>LNAC01000012.1:3736237-3857853 GCA_002007465.1 Ailurus styani | reverse complement strand
TCCCTGCCCTCCTGCCCCATGAGGCTGAAGAGGCTCCAGGCCTCCGGCCTCTTCCTCGCCACCTTCACAGACTCGCCCAGGGCTGGCCTCCCTGGGGGATCTGACATCTAACCCCAGAGCCCTGGGGAGGCCAGTAATGGAACCACTCAGGAACACGGCACACAGAAGCAGGTGGAATCTTCCCTTCCGGGGAGACTGTCAAAGCAGGGAGGCCCGTCCCTCTGCACTGGCCACCAGCTCCTGGCGAGCGGCCTTTCCGGGCAGGAGTAGCCAAGAGCACACCCTGGAGACAGTTAATGGCACCAACACGAGCAAATGCACACCAGACACGCACACCCTCACCAAACAGGCAGCAAGGCTCAGCAGACAGGAGGCGTGGAGGTTAGAAACGAAGCCAGGAGGACCATGCATTTGTCGGGGACAGACGCTAACCTCCAAGGAGGCGTGCGCGGAGGTCCGGGTTTGTTCGTTTTTGTAATGCATGTGTTACCGCTTGGATGAAAGCAGATTACTTACAATTGAGAAGAGAAGAGTTAAGGAGACAAAGGCCAACAGAGATTGCCAGAGGTGATTAGCGTGCGGTGGGCGCTGAGAGCCTGGGCCAGCTTTCGTGACGGTGGCCAAGATGCCAGGGGGTTATTTGAAGGAGGAGTTAGTAGAGGGCTTCCTGCTACTGGGGGCTTCAGCGCTCAGGGCTTTTGGGGGGGGCCTCTCCTGGCCGATTTCCATGGCACTGGCCCCCTCAGAGGAGCAGGAGCCCCTGAGCCCACTGCCCCTCGCTGCTGGAGAGCTTGGACCACTGCCTCCTAGGGAGGAGCCTCCCTCGCCCAGGGAGATGGAGGCCTGCAGAACACCTGCAGGCTCCAGGCTCCGTCCTGTCCGGAGAACCAGCCCTGACACGGGCATCCTCTGGGGGAACCCTAGGATCAGAAGGAGGGAGCCTCTGGAGCATCTATTCATTGAGGCAAAAGTTACCACGATAAGTGGCTCCCTGGGGGGTGGGGGCGGAGGTGGGGCTCTCGTTGTGGTGCTGTCACCAAGTGGCAGCACGAGGTGGTATGGCCAAGCCAAGGAGGGCCACCCAGAAAATCACTTCATTACAGAATGATTTCCTGGCAGTTTCTTCAGCCCCAGGCCAGGTGTCTGCCTCCTTCCTCCCTGCTTGCAGCCCAGGTTGCATCCAGAGCCAGGGAAGCCTGGAAAGTTCCACCGTGAGCCTAGCCTTAAGCCCCCGGAGACCCGGCCGTCAGGCTGTGGAGAAGCTGGACTCTCCGCAGCCATGGGAAATGGGGCGCAGGGGAGGGGAGCCCTCCTCCTCAGCCCTGGGGGCCTTTCCTTGGTGTACCGTGCTCTGCTCTCTTGAGCAGAACTGAAGTGTGATGTGAAAAATTTCGAAGTGTTCAGAAAAACCCAAACATCTGAACAAAGAACAAAGCTGGAAGAGGTTATTCCCCCCACCCTCAAAATAACAACAACAACAACCACAACAAAAACCCAAAAATTGGCCCGAGAGGATTTGGTAAAAAGAACAGCATGACCTTTAAAGAACACGCAAGTACATAAAGGCATTTTACAAGAGTGGTAGTACAAGGCCAAACACTTGTGAAGAGGCCAGGTTAAAAATTCCGATTTGGCACAGCAAACACCGAAACTGGTAACAGGAAAAGCCAAAGCTTTTTCTCCGGTGACTTACACCCAGGGCCCTCCACCCGCCGGGGCTACAAAATCCTGAAGGGTCCACCTCTGGGACTCCTCCCCCTCCGCTTCCAGGCCCGCAGCCTTCACCCCACCCCGTCCGCTGCCCAGACCTTTTTGTCCTCGGCCTTGATCTAAATGCCTCCTTGATAACACTTGAAGGAGGCCCATCTTCCTCCTTTTCCTGTGTTTGGGGGGATGGGGGGGCGGAGGGAGGCAACCCTGTGTCTAATCTTCCAATTTTCTGGACATTTTCCTGGACTTAGATGTTTGGGGGACAATAAGAGACCTGTGGGCGAGGTCCTACTGTCCTGGGTGCCAGAGGAAGGGAGACAGCGCCAGGACAGAGCCCTAGCAGAGGCCCTGTGTGGGCTGCGGCTCTTCTGCGAGTGAGGGATGCTTCCCACGGGACGCGACGGAGGGGCCTCCTCCGTCGGCCACACAGGTGGTAGGGAGCTCTCGGGGCTGGCACCTGAGGAATGAATGACCCCTCCCCGTCCCCCGCCTCCCGGAATCTTTCTTCTTTGCCGCGAAGGTCCTGAGGACCCCAGAGCACTCATCTCCGTGTACAAGACTGGGCAGGAATCAGCCTCTGTCCTGAGACGCTGTGCGTGGAGATCTGCAGTTGGGACCTCGGAGCCGCTCTGTGTGGAGCTAAAATGCAAACCAGCAGCCACATCCATCCTTCCCCTCTGAGGCGGTTGTCCTGGAAACGGGCTCCCCCTGGGGTAGGCTGCTCTGCATTCTGGCAACAGGACACATGGCTCTCCAGGCCTCCCCTCTCTGACTGTCAGGGCCCAGCAGCGTCTGGCAGCTGGGCCGTAACCATGACTACGCTGGTCCTCCCCCAACCCGGGGGGCTTCTTCCTTCTCTTCCATGTGGAGAGATTCCCTCAAGCACCTGCGACAGGTGCTTCCCTCAGGCGGTTACCTGAGACGGGACAGAACAAACTTGCCTGACGCCCAGGGGATGGAGCCCCTACTCTGATCCACCCCAGGGTGAAGACAAGTGGAGGGCTCAGGAGGACAGATTTCAGCCCCCCCACGTCCCAGACATGAGCAAACCGGCCCCTGAGACCCCCTGGGCTGGCACAGAGCCCAGGAAGGAGTTAAAGTTGTCTGAAAGAGGACGTGGCTCGCCCGGGGCCATGAGGACCATGGGAGAAAGTCCCTCACGTGACCCGTGCACCTGTCACGCTGGTGACAAAGGCCTTTACCAACACCGTGGGCGGAACTGGAGATGCCAAGCTCATCTGTTTTTCCATAATCCTCATTACAGGAACCTATTCAGGCCCTACCGCTCCCTGGGGGCTTGCGTGGGGGAGAAGAGAAAGGCTCTCCTTTTGCTGGCAGTTGCCCCCCAGAGGGAATCACTGAGGAACTGGTGGGATTAAGATGCCGTTTCCCAAGCAGCAGCCGGTCAGGCCCAGCGGATTGGGGGAACTCAGCTCTGGAGGCCCAGAACGCCAGACAAGGGGGCCGAAGAGGAGCCAGGAGACAAGGCTGCAGCCCCCGGGGCCAGGGCTCCCAAGCAGGGCTCTCTGGAGCCGGTCTGCGCGTTCCTGCTCAGCTCCGTGGCTGCCCTCCCGGGCCTTGCCGTGCCTCTGGGTGACCAGCCAGAGGTCTCTCCAGAGCGGAGTTCTCCACCAGAACTGGGCCTGGCGTGTGAGAAATCACAGGGAGACCTGAGCCTGCTTTGCCACCTGAAGTCCTCGGCCTCCTGCCACCGGCCTTTCACAAGGGCCGGAGAGGGGATTCGCTGCGTTTCACGGGAGCCCAGCAGGCCTGGAGCCTTCCTGAGGAGACTTGGGGGTGGGGGGAGAAGTCCCCGGGGCATGACTGTTGACTCTTTTCATCCTTCTCCCCTCTACACAAACACAAATCTGAGCCACATCTCCTCGTTTAGGCCCTGGGACCAAAGGCAAGAGAGTGACAATTTAGGTGAGTGGGTGTGTGTGCAGGAAAGAGAACGGGAGAGCGGTTTCAGTGACACCGGGGGGGGCCGCTCCTGTCTGCTCAGCCTTACCTCGCCCCAGCAATGGCATGGAGGGGTCGTCAGAGCTACTGTCACAGTAATCATTACCATCCTCCAGCTCGCTGTTGACGGTATTGCCATTGGCAATGGTCTTCTGTTTGATGGTGAAAAAGGCCTGCATCTTCACGTTGTACCTGGAAGTTAAAGCAGGAGGTCAGAGCCTGGGGAGACACCTGGCAGGAGCGTGTGGGGCACCCCAGCCCCACCCCGTGCACACACAGTCAGAAGGCTCCGGGTGGGGGGGACCCGTGGAGGCGGCGAGGGGGAGCGGAGGGCGCTTCGCGGAGCTGACAGTCCCCTGCCAGGACCCCGAGAACATCGTGCGGTCGGAGGGCCTGTCCCACTGGACTATTAGCGGCTTTCCCTGGGCACATAAGGAACCAAGAGCATGACCCATGTCTTCTCATGCCAGTCCCAAGCCTGTCCTAATAACAAGTTCAGGCCAGTGTCAAGGACAGGCTCCAAGGAAGTGTCACCAGGCTGGTCCTCCCTCCCACAGCTGCGAGTCCTGCTCCTGTGGGCTGCCCACGCCTGCACCCCTCAGAGCCAGACGCACCCCCACCCCCCACAGAAGACGCCATCTCTGGCTCTGACCCCAGGCTGCCCACCTCACTGAAAGGCACTCAGAGAGTGAGCGGTTCACGGGGACAAGCCTCCTGCACCTGGACAGGGGATCACCCATTTGCACAAAATACTATAAACGTTGGATGTAAATGTGGGGATTCAGAGTCTCCTAAAACTCAGTGTTGCTTTTAACTCTTTCTGGGGATGCGGACAAGATGACAAAACCTGAAGGGGACTCCGCTCGCAGGGAGTTTTTTGTTTTTTGCTTTTTAATGTGGAAAAATTCGCTATTTTAACTTTTTTTTCGTTTTTAAGTGTCTAACTCACGGACATTAATCACAGTCCCAGAACGTGTCGGGTGACCGTCAGCATTATTGACTGTCGGGTTGCAGCGTCCCGAACGATTTAAGCAACAGTGAGATTTTGTCCGGGCTCTAACGGAAGGCTAGAGCAGGAAGCGGAACAAGGCGTCAGGCTGCCCAGCGGGGAGCAGAGAAAAGGTACTTACTTCATGATCAGAATGTAAATCGCATACAAGATGATGAGAACCAGTCCTTCCCACCTCGAAGAGAGAACGGAGACTGTGGTTAGGATGGTTAGGGTTAGGGTTAGGGTTAGGATGGGGTGCTGCCGCCTCGGGCCTGGGGCTGACGGCTAGGCTTCCAGCCCCGGCCTCCCGCATGCAGGGGCGCCAGCCTAGGCTGTGGCCAGCTGCCATCTGAAACCCTCTTGGGGACAGAGAAGGTGAGGGTAGGTTCTTCTCAGTGACTGGGGGTCCCCAGGGCTCAGGCAGCATTCCCACAAGTACCTAGAAAATGGAGGGACCAGGGCCACCCCACCCCAGGACCCACAGAGGGGAGCGACCTGGAGTCATACCGCTTGGTCCTAAGAGACCTGTAGGCTCACCCGAGATTCTGGCCTGGGACCAGAAAGGCTGTGGGTACAGGTGGGGAGGAGCCCGGAGAACTGCCTGGAGAGAAGGGCTGGCCCAGGAGCCCACAGGGCTGGGTATCGGGGGGCAGGGGCAGGGCATGGCCTTCCTGGGACTCCACCCCCTGCCCTCCAGCAGGTGCAGCGTCCAACCCCACATGCCAGGGGATCTTTGCAGCTAAGATCAAAAACTTCTGAGGAGCCACCCAGCTTAATTTGTTGGGTCATCTGACAAACGCGTGCTGAAGGCCTACTACGTGCCAGGCATGAGCTACAGTTGTTTCAGGAACTTTCCCTCTGCTGACAGAGCCTGCAGCCCAGCAGAGCTGTGGAGGAGACCTGGAGCTGCCCCCGCTGCCGCTGCCCCCACCCCATCTAGGAGAAGGAGGCCCCTGATGAGGAGCGGCTGCCTGGCTCACGTGATGGGTTAGGAGCCAGGTGGGGACCGAGAGCAGGTTTCTCTGGGCCCGTAGCACCTGGCTGCTCATGTCTTCAGCGGGGCCTGCTGAACACATTCCCACAAAGAGCCACGGATGGGATGCGGGCTCTGAATCACAGTCACGAAGAGAACGTCTCTATGGCTTATAGATGTACGATACACGTGCACAGGAAAACACCAACCTTTCAAGTTTCTGCTTTATGTATCTTAATTAAGGAATCATTTCCTACCTCAAGGTCATCAAAGTGAGTCCCTACAGTTTTATTCTATTCTGTTTAACTTTGCGTTTTACAGTGAGATCTTTAGTGCTTTTTCAAAATATTTTATTTATTTATTTGAGAGAATAAGAATGAGAGAGAGAATGAGCGTGAGTGGGGGGTAGAGGGAGAGGGAGAAGCAGACTCCCTCCTCGGTAGGAAGCCTGACATGGGGCTTGATCCCACCACCCTGAGATCATGACCTGGGCTGAAGGCAGACATTTAGCCGACTGAGCCACCAGGTGCCCCTATAGTGAAATCTCTAATTCACCTGGATTCTTTTCTTGCATAAGGTGTGAGGAAGGGATCTGATGTGATTTTGTTCTGTATAGATCCCTAGTCTCCCATAGTATCTGAGACCCTCTCCCTAACTCACTGCCCACCGTGACACCTGTCATATCCCCCAGCCAAGAAATGGGCCCAGGACTGGTTCTTCGTTCCACAGGCCATTGTGGCCCATGCTTATCCCAGTGGGAACATGCCATCCCGTTTTCATTATTTTAGCTTCATAGTATGTTTTGTTATTTGGCGGAGCAGGAACACTGAGGGAAACAATCTTCATCCCTTTGAAAGAATAAAGGCATGATTGCTTAGAATGATGGTTTTTTGCTTTCACAAGGGCATAAGCTCATGTTTGTAAAATTAATCTCAAAAAGAGATTCAACAAACCCAACAAGGAAGGATAGGAACAAAAAAGGAACAAGAAACAAATGTTTAAAACTTACCACACAATTTCTTCATCGTATATGAACTGGAAGGTAAAAGAAACAGAGGGTGGGGGACACATCATTTATTCCAAAAGGACCCACAGACCCTTAAACGCTCAGAGCTCACCCACAGTGCCTTGTTATTCTTCTACAAAGCTGGGCCCCTCCCTCCCTTTCTGGGTATCTCAGCGGCAGGTGATCTTTCCTTAGTTGAAACCCATCCCAGAAGATGCTACCGTGTGTTAGCATGGGTCTCCCAAGAGAAATGGCCTGTGCTTCATTACTCTCCAGGTCACGGGTGGGACCGGCCAGGCAGGGGCCTGCCATCAGTAAGGGAACAGACTTACTGAAATCAACACTCTGAAAAACTGAAGACACCGACCTGTCTCTCTACAGTCCCTACCTATCTATGGCACTCGTGTATATGGCAGGAAAGGATATTATTTTCCTTTTTTTCAAAGTATTTATTTATTTGTGTGTGTGTGTGTGTGTGTGTGTGTGTGTGAGAGAGAGAGAGAGAGAGAGAGAGAGAGAGAGAAAGCATGAGCAGGGAGGAGGGGCAGAGGGAGCGTGAGAAGCAGACTCCTTGCCGAGCAGGGAGCCCAATGTGGGACTCAATCCCAGCACCCTGGGATCATGACCTGAGCTGAAGGCAGATGCTTCACCCACTGAGCCACCCAGGTGCTCCAAGGGATATTATTTTCTTGAAATAGAAAGTAACCTCTTTGGAGATTCTAAGAGCAAAGGACCCACTTGCACCATCGGAAGGGAGCCCTGGGCGGATGGTGGGGATGCCCCAGTTTCTGCAGAGGGCACAGACATTACCCCCCACCCCCACCAGCATCTCGGGCACGGACACAGGTGAACGATGCCCCTGTGCTCCGGGGGAGGGGTCCTGGGACGACTCCAGCCAGGCCCAGTGTGGACAGGAAGGTAGAAAGTCTGCACCCACCCACTGATCCTGGAGACAGAGAGGCCCTGCACAGGATGTGAGGAGAAGCCAGGGGACCCACGGTGCCCCTCTTTCCTGGCTGTCATGGCGGGCAGCACGCACGGCAGCTGCCACAGGGAGGCCGCTTCCGAGAGGGGCCTTCCTGGCCGGGCATCCCTGTGAGGCTCCGCAAACTCCAGGCTCTGAGGAAGTGGCACTCAGCAGAGCGGTGCCCAGCGCGCCCCTGGGGACCATGAGGACATGTGGGGGGGATATTTTTAGTTTTTACAGCCCAGTGGAGGGTCATCCAGAGACAGGGACGGCCAGGGCGTGACCAGCCTAGAACATGTGACATAGTCTATCAGGAGGTTTTCCCACATGGGGCACACATCTTATTTAAATGTCTGGCTAAACAGTCAGGCAAGGGGGGGTTGGGGGGGGCGGGAAGAAGACCTGAGCCCAGAATTTAACTCCATTGTAAAAATCAAAGTACTTTTCCACAGTTTTAATAAAGATGTAATTCTCTAGTGAGGTAGCTGTTGTGCAAACGGAGGGACAGGTGGACTTGGCTTGGCCTAGGATTTTACCAGGAGGCATTCATAATTTTGGAAAATCAGGTCATCAATGTCGGCACCCCTCACGAGGTCCAAGGTGCCCGCCCAGCTCCCGGCCTTAGTCTGCGCGGGTAGTTTTTAGGCTCAGAGATTTTTCCATACAGGGGCAACGATCACAGCATCCGGGGTTCTAGCATCTTCGTGCCAAAACACTTACACACTCAGAGATGTATTCTCTTATTATAAATGATTTTGTCTTCAATAGTTTGGGCATCATGCTGATTCTTTTTCTTTTTTTAAACTGTGTACAGGTATATTATTTTATCTATGACTTTCCTTTTCAGGGCTGTGGTAGGCAGGGGTCCCAGTGGTCTCAAATGGTCCCAGTAACGCCCTGCCTGACATTCATGCCACTGGGTCTGTCTCTACGGCCTGGACCTAGGGACCAGCTCCTGACAAACAGAATGTGGTGAAAGCGATGGTTCACGGCCCCCACGATCAGGTCACAGACTCCCTTCCACGGTGGCACCCTCTCACCCCTGCTTCGAAGGCAGCCAGGCAGCGTGCTGAGCACTGCACAGTGAGCAGGTGGCCAGGAAGGCTCGGAGGAGGCCTATCTGCAGCCCCACGAGGGACACCCCCCAAAGTGGATCCTCACCCAGGGAAGTCACGTACCCTGGCCACCACCTGTGCAAAACCCTGAAGCAGAGGAAGCAGGTCAGCCACCCCCCGATTCTGATCCACAGACAACAAGAGCGAGGAATACTTGCTAGTTGAAGCCGCCGAGTTTGGGGGAAATTTGTTACGCACCCAGAGATAATCTGTACAAGGGATGGGACTGTCCTATGCAGTTAGATGTAGACCTTGTGAGGTCGAGAACTGTCTCTCTGGGGAACATTCCAGAAAATCTGGGCACACCACGTGCCTCTGCCCTCATGCCTCCACCTGGATTGAGACGGCTCCCCTGGGGACAGCATGCTTCTTGGCAGTAGTCAGTGCCATGTGCTTCAATGTCATGGGCCATGATGTCAGGCTAGCCCTCGGGGGACTGCGGGGGTAATCTCTCCATCACTCTCCCCCCACACTGACAGACCCCTGTTCTATCCCTCTGCCTTTCTCCCCATTCCCCGAGCCACCCACTCTGCTTGCCTCCAGCAAGCCTCTCTCTCTCTCCTGCTCTGCAGGAAGCAGTGAACCCAGAAGCTCTGATTTTCAGGCATCGGGCTCTAAGTGTGGCTCTGAGGGCCCCTAAGGGGCAAAGGGCTTGAACTGAACCCCATGGACCATGTGACACATTCCTTGACATTTCCAAGGCTTTTTGGACCCTAAGTGCTCCCTGGATTTGCTCCATAACCAGGGTGTCAGGCATGAGGTTTTCAGGCAGAATGGCGAGGGGACGGGGACAGAAACGGGCGGGGGTCCTGTGCCAGCGCACGGGCAGGGGGTAACTCACAGCGATGAGCACGATGACAGAGAGGGTGTAGTACACGGAGTCTCGGCACACAGCCCACCACGTCAGACGGACCACCTGCCGGGCAGAGGGCTGTCAGCTGCTGCTGGCTGGGGAGATGGGGGGGTTTGGGGGGTAGCTTTCTCACCAGCCCTGAGCCCCACAGGTGCAGGGATGTGCCCATGGAGCCTGCTAACTGTGCCCCCGGAAACAAACTGTTCCTGGCTGCTCAAGGCCACCCAGTGTTCTTCATTGTATTTCAGGAACAGAACCAAAGGGCGGACCAAGCTGTCCCCTGCTCCTCTGAAGAAGCCAGGGGTCAAGGCAGAACCAGATGCTGGAAAGTTCTGGTAGGTAAACTAGCTGCCCACCTCTACCTCCCTTGGCCAGAAAGGGCCTACTCATGAGCCTGACTCTCTGGGGGCGAGTCTAATGCGCCCCCGGCCCCGAGGACCAGGAAGATGCCAGTGGGGTATCAGCAACAGGCCAGCCTCACGCTCCTTGCTAAGGAGGCCAAAGGCAGGCCTCAGATATTTCCAGAATCTAGCTCAGAGTCAAGGTTATAGGAGGCACTGCTGCCGAGTGAATGCTCACCCTCGGCTCAGACAAGAGAAACCCAACCCTGTTCTGCCCTCGGATCCGATGGCACCTGACATGGACGGAACGTCAGACGCCACTCGTACCTGTGAGGACCTGGGCTCAGAGGGGGAAGCCAACTTGCTCAGCTTCGGTCAGCCCAGGGCACACCTAAGGCGAGTCCCCGGGTTCCCCCACTGATGTCCTTCCATCACTTTACAGAGGGAGACAAACCACTGACCTGCCCTGCGAATAGGCCACAAACGCCGATGATACACAGGATGTTGAACACAGCAGAGCCTACAATGGTCCCAACGCCAACGTCTCCGTGGGTGATGAACACACCTGGAACGGGGAAGGCGGAAATCCTTCGGTGCCGGCCCTGCCCCCGCCCTGGGCGGCAGGGAGGGCCGCGTCCCCGGCCCCATGGATGGAGGGAGTTCTCATCACCACAGAGCCTGGGTGGCCGAGGGGGACGGCAGAACCGGAGAAGAGAGAGGGTCCTGGGGGACCAGCTACTCTACTCCTCCCATTTTTTGTTTTTCTAAACAGCTTTATCAAGATATAAATCACATGCTGTAAAACTCACCCACTCAAAGTATATAATCCAGTTTTTTGGTATAGTCACAGCACTGTGCAGCGATCACTGCAATCTCATTTTAGAACATTTTATGCCCCCCCCACCAAAGAACCCTCTACCCACCAGCCTTTGCTCTCCCACGTGCCCCAGGGAAGCATGACTTTACTTTCTATCTCCCCAGCTCTCCCGCTCGACAGTTGAGACAACAGAGGCTCAGAGCTGACACACGCCCTCCCCGGTCAGGGGCAGGGGTCTGGGTCCTGTGTCCCTAGCTGGGGGCCTTTCTTACCAATAACAGAGGCAAACAGCTCGGGCGTCGAGCTTCCTGCGGCCATGAAAGTGGCTCCAGCCACGTCTTCACTCAGATGGAGCTTCTGAAACAGAAGCGACCACAGACACTCAGGCTGTGAGGTGGGGACAGCAGACACAGTCACTGGACATGCCCGCGGAAAGCGTGGGGAACTGCTGTGCTCAGAGTCCGGTGCTGGGCTGCCCGTGTCACCTCCTGGCACCCTGAGCACGCGCCTCCCGCTCCTCTGTGGGCCACCCCACCCGGAGTTCCCTGTCGCCTTCCCTTGTCACTTTCTGCTCACTCTCCAAGCCCCTAAATGAGGTCTCCCCTCCAGCTGTACCCCCAGAGCCAGCTCTTCCCCTGCGACCAGTGGAAGAGTCTGGTGCTCCGATTAATGAAACACAAACCACCCAGTGAGGGTCTGAGGACTACGGTCTTCCTTCCCCACCGGACGGTGGAGGCAGGGTCGGTCTTTTTCACCTCTGGTTTGCCAGGGCCTAACACAGTCTGGGACACAGGGGTGCTCAGCGGGCAGCCGCCTCCTGGGCCCATGCAGACCTTGGGTACTGTGCAGACTTCCCCACATCAGGGCTGTGCGACCTGGAGGTCCCAGACGCACAGTCTGGCCCTTGCATTCCAGAAGGCCTTCTCCATGGCAGCCCTGATGCCTGGCTGCTCACGGAGACAAAGACCCAGACACCCAATCTCTGTGGATGAGCTGGAGCTCTGTCAAGACACACTCTGCTTGGCAAGGCCATGCTCCAGCCAGAGGCCCATCCTCTGATCAAGAATGCGGTATCGGGGGCTTTGGATGCCCAGAGAAGCCACGAAGATTCTGGCTCTCCCTGAACCTCAACTTGAAGGTGCCCTACTCTGTGGTGCTCAGAAGGCATCTGGGCAGGGCTCAGTCTCCTCCTGTGTCCACCTTCCAAAGTACCCTGGGCAGCCCAGGGTCAGCACAATCTCCCTGCTGACCTTGCTATAGGAAGGGGTCCTTCAGAGCGGTTGGAGCTCTGGACTTCTGTCAAGCGCTGACCCCCCAGGGCAGAAGCCTAGCCACCCTGACCTCATCAATCAGAAGGTTCCACAGAAGATGATCTGCCGTCAAAGCATCTCTGGTAACTTCTAGCACATTACAAACCGTGCTACATCCCATTCTGTCTTTGCCTGGGCTATTCCTTCCTCCTGGGATGCCCTTCCTTGCCCTCTCTGCTTGGAGAAATCTTTCCTACTTCAGAAGTTTGGACCAAATACCACTTCTTCCAGGAAGCCCTCCTGGGCTTCTCCCCAACAGAGACATTTCATCCCTCCTTTTGGCTCTTCAGTCCTTTGATGGCTCTTACTGAGCCCCTTCCAGGGGACTTGCCCATAGGGCCAGGACCATCCCCCTCAGTCACGTCTGTGTCCTTACAGAGACAGGTAACCTGGAGGGGCATTCCCACTGGGCGTTGTCCTGGGCATCCGTCACCCATCCCCAGAGGCCACCTCCTGATTCTCTCCGTACGCTCTTTCTCTGGCTCAACTTGCTCACTGACCCACAGTTCGGTCTGAGTCGGGGGAAAGATGGAGAGGTAAGCAAGGGAAGACCGGGGGAGGGGAAGGCCTTTGTACCTTGCTGCCACATCCCTTGCTCCTCAGGAGGCCCTGTTCTGTGCTCAATAGCAAGAAAGCCCCTGTCCTAACAAGCTCTGTCTCCAGCTGCAGATGTCACAACAATATGGCCTCAAACAGCTGGGATATTTCACAGGGATGAAGTGTGCCGAAGCCCAGAGTGGTCCGCACATAGTAGGTGCTGGAAACAGAGGTAGTTATCCTTTCTTGGTTAGTAGTCAAGATTAAGGCAACGCAGAGACACACTGGAGCCTTTTTTTAAAAAAAAATTTAAATATTTTATTTTTAAGTAACCTCTATACTCCATGTGGGGCTCGAACTCACAACCCTGAGATCAAGAGTTATATGCTCTGCTGACTGAGCCAGCCAACCGCCCCAGCACCGGAGTCTTATATGCGACTTCATTCATTCCAGCAGGGGGTGGCCAGGTGGTAAGAGGGAAATGGTGAGAAGACAAGAAAGTCAAAAGCTCACAAAACAATGAGAAGGAGAAAAGGTCAGCCTGTGAATGTTGGACCAAAGGGCATTTCTTGCCCAGCCTCTGGATCCTTCCCCAGGACACGGATCCCCACCTGGTACTGGCCATCTACAGCGGGTTGTGGGAAATGTTCCCTAACTGAGCAGGTGTGGCTTCACCAGTGACGGCTTACTGGGAAACCAGAGGTCCTGGGTGCGATGGCATGTGGGGGACCAAATTGGGGAGACGCCGCCGTCTTCCAACTCTACTCTGGGGGTGTCAAAGCCAGGCTTTGCCGTGGCCACACTAAGCATGTGGCCAATCGTCACCACCAGAGTGCCCCTGCTCGGTCCTTCTTGGTCTGGCCCTGACGTGTCCCGTGTCCTTGGTCGCCCCAGGGCCCCCCACCCCCCACCCGGCTTTGCCGTGGGATCCCAAGTCCCCCCCACTTACCTCGCAGATCTTCTCCAGAGACGGAACAAAAAAGTCATCGCAGACTATGGCCAAGGCATAGAACATGTACAGAGCCTGAGGAGGAACCGGGGGAGACGGTCAGCGGTGGCACCTGCCACAGAGGCAGAGGCATGGCCGGCCAGCTGTCGCGCCCCGGACCGGGCAGCCGTCACGCCCGGCCAAGGCAGAGGCCGGGAGCACAGAGAGACACAAAGGAAAATTCCAGCACCGCCGAGGTTTGCTCCCTCACGAGCAGACGGGGAAACTGAGTCCCAGGGAGGGGAAATGATGCGCTGGGCAGCAAAGGGGATGAGAGCTCAGGCCACACGGTCTCGGGCTCCTTCCTCTCTTTGAAGAGCATCAGCTCTCTCCCCAGCACCAGCGGCTGCTCTCGAAAGACGAGATCTAACCCTTAGGGCTAAGAAGGAAAGCGTTTAGAATCACCATTTTAAGAGTTTAAAGTAAGAACAATCTTGATCTTCCCCCTTCATTTTTAGTGAAGGCACCATTTCCTTCCTACCCCCCGGCCACCCCCTGCTGGAACGAACGGCAGTGAACCAGCGAGCCGGCAGTTCCTGGGAGGCTACCTAATGCTGGCAAAGGTTAAAATACACAAGCCATTCACACGCGGAGGTTCATGGAACAAAGAGTCCAGATTCTAATGCTGACTCTGGGGCTGATTTGCCATGTGCCTTTGGAAAAGTCACATCTCCAGGGCTCAGTCTCTTCATCTGTTTGACGACAGAGTGAGAACAGATCAGTAGTTTCCAAATGGTTTTATATACAGAACCCCTCCCTGTCCTGTTTATCTTTTCACTGAGCTCATCCTATGGGCCAGGCGCTATTCTAGGCATCGGGGATCTGTGGCTAACCCACCAGGAAATGCCTCTGCCTCCTGCAACTGACCTTAGTGGGGCAAATAGGCAAATGACATGCAACTGTTGGGGAAAGGCCAGTGCAAAGGTCCTGAGGTAGGAATGTGCTTGATGTCTGTGAGGAACAGCAAGGTCACTAATGCAGGTAGACCGGAGTAAGAGTGAAGTGGAAGATAGAGGCTGTGAGTTTGGATGGAGAGGCCAGGCCCAGGGACAGATGGGACTTTGTGCTGAAGGCCAAGGGAAGCATTTCTTTCTTCAAAAACAAAGTGATACGGGTGCTCTGTACACAAAACCGGGAAAGGCTGGGCTGCTTCAGCAAAAACAATTGTGAAGTTGTTGAGTAGCACACTAACGAAATGTGATTTGATAAACCGGAAGATCTATCAGCTGTGGCCAAGGCCTCCAAGGCAGGTGTCTACTGCAGTCCAAGCATGGCTGTCCCTGGATCTGACCCATTACCTTTTAGTGGGAGAGGCAAAGCAAAAAGAAACAAATGCTGGGGGTTTTGGGTGAAGGGAGAGAGAACAAGGGGAGAAAGATCCTGCTGTGAAAATCTCAGGATACAGACTTGAATTCACGCCCCCAGGAATTCCCACAGCATCATCTCCCAGGCAAAGGGGAGGCTGCATAGCTCTCTTGACAGCCTCAGGAACACATAAGAGAAAAGGAGGCCAAGTTGGCCCCCACCGCTCTGGCAGGGCAGCTCTGAGAAGCTTCCTAGCGCTGTAGATGAAAACTGGCTCCAAAGCTTGGGCTTTGTCTTGCTCTTAAAGAAGGGGTCAGCGAGGTTTTCTGAAACAGTCCGATAGTAAATATTTTGGTCTTGACAGGTCACACGCTCTCTGCCACAACGACTCCACGGCCATAGAAGAAAACATGGCGTGGGTGTGGCTGAGTTCCAATAAAATTTTATTTATAAAAATCAGGAGATGGGCTAGATTTGGCCCTCTAGCCATCGTTTGGTTCATGTCTGCTCTAAAGGGCTCCAGCAAAATCCCTGAGGTGTCCTCAGGTTCGGGAGAGAAGGTTTTGTCTTAGCAATGCCAAGACTTTCCTGAGGCAGAGCCCTAGATCTATGGGATTAATTCGCCAAACCCACAGCCTCTCAGTCAAAGAGGAGGGCGTGGGAAAGCCAGAGGAACTAGGAAGATAATTACTCTCTTACAGAAATACACAGGCCTGTCATTCAATACTTGCCTACAACTTTCATTGTCATTAATGGTTTATCTTGTTAATTAAAACTTCACTCATTCATCATTCTCAGGGGGCTACTATTTCCGTGAGAATCCCAGCTTTCACTTTCTGAATTATCTCTTGCGAAGGCTAATACTTGGTGGGGCTTACAGAAGCAAACAGTGCTGGGTGGTCAGGGAACCTAATTAGAGGAAAATTTGCCGTGTCCCAAGTACAAAAATCGTGAGCACTTTCATCTCCCCACACCATACAAGAGGGCTGGCAAACCTTTTCTGCAAAGGGACAGATGGTAAATATTTTTGGCTTTGTGGACCACATCACCGTGTTACAGCTACTTTGCACTGAAGCACAAAAGCAACCACAGAGAAAACAGAAATGATGGGAAGGGCCGTGTTCCAATAAAACTTTATTTATAAACACCGGCCATGGCTTCAGGCTGCAGTTTGTTTACTCCAGTCAGAGAAGAGCAACTTTTGCCTATACTTGAGGTTTGGACCCACTAGTCCTTTTTGAATTGGTGTCTGAATTCCACCATTTGTCATCAAGGCTCATCTGAAGACAGAGGGAAAGTTGAGAAGGGGTGCACTGGAGTTTTAAACTATGGTTATATGTCAAGGTGGTGAGATTTGGGGGTGGAGGATCATGGGAATCATGACCGCAAGCACACACAGAGCACTTATCTGTTGTGCAAAGTCTGCTGCACTTGACTCACACTCACGCATGTTCGCACAGCTAGGAAACATGTTGTCACTCCCTTTATATGAAAGCAGAAAATGGGGCCCAGGAAGACTCAGAGTTTTTGTCTTGGCTCTGGGGTCAATTGCTGGACAACATGGAGCCAGTTACCCCACGTCTTTAAGATTCTGGTTTTTTTGTGGTTAAAATGGGTCCAGCACCTGTTCTCCCAGGTGCTGTCTTACAAGGACGGGACATCTTTGACACGCTGTGGCTTGGCCATGCTCTGCAGACACACTCTGCCTGCCTGAGGCGTAGGAACAGCCCACCCCACCCAGGCCACTTACACCAAGAATATGCAGCAGGACGGCTCCGTGTTGTCGCTCCTCGTTGGAGAACAGGTCTGTGGGGAACTCGTGAATCGCTGGAAGACAGGAGGAAACAGCAGGGGGTTAGCTATCAGTGGGCCTCGTGGTAGCCGCACTGGCAGTGTGAGCGTCCCCCATGGAACTGGATGGAGAACCTGCTAGGCTTTCGACTGCCCTGGGCAGGGACCGGCCAGCTACAGCTCCCATATCCACAGCATGCCTGTGCTCTTTGGAAAACATTGCTGAGTACTGAATTATTCAGACGTTCTAGAAACTTGGCGTTTATCACATTTAATGTATCCCTTGCAATTTTTTTTGTAATATACGAAGCACTTCCTACCCACTAGGATGGCCAAGAGAAATAATAACAATTATTAGCAAGGACATGGAGAGTTTGGAGCCCTCCTACTGGCCGGGGGGTACAGCTGCTGTGGAAAGACAGTCTGGCAGTTCCTCAAAAGGTTAAACATCGAGTTACTACACAACACAGTGAGTCTGATCCCAAGCATCTGCCTTAGAGAAGTGAGAACACATCCACACAAAATTTGCATGGGGATGTTCATAGCAGTATTATTCATAAGCGTCAAAATATGGAATCAACCCAAACATCCATCAGTGAATGAATGGATAAATAAAATGTGGTCTAGCCATACAAGGGACTGTTTGGCCATACAAAGACAAAGCACGGACACACGGGACAACACGGAGGAACCCTTGCGGAGGAAGAGTCCGTCAATGCGGGACCACATATTGTAAGAGTCCGTTAATATAAAATTCCAGAAGAGGTAAATCTAGAGAGACAGAGGTAGATTAGTGGTTGCCTAGGGCTGGAAAGCAGGATGGTTTGGGGGATAACCATTAAAGGGTGCACGGTTTCTTCCGGGGTTCATGAAATCGTCCTAAAATTGTGGTGATGTCTGCCCAACTACGAACACGCTAAGAGACGCCCGGTTACATACGTTAAATAGATAAATTGCATGATACGGGAATTCTACATCAATAAAGACGTTACTGGAAAATAAAGTAGAAAAACATCAAAATACACCAAAGAGAGAAATCAGGGGATGGCTCCTTGTTTTTTCCAAGGATTCTGATCACATTCCCAGAGAGAGCTGGGTCCCCAGTGGCTTCAAACCCTACTTGGATCTGTAACAAACACAGTCCCCATTGACAGTCAGGCTGAGGCTGGAGACGATCAGTCCTACTCGCAAGGGCAGGCTTTCTGTGGTCACACTGCCACGAGGTTCAGATCCTGCCTCGAATGTTCGCAGCCATGTCTACAAGGACAGTTCCTTAACCTCCATGGACCTCAGTTTCACCATCAGTAAAATGGTGAGATTGACCTTAGGAATATGCCTTTCTTTTTCAAACATTTCCAGCCTGTGGTGAATTTCAGACGTGCCCTCCCCAGATTCTGGGATATGATTCCCTTGCCCCTGCCAGGTCAGGATCCCCTCATACTGGAGTCATTTCTGGTCCCATGTCTACCCTTCCAGAGCTCAAGGACAGGTGTTCTTCCGCAAAGCACTTCTAGCTTCGCCCAGGCCCACCAACCCCTCCTCTCAACCTCTCCTCCACCCATGATGGATCTGTCACTCCAGATGGGGAAGCCAAGATCCCCAAAGAGGTCAAGTGACATTGGCCGGGTTGGGGATGACAGTGTTGGCACAAGGAGGAAAATCTCCTGTCCCCCAGCTGGGTGCACTCTCAGCAGAACCACACAGGGAACATGATCAACGGGAGAGAGGCTCCAGGTGAGTCTTGGAGCAGGACCCCAGGCTGAGGTGCAGCAAGGTAGGGAATGAGGGCTAAGAGCATTGGTCCCTGTTCCCTTATCCGCTGGACCCCTCAGGGCCACTCAGGTACCAAGTGTGCTACCACTGGCACACCGCCATCTTGGGTCATTGAGTACCACATCACAGTCCCTCCTTTGACCCCAAGAATGCCCCTGTTGGGGTGGGTACCATCACTCCTGTCATGGGCTCTCATCATCCTGGACGGCGGGCAGTGCTGTGACATGCAGAGCCTTCTGCATTAGGAATCACACACTCAGATTTTGGGGCATCGCCCTTGACACTCCCGAGGGATCTGATCAACTCATTTGCTTCTTGGGCCTCAGAAAGTTCACAGGGAATGAAGGAATCATTCCTTCTCACCCCGCGCCCCCATTCGAGATGACCAATGGATGAGTACTTTGTGAAGGTCATTTCTGCAAGTCCTCAGTTGGACACTCCCACAGCCCCAGGTCTTCATCTCATCAGCTAGACCGGAAGGTTCTGGAAGGCAGGGATCCACACTGCCCTGTATTATTACATCCTCTGCATCTTAGCCAGGCCTGGCACCACAGCGGGTTCCCAAAACACTTTAATAGTCAATTGAACTAAAAAGTGGTAAAATACTAATAAAAATGCCCATCTATATCTTCTCATCTTATTAGAATGCTCTCATTACTCTCATAAACTGCTTAAGCACCTAGAATGACACCAACTTTATGGTGGATGCTCCATAAATGCTCGCAAAGAAACTTCTAGGACCAAAAAAAAAAAATCCCTTCTCTGTAAATACAATTTGGCCTTCAGCTCTGAGAGTGATGATTTCTCCCTGATGTGGAAAATCTTGTTTTTTAAGACCAGATTCTCCCGCAAGAGCTAGAAAACATCAGCTCCCCAGACACCCAGAAAATGTTCCCACTTTAAAACAAGCAGCCTTTAATGAAATATGGATTCTTTCACTTTTTTTCCCCTGTAATCAAAATTCTTTAATGGAACTGCTGCTGTCATTTCAAGGGCGGGGGTCTGCTCCCAGGTCTGTGGACTCAGAGATGCTCATTATAAAGGGGGGAGGCTCAGCATTCCTGGGGCTGGGGCCTCGTTTTTCCGGGAGAAATGCAACAGTCTGGGTTATTTCAAGACAGATCAATAGACATTTCTGCCCTGAAAATTCGAGATAGTTCCTGATTCCCTGAGTCGGTGTGCTGAGAGCTACTGATTTATTCAATCCTCGGAATTCTTTTGAAAATTAGAAGAAAGTAATGTGCCTTTTTTGCTGTGAGGACATATCATCTGGGCTCCCGCAGGGAGGAGGTGCGGATGATAAAGGGCTTTGTCCTTGGGAGGAGCAGGCTTCAACTGGTTCAGCCACCGTACAGAGCTTGCTTTGCAACCCCGCGTAGAAACCCAACGGCGACGGAGGCGAGGGCAGGCCATCCAGGACTTAATTCTGCCAGCCAAGACAGAGTAACCAGCAAAGCTATCAGCTGTTCATGACCCCCTGCCCTCTGTACCCACCCAAGTCTTCTGGACACATCCCGAACCCATGAGGCAGGCCCCGCAGCCACAAACGTCTCTCCCTGTTTCCCAGGTGAGGCTCAGAGGGGAAAGCGACCAGCTCAGGGACCCCAGCCATAGGAGCCAGGACTCACCGTGGGACCCCACGTTCCTTGTTTAGGATTAGGGGCTGCCTCTCACACGGCGGGACATCCCCCTGCAAAGGGGGAGGGAAGCCCTGAACTGGAGTCTTGGCACAACTACCCACAAGCCTGCGGGACCCTGGCTGAGTCTGACTGTCCGTTTCTTCCGTGGCACCCTGCTGCCTCGAGAGCTGGTGGAATGGTCACTGCGACTTGTGTGTGGCTGCCACAGGCGGATGACCACGCTGCCCTCCCCAGTCGGCAGCGGGGAGCGAGGACCAGTCTGCTCCCCAGTTCAGGAATCCAATCCTCTAGAAAGTGACATCTGGGGTGTGGGCCATGGAGCTTGCCCAGCGGGAGCGCTGTCCATCCCGCCCCTGTCACCGCCAGCAGCAACTTTAAACCAGGGACAGCTGTTGGAGCTGCTCAGGGCACCGGCTCTGGAAGCAGAAGGCAGGTTCCAGGAAGGGCCTCTGCCCCTTGTGTATTACTCCCAGGACCTTCGCAAATTGCTTAACTAACCTCAGGGGCTGTTCTCTGGCCTCTAGTGGGGATCGCTGTAGAGCCTGACCCCCGGGCTGCTGTAAGGGTTAAAGGATGCTCAGCACTCAGCCCCAGTTAGGTGGCTGTCCCCAGGAGGGTTAACTTACAGACCCCACCCTTGACACAAGGCTGTCGCCATGGCTCCAGGGGCTGAGCCTTGGGTTTGTGAAAGCAAAAGGGAAGACCAAACCAGCTTAGTGAGGAAGAGCAGGAGAGGGCGGATGAGATCAGACCGGCCACAGAAGATATGTCTGCTGGGGCCGCTTAATCCCAGCTTCCTGAGAAAAATTCTCCTCCTGGGCTTGCTGGGATCAGGAGCCCCTGGGCCACGTTCAAGGGCATGATGCTTGCGCGGCTGCGAGGGGCCGAGCCGTCCCGTCTGCTCAAATCCCCAGCAGGGAGGAGGGAGGAATCAAGGGGGCAGGCACGCGCGGCTTCTGAGGTCACACCTAAGCCTTTAAGCTACAGAAATCTGGCAGGGGTGGGTGTGGGGAAAGGGAAGAGCTGTGTCTGCAGGTGGAACCCGGGGATGATCCCAGCACCCTGACACCGGGGGCTGGGGGTGGGGGAGCCTGGGGAAGAAGAGGGGAAGGACAGCTGCCAAAGACCCAGCGGCCTCTGCCCACCTCCCTTTTAAGATTCTCTCCTTGGACTTTGGTGCTCAGAACCGGCTTCTCCATCACTTGTGGATCTGAACGCACCCCTCCACTTACACCTCAGGTGTCGGCCTCCCTCCCATTCACCTCCACTGTGTGCAGGGCAGGTGGGGCTGGTGTGTATGGGGGGGGGTCTTTCCCACCAGGGGCCTTCCTGAACATCGGAGGGAAAACTGTAAGGCCCCTGGGGACAAAAGCTTCTGCAACGCCCCTCTCCACCACCAGCTACCTTACACCCTATAAACGAGACCCCCAGGGCACACTTGACCTTTTCTGTTGACAAACTTACACAGATGACGCCATCATATTTCAGAATCCCTGAGTCAGTGCTGCCCTTTCGAGGCTCCGTACTTCTGCCAACATTGCTGCTCATTTTCGAAATGGATTAATTTGTTCAACGAGTATTTGCTAATAGGTGTCGGACCTTCTGGGAAAGGGCAGACGCGATCCTGAGGCATCCGTGGGCTCGGCCGCTCCCCATCTTGGAGGGTGACCCGACTTTCAGAGAAAGCCAAAGTTATCCAGAAAGCAGCAGCATGTCGAGATGGCTCATACCCTGATCCTGAAACCGCACAGATCCATACACATTTCTTGAGCATTACTATGCTCCAGGCACAAGCATTTACTACGAGTCTCACAGATGCGCGCGTACGACACATCTGGGGGCAGCAGGACAAGAAAACAAATGATGAAGAGACGGTGAGAAGGGGCGCCTGGGTGGCTCAGTTGTTAAGCATCTGCCTTTGGCTCAGGTCATGGTCTCAGGATCCTGGGATCGAGCCCCCCATCGGGCTCCCTGGTCAGCGGGAAGCCTGCTTCTCCCACTCCCACAGCCCCTGCTTGTATCCCCTTTCTTGCTGTCTCTCTCTGTCAAATAAATAAATAAAATCTTTTTTAAAAAGATTTTAAAAAAAGAGAGATGGTGAGAAGCTTGCAGGGATGATGGGGAGTGAAGCAAGCCAGGGGGTTACTGACCCGAGGGGGCACGCCCTCGGACAGACGCCCATGGACAGACGGGCACCCATATCAAGTCTCGAAGGCTGCGTTACAAATTTCTCAAAGCCCTCCCATCAGCCACATGGGTCTGCCACACTGATGTCTGCCACATCGGTCCCACATGCCCATTCTCTTGAGGAGGAAATGGAGGACCCGAGAAGCTGGATTTGCCCACTGTCACAGGTTTGGCACAGGAGAAGAGAGGAGGACCCAGGTGGGAACCCAACCAATGCCAGACTCTTCACCAGAGCATTTTACTTGCAACAGGTACACGTCAGGACGAATGTCTCCTTTACCCAAAGACAGGCTCTGTACTCCTGACGCTCTAAGGGCCAGGGCAAGACGTCGTGCTCTTGAAAAGAGGGCTGCGCGCACACAGGCTGTAAGCCAATTCTGCTGACAGTCCGTGGCCCACCCTTGCAGAGGTCTTGTCCATTACTCCATGGATCCAGGGAAACCTGTCACTCCTCTTCCTCAACCTACTTGAAACATTTAATAAAACTGACCACTTCCTACTTATGGATCACGCTACATATGGAATTCATCCTTTGGGACATACACTCCCATGGGTCTTGAGATCCACCCATCACATCCCGAGACAGCAGCGTTCCATCACCCCCGAAATTCCCTTGTGCTTTTTGTAATCAACCCCCATCTGCACCCCAGCTCCTAGCCACCACTGCTGTGTTTCCTTTCCCTACAGCTTGCCTTTCCCAGGCTGTCATTCATATCCATGAATCATACAAGATGCAGCCTTGCCTTCTGGTCTCTTCTGCCCCTTCTGGTCTGGCTTCAAAATGCATTAGGATTCGCCCACGTTGCTGTGTGATCCCGCCTTCACACCATGTTCTCTCTCAGTTTCTTGGACTCCCCCACTCTCCTCACTCGCCCAGTGGCCTTTAGAGGCCCCTCCCTTGTGGAACCCCAAATACTGTGGTTTGCAGAGCTCTTCCCCGAGCTCTTCTCTCTACCTATGCACGTTCCCCACATGATCTTGGCTCTGACTTCCTAATCTCTGCAGCCTTCTCCCAAATCCCAATCTTTCCTGAGCTCAAGACCTAACCCACCCAGCTACCAACTGAACGTCACACCTTCGCCATCCCAGAAGTACCTTAACCCTGACCCCAGCGAGTGGCCCACCATCCATGTTGGTTTGCACAAAAGAAATCCTGGTGTCGGTCCTTCCTCCTCCCCCATGCTCTGTGCTGAGTGGACAGGACTAACTGGCACCCAGCTTCCAATTCGACTTCCTTCCATGAGCCTTCCCATCAGGGGCACCAGTACAGTGTGCAAGGCTGTGCACTGCACAGTCACACATACCAGCTCTTGTGCCCTGTTCCGTGGAGTCTGGACAACCCTGAAGCTGGGGTTCTGCATGAGAAGTGGCTTCTGCCAACCTAGGGGACTGGGAGGGAGGACAAGAGGCACAGGGGTTCCTCCTCTGACAACCCCGATTACAGAGGTGTAAGCATAGAGAGGCTTTCCTGGCAATGGCACCCATTTCCTTATTCCCGCCAAGGTTGTCTTTAAATTTGATCTTCCCCTTTCAGCTCCTGTTCCTTTAGCCCTCCTTGCAATTTGATAAGCAACTCGTTCCCCAAATTAAATTCCTTTCTGTGTAAAATGTGCAGAAGGCTTCTATTTCCTGCACTGACTGCTGACTGCTTTTGGCCCTCCGCCTGCTTTCAGCCAGTGCCCCACGGGGTCCTGGCAACCTCACCTCCCACGTGGCTTGCGTGCGCCCACCTCTCCAGCTCCATCAGCCTCTGCAGCGCGTGGCTTCTCTCGATCTGCCCCCTTCTGTGCTCCACCCGCAGCCAGACCAGCTCCTTCCCAGGCGCAGCGGGCTTGAAGCACTTCAACGGTTCCCAGCTGCTCTGAGGATAAATGCACACACCGGCACGGGGCAGCCCCACCGTCTCTCGCCTCCTCCCGCCACCACCTGCCACCTGCCCTCCCACGCTGGCTCTGCCCGAGCCTGCGAGCTGCCGGGTTCTGGCACCAGCTGGGGGTTCGGGAAACATCCGTGGGGTGAACGAGTATTTGGCCTTCGACCTCCCTTCAGACAGAAACCTGCTAGAATGAGCTCTGCCCAAAGGATGCCCCAGAGGCAGGCTGGCCGGTCCTGCTTCCTCGGCTCTGGCCTTCCAAGGTGCTGCCTGGATGCTAAGCCGTGACCTTTCCCAGGAGCAAAGGGCTTGGCAGAGAGGTGCCTCCATTAAAGGCTGATCTTTCTTCAACCTTTCAATCAGTCGACTCTCTTTACGAAATATAAACTGTGAAGTGAATTTTTCAAAACAGAAAAAAAAAATGCCTCAAAACACGCCATTCTCTCTCTCTCTCTGCTTCCTACCTCGGTTAAAAATAGCCGCACGTTCTGAGCCCTGCCGTTTATTCTGAAACGATGTAAGCTAGACTGTAAGGCTGGGGAAGGAATTTAAATAGCTTCAAACTTCCATCATTTCAACTTATGTGTTTTAGAAACCACCCGAGTGCCAGAAACCAAAAGCGAAAAAAAAAAAATTCGTGATTTTCCCCCAATTCTATGATTTAAAATAACTTTACGAAGAATTTTATACCTTTCATGGGAAAGAGCTGGAATGTCTAGGTTTTATACCATCACCCTCATGTCTCAACCAGGAGCAAAAATAATGAAATCACTGGCCTCACCAGCATAAAAAGGAGTTTAAAAATCCTATCTTTTTTTTTTCCTAGCACATTCCAAAAGAGATTAAGCACCTCAAAGGAATAAAGATATGATCGGAAGATCCAGCAGTAGGGCTGCTCTCTCCAGAAGCAACCCCCGTGGGGTTTCAGGGCTGGAAGAGGCTCCAGGTGCTGCCTGGCCCCAGGGTCCTGCACCCAGAACAGGGCACGGGCTTATCAAAATCACAGGGGCAACATCTAATCCAGCACTGCCTCCCTGGCCTGATGCTGAGCACCCTTGTCCTGTCCCCGAAAACCACTTACCCCCCCATTTTAAAGGGGAGAAAAGGAAGTCCAGGGACATCAAGTGCTTTACTCAGTGTCACAGCTACTTAGCAATGGGATTAAGAGCCCAGATGGACAAATGGACAATGGCCACACCATACGGGACAACAGGACTCTGACTCACATGTCTGGAAGCCCAGGAAGCCCAACCACGACGGGCCCAGATGCTCCGAGTTTGGTCAGCAGGGGCCAGCTTCCCCAGTGCTCCTCCCCACCTCCAGCCCAAGACCATTACTGAAAGCTAAATAGGCCCCTTATAATGGGTTGAATAAAACTCATGTCCGCCAGGAAACTTATTTAGAGATTAGGTGAATGCATAAAGATGAAGTGATACGTACCTATATACAATGGACTACTACTCAGCCATCGAAAAGAACAAAATCTTGCCATTTGCAACGACGTGGATGGAACTAGAGCATCTTAGGCGAAGTGAGACAAGTCAGAGAAGGACAAATACCGTAGGATCCCATTCCTAGGTGGAATTTAAGAAACAAAGCAGATGGGGGCGCCTGGGTGGATCAGTAGGTTAAAGCCTCTGCCCTCGTCTCAGGTCATGATCTCAGGGTCCTGGGATCGAGCCCTGCATGGGGCTCTCTGCTCAGCAGGGAGCCTGCTTCCCCCCTCTTCCTCTGCCTGCCTCTCTGCCTGCTTGTGATCTCTCTGTCAAATAAATTTTTAAAAAAACTTTAATAAAAAAATTACAAAAAGAAACAAAGCAGATGAATATACGGGAAGGGAAGGAAAAACAAAAAAAGACGAAATCAGAGAAAGAGACAAACCATAAGAGACTCTGGACCATAGGGAACAAACTGAAGGTCGCTGGAGGGGAGGTGGGTGGGGGGATGGGGTCACTGGGTGACGGGCACTAAGGAGGGCCCATGATGTGATGAGCCCTGGGTGTTCTATGCAACGGATGAATCCCTGAACTCTTCCTCTGAAACTAATAATACACTATATGTTAATTAAATTGACTTTAAATTAAAAAAAAAGAAAAAAAGAGATTAGGTATATGAGCCTACTAAGGCTGCCACAACAAAATACCAGAGATGAAGCGGCTTAAACAACAGAAATTTGGGCGCCTGGGTGGGTCAGTGGGTTAAAGCCTCTGCCTTCGGCTCAGGTCATGATCTCAGGGTCCTGTGATCGAGGCCCGCATCGGGCTCTCTGCTTGGCGGTGAGCCTGCTTCCTCCTCTCTGCCTGCCTCCCTGCCTACTTGTGATCTCTCTCTCTGTGTCAAATAAATAAATAAAATCTTTAAAAAATAAAAACAAAACAACAACAGAAATTTGTTTTCTCGCAGTCCTGGAGGCCAGTGTCCGAGATCAAATTGCCCACGGGGTTGGTGTCTGGTGAGGCCCTGCTTCCTGGCTTGGGGACAACTGTCTCCCACCGTGTCCTCACATGGCCTCCTCTGTGTGTGTGCGGAGAACTGAGCTCTATCATTCCCGCTTCTAAGGGCCAGTCCCATAGGATTAGGGCCCCACCTAGACCCTCCTTTAAGCTGAATTACCTCCCCAGCTGTGGTCTCCAAAGACTGTCACACTGGGGTAGGGTTTCAATATACAGAGTGTGTGTCAGGGCTGGTGGGAACATTATTTTGTCTATAATTTAAGGTCTTTGCAGATATAATTATCTATCTATCTATTTATTTATTTTATTTATATTTTATTTATTCATCTGACAGAGAGAGAGAGCCAGAGAGCACAAGCAGGGGGAACGGCAGAGGGAGAGGGAGAAGCAGAGTCTGCACTGACCAGGGAGCCCGACGCGGGGCTCAAGCACAGGACCCTGGGATCATGACCTGAGCTGAAGGCAGACGCTTAACCCACTGAGCCACCCAGGCGCCCCGCGGATGTAATTATTTAAATTAAATGAGGTCGTACTGGATTAGGGAGGTCCCTCAGTCCACTGACTGATGTCCTTATAAGAGGACAGGACACACGGAGACACCGCAAAGGCTTGCGGAGATGACCTCAGAGACCTCAGTGATAGGTCTATAAGCCGAGGAACAGCAAGGATGGCTGGCGGCCACCAGAAGCCAGGGAGGGGACAGCAAACAGATTCTCCTCAGAGCCTCCAGGAGGCACCAACCCTGCCGATACCTTGATCTCAGAATTCTAGTCTCTGGAACCAGGAGAGAAAAATTTGTTGTTTGGGGTCATTTTTTACAACACGGCCTAGGAAACAAATATACTCCCCAAACCAATGGCTTGACAGGCCCTGCTTCCGGTCAGCCCACCGCTGGCTTCCCACGCCAACCCTCTCCCACCGGGGTGCAACCCGAGCCTCCTGCTCTCACTGTAAAACTTCCTATCCCCTACCTGTCTTTGCATCTCTGTCAAAGACCAGCAATGGTAGCGGACTCCCTTGGTTGGTAAACTGAGTCACCGTCGGGGATTTGCTCTCATTGGGGTGGCCTTTGTTGATTTCCACAATTCCAATGGCCCCTGGTTGTGTATTTCTCCCACCCTTGGACTGAGTGCTCACAACGAGCCGTCGGGTCGATTTGTTCATCCCAGGCCTGCCTCCACCTCCACCAGACGGCATCCAGCTACGGGACGGGACCGAGAATGTACTCTATATACCTCCAGTGAATCTGCAACCAAGGTTCTCGTTCACAGTACAACAACCAACTCTGAGCTGCTCACCAGGGGGCACCACACAGAGGCACTGAATTTATCAAATGGACAGTGATGTCAAAAGTACACTATTTCTACTTGGGAACAGTGATGTAACTTTCAATTGGCATGTTATGTTTTATGTATAAACCATAAACAGCAAAGACGTATATATGGCCTACTGTCCATGAAGCACTCTAAATATCTTACACAGTGTTCTGTTTAACCCTTACAATGAGCCTGTGAAATATTATCATTAGCCCCATTTTAGATGGGCAAACTAAGGCACAGAAAGGTTAAGGGTAGCACCCAAGGACACACAGCAAATATCAGACCCAAGACTGATACCTGGGTAATTCAGCTCTAAATAGCACTTGACTGTATATCAAGAGCCAGAAAAGGTTTCTTCTCTTCAACACAACTCATCATTTGGTTTGTGGTCTAAGTGTGTCACTCGACATACATGGGGAAAACCATACAGGGGAAGTGTCCATTATCTCAAATGGTAAAACCCTGTAAGTCACTCATCGTCCAGCAATAGGGAAATGGTTCTGTGGTTGGGACACATTCCTCCAGTCCTTCCAGAAAATGTCCCATGTCCCAGAAATGTTCCATGTCCCAGCATGTCCCAGTTCTGTGTCCTGAAAATACAGCCATGAACAAAACAGGCAAAGCCCCTGCCCTCGTGGCACGTTTTAGGTCAAGTGTCATTTAAAAAAAAAAAAAAAGACCTTGGATGTGGAAATAAATCTAATCATTAATGAAAAAACACACAAAATAGCAGGTGGTTTGTTTGCAGCTACAAACAAATAAGCCAAAGAAAAGAACCGGAAAGAAATAGACAAAAACCAATCCAGTGCGTACAGCAGGTGGAGGAATCCTAAATGGCTTTCTCTTGCCTGGTCCCCTCCCCACCCCACCCCAACGTGACCTCCTCCTGACTATGCAAAGACCCTATTTCCTAATAAGGTCACATTCAGAGACATCAGGGATTAGGATCTCAACCTGTCTTTTGGGGGGACATATTTCAACCCACAAGAGTGCTCATGTTGTTGACTTGATTAACTCTTGCTCTATGGAACACAGACACAGAAAATAACTCCCCGTAAAAGAGCTCTTAAGAAGACATAACAATGGGGACACCTGGGCAGCTCAGTTGGTTGGGTGACTGCCTTCGGCTCAGGTCATGATCCTGGAGTCCCAGGATCAAGTTCCACATCGGGCTCCCTGCTCTGCAGGGAGTCTGCTTCTTCCTCTGACCCTTCCCCCCTCTCATGCTCTCTTTCTCTCATCTTCTCTCCCTCTCTGGAATAAATAAATTTTTAAAAAATCTAAAAAAAAATAGAAGACTTAACAATGGCCACAATGAAGTCTTCTATGGGCTGTGGTTTTCCCAGGACTGTCCTGATTCACATCTATTGTCCAGAATGATTAACAGTGCCCCTTCACTCTCAAAAGTGTCCTAGTCTGGATGATAAATTTCATGGCCATTCTGCTCATTAGGAGTTCAGTGACCTGGAGTAAAAATTAATACCAATTAGCCAAGAGAGTTCAAATTAATCTGTGCTGACATGCCAGGAAAGACCTCCATCAGTTCCAACATGGACACTTGGTACATCCTTCTTCTTGTCAGCCTCAAGTTCAATGAGGTAAGTGAATACTTCCAAGGGAAAGGTAGTTGGTGGAGCACCTCCTGCCAAGGACACTCAGATCTGGGCGAGGATGGATGACTTGCCAAGAGCGAGTGGTCCAGGGTCCCCACTAACCAGTAATGGACCTGCAGGAAGGTTGGAATGGCCCCTCCCTTTACCTCTACCTGGTCCTGAGGTCACCGCTGAGCTGTATGCTGGATGGAATGATTAATTTCGTGTGGCAAGTTGGCTAGGCTATAGTGCTCAGTCCTTTAATCAAACACAAATCTAGGTACTGGCATGAGGATATTTTGTGAATGTGCTTAACATCTACCTTCAATTGACTTTAAGTAAAGGAGACTGCCCTTGAATACCTTGGTGGGCTTATCTAATCAGTCGAAGGCCTTTAGAGAAAAATTCTGCCTCAAGACTGAAGCATCAGCTCTTGCCTGCAGTTTCCAGCCTGCCTGGCCATCTCATAGATTTCAGACTTGCCTGTCTCTATAATCACATGAACTAATTCTGTGACATAAATCCCTTTATGGGTGTGTGTGTGTACATATGCCTCTTATTGGTTCTTTTTCTCTCAAGAATTCTGGCTGATACGCTGGACCTTGGCCAACTGGGCTTGGGAAGTAGAGAATGAGAAGCTATTCCTGTCCCCTAGATGAGGGAGAAGCAAGAGCCCAGGTGATGGAGGGACAAGCTCATAGAATTCGCAGAGAGACATGCCAGGCTGCTCTCACCATTTCCTCACCCACCGCTGTGGGTCGGGGTCACCTCCTCAGCAGTCTTACAGTCTCCCCACCCCAAACCCTGGGGCTCCCTGTTTGGCCATCTTTCTCTTTGGCACAATCCTGTCTCTCTCCCAAGTGGCCTCAAGGCAAGAAGTGTCAGGCCAGGACTCAGCAGACAGGGACTGAGTTCATCAGTCCTGTTTGGGAAGGCACAGTGAGACCCTCCCAGAAAGAACAGAATGGCTTCTCCTTTCCTGACAGAGGCATTGAAGGCAGACCCTCAGTGAGCACTGGCTGTGGAAATATTGGTCCCGGTAAACATTTATGCTTCTTTTTCTTTCTTCAAGTCAGTTAACATGTAGTGTAGTATTGGTTTCAGGGGTAGAATTTAGTGGTTTACCACTTTTTACATACAACACCCAGTGTTCATCCTGACAAGGGCCCTCCTTAGTGCCCGTCACCCATTTAGCCCGCCCCCCAGCCACCTCCCCTCCATCAACCGTCAGGGTGTTCTCTGTATTTAAGTCTCTTATGATTTGCCTCCCTCTTGGTCTTTCTTACTTTTCTTTCCCGTCCCCTATGTTCATCTGTTTTGTTTCTTGAATTCCACATGAATGGAATCATATGGTATTCGTCTTTCTCTGACTGACTTATTTCGCTTAGCATAATACCCTGTAGTTCCATCCATGTTGTTACAAATGGAAAGACTTCCTTCTTTTTGATGGCTGAGTATGATTCGCGTGTGTGTGTGTGTATCACACCTTCTTGGACATTTGGGCTCTTTCCATATTTTGGCTATTGTGGACATTGCCACTATAAACATTGGGGCAGGGGTGCCTGGGAGGCTCAGTAGGTTAAGTGTCTGCCTTCAGCTCAGTTCATGATCCTAGAGTCCTGGGATCGAGCCCCACATTGGGCTCCTTGTTCAGAGGAGAGCTTGCTTCTCCCTCTCCTTCTGCCTGCTGCTCTGCCTACTTGTGCGTGCCTCTCTCTCTCTCTTAAATAAATAAAATCTTCTTTAAAAATTGGGGTGCAGGTGCCCCTTGGAATCACTAATTTGTATTCTTAGGATAAACACCTAGTAGTGCAATTGCTGGGTCGTAGGATAGTTCAATTTTTAAGTGTTTGAGGAACCTCCATGCTGGTTTCCAGAGCAGCTGCACCAGCTTGCATTCCCACCAGCAGAGCAAAAGGTTTCCCCTTTCTCCACATCCTCGCCAACATCTGTTGTTTCCTGAGTTGTTGATTTTAGCCACTCTGAGCACTGTGAGGTGGTATCTCACTGTGGTTTTGATTTGTATTTCCCTAATGATGAGTGATGTTGAGCATCTCTTCACGTGTCTGTTGGCCATCTGCTGTCTTCTTTGGAAAAGTATCTATTCACGTCTTCTGCCCGTTTCTTACCCGGATTATTTGTTACACTTCTAATGAGATCATCTAGTTGCTACAGTACAAATGAGAGAGTAAAGCAAAATTACAGGTAGAAAGGAAGGAACTGAACATCTCATGTACTTCCAGGTGGGTCTCACATAGTAGGTGCTTAAATAAACAGTGGTTGAACGACTAATAGGTAAGCTTTGGCCACAGAGCCCCACTTTCCTAAGATCCCAGAAGAAAAACGTCTGCCTAATTCCTTCTAGGCTGTGTGCTTATTCTTATCCTTGGCTTCTGTCAAAACATTTCCAATAAAGAGTCACTAGGGTCTGAATTTTATTCTTGGCTTTCCTTTGTGAGCTGGTGGAAAATTACTTAGCTCCTTAGTTTCCACAAAACACCATGAGATTTGAGGAAGCTCTTAGCTTGTTATGAACGGGAGATTCATCCAAATCACAAAAGAAAATCTCTCCTTAGATGTTTTCCCAGGCCCATCCCTCCCTCTTCAAAACATCAACACAAATCAAGGTTCAGGAGGCAGTAAAGAAATGGACTACGTGCTCTGCACTGGGAGTCTAGAAAGTTCGATGCTGGCCTCAGTTAATGCAGACACTACCTTTGACAGACGGGACCTCTGTTTCCTCCTCAGTAAGAGGAGAGCTGAGGTCATCAGAGCCACAGCCCAGGATTGTTTCTCAGCTCAGTGTCACTGGTGTTGAGTCCCCTTGCTGGAGAGCGCCCCACACGAGGCAGGAGGGAAGCAAATTCTTAATCCCGAACAATGGTTTGCTTTCCCCCAGCCCCTCTCTTCCTCCACTTACCTGCTCAACACTTCAGACTTTTACCACATCTTGTGTTTAGGTTAAGAAGTTAGAAATGGTGACACTATGCAAGTCACAGACCTTCCTCACTTCTCACCCACCATGCCCTGCCACAGACGGACAGACAGACACACACACACTAAGCACTTCTGTTTTCCAGAAAGGATGGCAGGATTTCTCTACATTTCCACTGAGTTCAAGGCTTCCAATTTAAAAAACCACACAGCCCTCAACTGCATCTTCCGCCACTTACAAGCCTAGGCTGGGCCACAGGATGAGAGGCAGGGGCCTTGAACTTCCGGGTTGACCACCCAGCACGGGAAGAAGCCGCCCTGGACTGTGGGCCAGAACTGGGAATGGAAGCGGCCTGTTTGCCGGGAAGGCTGGGCAGAGGAGCGTGTCAGCACAGGCTTTGGAAGATGGTCAGGGAAGGGAACGACTTACAAGATGGCAAGAGGAAAGTAGGACTCCAGCCCTTCCTCAGCAGAATTTTGAGCAATGTCGTCCCCACAGAGCTGTGTTATCCAGGAAGCGGTCAATGAACTTATTCCCACACGAGGTGAACACCACCTTTCAAGGGGAGTCTGACCAGCATCCTCCCGTGGGCTTTTCAGAGGGTCAGTCACTACAAAAGATGGTGAATAAACGTCCTACCAAGGGCCTACGAGTGACAAAATCCGGGCACACGGTGAATTATATGTGAGCCGAGAATGTTCTCGGACACATTCGTGTTTTCGGTTTGGGGGGGTAGATACCCAGTAGTGGAATGACTGGCTCATACGGTAATTCGGTTTTTAATTTTTTGAGGAACCCCCATACTGTCTTCCACAGCGGCTCTACCAGTCTGCGTTCCCCCAACGGCGCACAAGGGCTCCTTTTTCTCCTCATCCTCGCCCGCACTGGTTCTTTCTGTTGTTTTGATTCTAGCCACTCTGACAGGTGTAAGGTGAGATCTCACTGTGGATTTGATTTGCATTTGCCTGATGAGGAGTGAGGCTAAGCATCTTTGCATGTGTCTGTTAGCCACCTACATGTCTTGGAAAAATGTCTATTTGGGTTGCCTGCCCATTTCTTATTGGCTTTTTTGGGGGGTTTTTTGGTGTTGAATTATATATGTTCTTTATAAGTGTTGGCTATTAACCCTTTACTGGATATATCATTTGCAAGTGTCTTTTCCCATTCCATAAGTTGTGTTTTCATTGTATTGGTAATTTCCTTTGTTGTGCAAAAGATTTTTATTTTGATGTTGTTCTAATAATTTATTTTTGTTTTTGTTTCCCTTACCTCAGAAGATATATCTAGAAAAATGCCAGCAGCCCCCCTATTTTTGTTTTCTTTTATTAACATATAATGTATTATTTGCCCCAGGGGTACTACCCTCCCACCCCCCAGTAACCCTCAGTTTGTTTCGTGAGATTAAGAGTCTCTTATGGTTTATCTCCCTCCCTGGTCTCATCTTGTTTCATTTTTTCCCTCCCTACCCCCCACAACCCCCTACCCTGCCCCTCAAATTCCTCATATCAGAGAGATCATATGATAATTGTCTTTCTCTGATTAACTTATTTTGCTCAGCATAATACCCTCTAGTTCCATCCATATCATTGCAAATGGCAAGGTTTTGGTTTTTTTGATGAGCAGTCCCCCCATTTTAACTGATTTTCTTCCCTAGGTTAGTGTTTCTCAACCTGGACACTAGTGGCATTTGGGGCTATATAGTTCTTTGTTTGGGGGGCAGTCTGGCGTACTACAGAGTGTTCAACATCACTGGTCTCTCTACCCATTAGATGCCAGGAGCACACAGGCCCCCAGTTTTGCCAACCAAAAATGTCTCCAGCGGTCACCTAGGTGGGGTGCCTGGGGAGACACTACCACCCCCAGCTGACAACCACTTCCCCAGATGACCACTTCTCACCCTTCCTGTGGTAAAAAAGCTCTTTTCTTTATTTGACTGACCCTCTTATAAATACTAGAAAAGGGAGTCCCTAGAAAAATGACCACATACTTGGCTGTCACAACATCAAATCGCTTAAAAGTGTTTAAAGGCTTATTCTCAGTGTGTTCTGCTCCTGTCACCGATGGGTAACAGAAGTTCCCAGACCACGTTCCAGAAGGTATGATGCTAAATGAAATGAGTCAGACCCAGGAAGACAAATACTATATGATTTCACTTGTCAGAGGAATCTAAAAACTAAACAAAGAAATAAACGAACAAAAAGCAGATGAATTCAGAGAACGGATGGTGCTGGACGGGAAGGTGGTAGGAGGGTGGGTGAAGGGAATGGGGTGGGGGTGGGGGGTTACAGGCTTCCAGGTATGGAACCGAATAAGTCACGGGGATGAAAGGCACAGCCCAGGGAACGTGGTTGGAGGAACCCTAGCGAGCTACCCTTGTGAGCAGAGCCAAACGCAGAGAGTTATGCACAGAGTCGCTGAATCACTCTGTCGTACCCCTGAAGCTCACAAAACATCATGTGTCAACTCTACTTCAGTTAAAAAAAAAAGTAGTAGGGACACCTGGGTGGCTCAGTGGGTTAAGCAGCTGCCTTCGGCTCAGGTCATGATCCCAGGGTCCTGGGATCGAGTCCCGCATCGGGCTCCTCGCTCGGCAGGGAGCCTGCTTCTCCCTCTGCCTCTGCCTGCCACTCTGCCTGCCTGTGCGCTCTCTCTCTGACAAATAAATAAATAAAATCTTAAAAAAAAAAAAAAAGTAGTAGCGCTGCCTTTGTCCCCTGAACACAGATGCCTGCTTCACTCTGCCTCCTTGTCACTAAGAGCTGCCCACTCTCTGCCTCTCATGCGTAGTGTACCTACACCAACCCCCGTGCTCCTAAACACAGGTCCTCCCTGCTCCCCAAACTCTGCACCCAAACTGGGCGGCAAGAACATGCCAGAAAGCTCTGAGTCTCACCCCTTCCCCCTCGTGCCACCTTCTTGCTCGTCTCATTAAGTCAACTCAAATCCACCCTTCTCAATAGTGGCACATCTCTTGCCTATTTCTACCCACAGACGGTACAGAATGAACTTCGCTGCTCATTCTCCTACTGCGGAGTATTTTTATTCTCCCCGCTGCGATGCTCCTCCATGTGGGTTCCTGTGCTGTGAGCGGGTCTGTGCCTGGAACGGAAGCTGCTCCCAGCCCAGACTGTTGCCTTTCGCTCCTCTGAACCAGCGCAGAGTGTGTGTGCCACCGCCTCCCCCTGCCCCCAGGAGGATTTGCACCAGGGGCTGCAAGGGAGTAGGGATAAGGCAGGTGGGGTTTGCAATCGACCTCAAAGGGCGAAGCAGACGGGACTCGATGGTGGTTCTAACAAGACAAGTACCAAGGGGAGAAGTTCAAACAGAGCTTCAGGGGGACAAGGACAAGGGAACAATGACCTCTAACTCAGTAAAGGTGACTCAGGGAAGAGGCCGAGACAGGAGAGCTGAGCTCTGGAGGGTTTGCAGGGACACCCCAGGAAAGGGGAGAGAGGCTTTCCAGGCCAAGGAATGAACTGGACGCTGAGGCGGGAAGGGGGAGGGAGCCCAGGAGGCTGGGAATTCTGTGCCATCGGGACCCAGGGCGTTCCGGGAGGTGAGGGATGTGACAATGGGAAGAGATACGGGGACATGGGGTTGAACCAGATCACAAGATAGGAACCTAGCTGTGTCTCAATGACACCAGGGAACACTAGATTTCATGAGCTCAGGAATGACAAGGACTAGAGTATTTTAAACCAAAAATTGGCAAACTGGTTTCTGTAAAGGGCCAGATAGTATGTATTTTAGGCTCTGTGGGCATATGGTCTGTGTCGCAACTACTCAACTCTGCCATATAGGATGCATAAACAAAGGAGCATGGCTGTGTTCCAATAAAACTTTATTTATGGTCACTGAAATNTAGGCTCTGTGGGCCATATGGTCTGTGTCGCAACTACTCAACTCTGCCATATTGGATGCATAAACAAAGGAGCATGGCTGTGTTCCAATAAAACTTTATTTATGGTCACTGAAATCTGAATATCACGTAATTTTCATATACCCCAAACTATTATTATTTTTACTTTTCCTGCAACCATTAAAAACGGAGACACCATTTTAAGCCTGTGGGCCACCTACAAATAGGCGATGAGCTGGATTTGGCCCGTGGGCCGTGGTTTACGGATGCCTGTTTTAGAGACATCCCTCGGGGGGTGGGGAGGAACGGGGACCTCAAGCAGAAGCTGCTGGGGTAACATGGGGACAGTGAGAGAGGGCCAGGCGGGGCTGCAATGCGGAGGGCTGACGGGCACCGGGGGGACGTGCCTACGGCGTCCAGCTAGAGTGATGGGGGCGCGCGGTGATGCCATCCATCTAGACGGGTGACAACATGGGGATGGCATGGGTCAGAAAGGCCTGTGGCTGTGGCCCATCCAGGCCAGGCCCAAGAGGCTACAAATGTCTGGCCCAAATGCGGATCAGCTGGTCTCAGAGACAGCCTGGTCATACCAGAGTGGGCTACGCAGGGTACCGGGACGGCGGATCGAACTGGCATCTGTTGTTTGCCTGCCTAGCACCCTATAACCCTCGTTCTCCCTGGGGGACCATCCCCACCCTTACTCTTGTCCCTAAGATTTGAGTGGGGCTGGTTCTGCTGCAGGGCCGGCTCAGAGATAAGAGAATGGTCTCATGAGAGTCACTCTCAGGAATTGGGGAGAAGGAAAGGCTTTCTTTCTGCTGAACCTGAAAGTGGTAAAAATGCAGGCCAGGACTTCCTAGGGCCTGTGTGTGGAGGGATTTGCTGTGAAGGAAGCCCCCAGAGAAGGACTCAATCCTGTTTGCCACTCACTGACTCCTAGATCCAGCCATACCTAAAGCTAGCCCAGACTTTCCAGTTCAGGAGCCAATCACACCAGTCCAGGCTGGGTTTTGGTCACTTGGAGCCAAAGTTCTAAAACATCTCGCTGCTGTTTGCATGAAACCCCAGTGGGCAAAGGTTGGAACCATGTGTGACAAAGCGCCCAAGAGGATTGACAAATGACCTTATCCAAAGCATTTGCATCTGTCGTATTTATCTCTAGACAGTGGCTTTAGACACAGTAGGCGCTCAACGGTTGCTGGTGTAAGAAGGAAGGCACAAGATCCCTGGGCACTAAACACAACAAGCCAGTGGAAACTCTGAAAAGAAACGTCAGCGGGCAGGGTGGATTTCTTTTCCTTCTCCATGGGCTGAGGGTTCAGAGAACCCATGAGCTTCCGGGATCTGGTGCTGCCTCATAAAACCAACCAAGACAGCCCCAGCTGGGAGAGAAGAGGCTCAGGGGGCCCCGGCTCTAAATGCATGCCGGGTAGTAGCCTCAGTGGAAGAAGGGAATTACCCGGTCTCAGGAAAGGGGCAGGCCTCCCGCTGGGCACAGAAAGAGCTGGTTGTGAGTAGCGGCGCACCGGGCAAGGAGGGCACATGGGTGCTGGAGCTCTGTGAAGCGTCTCAACCCCGATTCCAAGGCTGGAGGTGGGGGCTCGGGGTGGGGGGACAGCTGGGGAGGCCAGGTCTGGCTCCAACCCCTCCCCGCCCCCAGAAGCACCAGAATATTCAAGTCAATGGTGACTGTCCGTGAAATATGTGTAAGGAGAAGCTGATTAATGGGGGATGGCAGGGCAGAAACAAAAGAGCACTGTACAGTGAGTCTACACAGTCCCAGCCCTGATGCTGCTCGAAACCTTGACCTACGGAGAGTCAGTTCCATCCTCGGTGACCCCATTCCCTCAGCGGTACGTGAGAGAGCTGGGCCACAGAAGTGATTCCCCAGCAGAGGGGAGAACTCAGAGTTCATCTAAGAGCCGTGCATAACCCCACAAGTGAACGGGGATTGAACATGCCTCCCACGTTCACAAGCATCAAGAGCGTGTGGGTACTTGCTGTTGGCTGCCTTCTATTTTCCAAATCGAAGTACTAACCTCACAATCCCTTGACCTTGTTTTCTCAGCATGTAGTCCCCTACGTCCAGATGACATGAGCCCCCCATCACCCCCCCAGAGGAGCAGGGGCAAGGACCTTCACTGCTTTCAAATCCCTGCCCCACCCCTTGCTGGGGGCGCAGCCTCGGCAAACAAGGTTCTTAACCTTGCAACGTCTCAGGTTCCTATTTGCAAAGCAGGCATGGTATTAGCCCCTCTCAGACTCGTTCGGAGGACGGAGCGAGGGAATGTGGAAGAGGCCCAGCGGACAGCGAGGGCTCAGTCCACGTTCGCTAGTCCACGCAGCGATCCCCCAAACAAGGACACTCTCTGATGGGTGTCGTGGGATTTCTCCTTAAAAAAGCTGCCCTTATAAAACGAACCTGTGCTGTCACCAGTTAGGAGAGGGGGTTCCCTTTTGGAGGGCGGGGAGTGGGATGACTGAAAGGGGACCAGAGGGCCTTGTGGGGCTGGTAACAGTCCGTGTCTTGATTGAGGTTGCTGGTGACATGGGTATATTTGCTTTGCGAAAATCCTTCAATAAAAAGTTCTAAAACCAAGGCACTCTCTAACAAAAAAGATGAACGTCGGCGGCAGCTGAGTGCTCCCTGTAAGAGCACTAATGGATTTCCATCCCCCATCCCTTGCTCGTCTACCGTATCTGTGCCTCACGGCCTCAGCCAGCTTCCAGCTCTGTCTGGCTCTGCACAAAACAGGCTGGCTGGGAGAGCAAGGCCAGCAAACCCCGTCCTGCCCCCCACCTCCAGGTCCATTCCTCCACCCAGTTGTTCAGCATCGCCTCCTCCCGGAGCTGCTGACGTCGGCTTGCTGGACCTCTCCGAGTCATAATGACCCAGAGCAGTGGAACCATGGAGATGGAAAGAGCCCAGCGGACTGGCCTCTACTCAGCACTGGCCGAGGTGCTCTTTTCCACAAGCCATTCTGCCCCAGCTCCTCCTCTGCCTGCAGCAACCCCAGCCACAGCCGCACTCACCCTCCTTCGCCCCAAAACTCAGCCAGGTGAATCTGGGGCCAGATTTCCTTTACCTGCAACTTCTCTCTCAGAGAACTCCAGCCCCTTACCTGTCTGTTTAGTCCTGACAATAGGAACTTATAATTCACGGGTATTGGAATCAAAGTTCCTGCCTCTTACATTGAGGAAAAGGCATGCGTACATTTGCACTAACTCAATTTTCCTGCAGGAGAGCCACCCATTGGGAGAACAAGCACTTGACCTGCTTGGGGACTAGAGAAGAGGAAAACAAATCATGATTAACACCAGCAGAGAAATAGAGGAACCAACCTTTGTTAGTCATGATCTTACTTAATTCCTAATTACCACCTGGGGGAGGTCTCATTATCCCCATCTGGCAGATGAGAAGACTGAGGCCAGGGAAGGCTAAGGGTCTTGTGTGAAGCCATCCAGCCCATAAGCAGGAGAGCCGGAGCTCGTCCCGAGCCAGATGGGCCTGGCTCCAAAGCCCAGGGTTGCTCCACCTTGGCTCACTTCTCATGGCCGCCATCTTGAAACAAAGGTTTCCACGGTGACGCAAACTCACACCCTTGCAGAGAGCCAGAGAGCTTTACAAAGGAGCTGTTCCAGGCCCCAGCTCCCCTGACCTCCCCCTCTCCCCACCGCCCCGTGCATTTCCGCAACCTCTGTTTCCAACACACAGGCACTGACGGCTTGCTATTCTGGGATATGGAGCAAATAATGAAGCAAGCCACTTCCTTAAACAAATAAACCCAGAAGACTCAATGGAAGCACAACAGATACAATAATAGATTCGAATCCCAGGTCGATTTAGTTACCCCTTTTTTTAATTCCATCCTGACTCATCCCCCTCGGCAGATGTGAAAGACGACACACACACACACACACACCACAGGAGGGTCCCGTGACAATTCAGCACTTTGGTGCGTATGAACTAATTTCTAGCTGAATCCACGCCAGGAACAAGCCTGCCACCCCAACACACACGTACGTACGATCCCCGTGCATTGGCTGAATCAGACTGCCTGCAGCTGGTTCCACGGCTGTAAGCCATCCTCATCGCGGGACACCACTGGGGTAGGGCCCGTGCTAAAGAACTCCTGGCTCTCCAATCTTGACCACTCAGGAGCTAATGGAAAAGTTTCCAACTGAATGTTCAGACTTACCTCTCTGCCCTAAACACAGTTCTTAATCCCCGCTCCTAAATCCTGTCATTTCTCTGGAGGGGATCTGACCTCTAAGTGAAGGGCTAACTCATCTACCTGGCCTGGATGGCTGGACCCATTCCACCCTGGGTATTACAGAAACGTCTGCAACCGTGGATTTTTTAGGGCACAGAGAGGTTATGCAACTTGGCCACAGTCACACAGCAAATGATAAAATAGGGGCTTGTACGCAGATAGTTAGCACTTCATTGCTATACTATATTCCTCTCTGCTCAGGGAGGTCATCCACAGGGCACACAGCACAGGAGACAGTACTGGGTTTTGTTTACTTCTGTTTAAATTTAGATGATTTGTTCTTTCCTAATACAGTCACTGAACCGAGGCTCTGGCAAACCTAGATCCAAGCTTATTCAAACATCTTTTTTTTTTTAAATGCAATTATTTCCCAGAGAAAAGGAGCTGTCAGTCAACTACATAGTAGTATAAATTAGCCCCAACACCTTCAACTCTCAATACTGAGCATCAAGTGACACTGAAGGAATGAGTAGTTCGGCTGAAAGAGAAGCTAGGTCCGTAATGCAGCAACAGAGCATATGTGGAAGGGGTGGAGGTGTGGTGCCCAAATGGAAATTTTTAGTAGAGTCTGCAGAGAAGAGAATTAGAAGGATGCAGAAAAAAGGAGGAAGAGATGAGAGAAGATGCCTCCTTCAAAATTTGGCTGAAGGCTGGCCCAACATTGCAGAACAGTTGGGGGAAATTCTCCCTGACATATACGGTCCCATTTCCAGAACCTCAAACCCCAGCCAGGACTCTGAACTTTCGATCGTCTGCTGTTTTGAACCAACTCAGTGAGGGCGGGGGTGGGGGAGTGTTGGGGAAGGAGAAGGGCTAACTTGTCACACCTGCCTGCTGACGGGAGACAGCGGGGTGGTGGTGGGGAGAGGGGGCTCCCAAAAGAGTCGTGCTTCCCTTCCAGGACAGAGCAGCTCCCGCTGCAGAGAAATGGCTGCCCACCAGAGGACTTCATCAGCCAGGCCACGCGCCGTGTGTCCCTTCTTCCCCCAAGAGCTTCAGAAACAGCCACGTCTTCCTGACACTTCGTCACCTTTCACGGGCGCCCCCGGACGCCACCTGCTGATAGCGGCCGAGCAGGAAGGAGCCTGGGTCCCGGGGCCACCACTCGGGCTGTCTCCAGGCTGAACATACACACTGGCTTGTGGTGGGAGTCAAAAGTGAACTTGAACCAGGTACTCAGGTACTCAGAAGCTACTGAGCTTTGGGGGTTTCTCTGCTACTTTTGTGATCGTTATCCCAACTAGCCTCCAAAAGATCCACATTTTCTGATTTTTGAAGCATCATCTACATTGTCTGGTTGGGTCCCAGAATGGGGACCCTGCTAGGAGACGTGAAGAATCGGGGGTGCTCTTTGGGGGTGTCGCCAAGGAGATACTCCCAGATAAGGAAAAAGTTTAGACCGTGGATATAAAACTCAGTTTATTTCAGGACCGTCACAATTAGGGAGCGAGTGGCCATACTAAATTATGATTACACTTAGCACTCAGTAATTCTGCCTGCCTCACGGAGGTATTTTTAGAAGCCAGGGTAACCAACGTTATGGCTTGCTTTTGACATATGGTTTACTTATTCCAGCGAACATTAATCTTGTTCAGCTTTGCCCTTGTCCCTTGAAACAGGAGTATAAGTTGATAAATGGTATCTGAGGACCACAATCAGCAAACTATAAAGTGCTTAAATGTTATGGAACCATATATCCCATCACTTTTATGAGCCCATCATGAAGGAAATCAGGCAATGGGCCTAGATGAATTTCAATATATCTGTCCATATTTCCACTTACTTTTAGGGGCATTGCTGTTTAGAGGAAAACACAATACATCTTGCTCTTAGCAGGTGTAGTTGACCTTTGTGTGCTCTGCACCCCAGGAAAAGCCTGGAGCACTTTGGGGGGGGTTGAAGTATGAATGCATTCATCCATATGGGCAGAGCTGAGATGCCTTCTTGGCCCCAAGCTTCATTCCTACTGAATCACCTGCCTGGCTGGCTGGATACAAATCCTGGGGTATTATTGCAGAACTAGTGGCAACTCAGGTAGGGAACTGAGAAGTTAGATAACTTCCCAAGGTCACACTGTAAGAGGCACATTTGGGATATGAACCCAGGCAGTCTGGAGGTTGAACACTGTCTCTTTGCTGCTATATAACACAGCCTCTCTGTTCAAGGCGATGATCTTCCAAAGGACTGCCTTTTGCAAACCCTTCCAGGACTCCCTCAGACACACAGAAGGCTCCTTTTACTAGGTCCTTCTGTCTTTTGCACACATGTCCACTCTGGCCACAGTTGCATTGTATTGTAATTATTTCTCTGTGTCCACGTTCAGGCCCTATTAGCCCCATAGGATAAGGTGCCCCTTCCTCAAGACACTGCTTCCATCTACTCGAATACTGTTATAATAAAGAGACAAATCAACAATGTCTAGGATTTAAATGGCACCCTTAGGGTTGTGCAGTGCACAACCTACACAGCTGTAAACAGTGATCTATCACCAGACCTCAGGGATCAGTTCTTTGAAGATGCTGTGTTCTTCCATTTGGTGCTGCCAGTTCCTAGCATAGCACCAGGCACCCAATAAGGTCAAATAGATTTTTGTTGGCTTAATTTACAAGTGTTGCTGGCTAACTCAGCTCTGAGAGGCAGGTAATTTCTGACTCTTCCTTATGAGACCAAGGATTGAGGCCACAGAATTTTCTCTTGTTTCTCCCCTGTACTGCTAGTGGAGAAGCAAGGCCTGTCAGTGGCTGGGGGCCTTGCAGGAGCTCTTCCCTCTCTATGAGATGGAGATACTTTCAAAATAATCATTTCCACCCAGGTTTCCACTCCCATTTCTCACTTTTACCTCCCAAGTGGGGACTGGCCAACGTACCAGTGGGATTTGAGATTCACTTTCATCCTTTCATCAATAACTCTTCAAACCTATCTGTTTAAGTCAGGTACCAAGAGTACTGACAAAAACAAAAGATATTTGCAAAGTATATATCTCCCACTAAACACCAATGCCCACAGGAATAAGTGGGAAAGGACAGACAGCAGGGGACCCCATGTTCTCAGGTTGCTTTTAGGCCTATCAGAGGCAGTGAATGGAGATAGTGTCATATCATCACAGCTGATTCTGAGAGCTGATTGTATGCTCAGTTTTATACTGGTCAATACTTGCCCAGGAGGGGTTATGGGGTGCAATGCCCCTAATGAACCAGGATTCCAAGCTGAGAGTAGAAGAACCTACAGTCCTGGATGGCCCAGAGGAGGCCACTATGGCCAGAGCTTCCATGGAATCTTCCCTTCCCTGGGTTGCCCACCCTTTGGTGGTAAACATATGCTTCCCCTAACTCTAAGCCAACATCTTCAGGGGTTTCCCAGTTTATCTAGGTATCATAATTACAGATCATTAACAAATCACCACCAGTTCCAAAATGTTAGTGTTTTATTTAAAATTACACCCACCCACCTTCCACCACTGCTGACCCCCACCCTCCAAAGCTCAGACGAGGAGGCAAGTTCTTCTCTGCAAAGCTTTTCCAGGCCACCTCTCTTCTCTAACTACCTTTGCAATTCATAAATTTTACTGCAATCATCTTAATTAACCAATGTGATAAAACTCTCACTGGGAGAATGCACTGGAGGGTACCAGAGGAGGAAATGATTAGCTCCATCACACTGCAAAGCCCCGGTAGCCAGCTGAGTTCCAGCCCAATGGCTCAGTGAAGGGAAAGAGGGACAGAAGTAACTGAGGATACTTCCAGATTTCACAGCCGCTCTCAGAAGGCAATAAAATGGTTTCTGTCATGGGGATGGCATTTTAAAGAAAGAAATATTGGTTTTGTTCTCAGGTAGTACCTGCTTGTGAAAAGTAACAGTGACATCAAATTATTATCCATCCAATGTTTGTGAAAATCCAACGGCCTTTCCTAATTTCTTCGAGATGTATGTGTTTTACCCTTTCTTGGAGAAAAGAAACATCAGCTCTAGAAGCTGCTAAACTGAACTGTTTGTATTCATCATGCCAAATGGGAAACCTTGACCCCTATCTAGCAGGCGTCAAAGCCAAGGTGAGCCCCAGCTGCATAAGCAAGTTTAGGACAATTGGACCCCACAGAGGGACATTCTTAACTCAGTGTGCATCAAATCAACAGCATGCTATTTTCTGAGAACGAGGGTCTAGGTAACTCTGTATCCTTCTGAAAATGCATTTTAAGATCAATTAAGGTCTGGATAATTTAGCAGGGCTTTCCCCAGGTATTCCATAAGAGAGTCAACATTTAAATGTCATCTAACAGAGCTGAGCAGGATTAGGTTGTTAAGATTATTAATTAAGGTCCTAAATCTTGCTGGAATCCCCTTGAAGTAGGGCACTTGATGATCCTCAAACACTGCACAGGTACTGAGTGGTGTTGTCAGATTCACATGGACATGGTCCTTAACCAAGAAGATCTCACCTTGGGAAAGAGGCGGAACTGCGTAAGGAAGTAGGGGCAGTGGGGAGGGAGGCAAGTGTCCCTTATGTGGCTCCTCCACCTAGGGCAGCCTTCTCTCAGGGGTAATTCTGGGCATCTTGAATGACCTGGTGTGCTAATTCCTCCTCCCACTTTGGCTTGTGTGGGGAGGGATATGTTTGAACCCACAGCAAGGGGATGGATGTGAGGGAACCTATCCTAGCAGCCCAGGCTGGTTGGGGGTCCTGAGAAGCCAGGGGCTGAGGCTAACAGGCTTTTTTTCTGAGGACTGGAAAGCTTCAGGAAGGAGGAGGAGGTACCCATAAAATCAGGTCCAGGAGGTAAGCTCACTTCACATTCTTTCCCCTGCCTCCTGCCTGGCTTAATCAGCTTTACCAGCCCTTCCTCCAAAACAGTTCGCACACACCCTGCCTACCCCCAAGACCCCCCCTTCCTAGCCCTGCTGAGGCTGGACCAGGCCATTCTTCAGAGACCTTCTGTGGTTCCCACTGTCGCAGGGATGAGGCCATCCTCCTGGGGTCTAGCCCCAAGCCAGGACCTGGAGTGAGGGTCGGGGCTGGAACAGAGGAGGCACAAACACAGCCCGTTGTTCAGAGTCTGGCCCTGTGGGCCCCTATTTGGATTGTATGGCTTGTTCTCAAAAAGGACACTCTGGAGTGAGGGGTCAGGCTTGGCTCTTACTGACCTGAGTCAAGTTTTCTAATTCAGGACCACTTTGAAGTCAAATCCAACTTCTCCTATGGATCCTAAATCTATCACTTGTTTCTATTTTTAGGGTGAGAAAGAGGATATAGGTAGGAAAATCCTCTCTACCAGGCGGGCTCTTATTTCTATTAAATCCCAACTTGTCACGTTAGATAATCACAAACAGAACTTCCAGAAGCATCATTTGTTCCTTAAAGAACTTGGCTCTGGACAACAATTTGAAACTAGCCAGCCATTCTCCTTGGGAGGACCCCCCAACCCTGACTCTAGCCTGAAAGCTGCCCCATGCACAATGTCTGGCCATTCAGACCTCTGTCCTTCTGCCCATTCGCCCCTCCCTGCATGCTAAGCACGCAGACAGAGCACCCCTTCTGCCACCAGGCAGGGGCAACTATCCTCATGCAAAAAGCTCTTTACTCCTTCTGGACATGGGGAAGGGGCACTGCACTGAGTTAAGGAAGCGGCACTGGGCTCATCACAGACTCCTTTTCAAGCCAAAGCCAGCCACCCAAATAGCTCCAGACCGCGATCACTCAGTCACAGATGGCCGCTCCACATGGTGACTCAGGGACTACTCCCAATGTCATCCAGCTGGGAGAACCAGGCAGGAACAGAAGGAGCTGGGCACACAGAGAAGCTAGTTTTCCGTGGCATTCGGAGAAAAGATACCACTGCATTCCAAATGCAAATTTGGGATTCTCCACTGTGATAGATTTCACACCGTCCTCCAGCCTCAGAGCAACCACTGGTAAGAAATGCCAACAGGAAAAGGGCCATAGCATGCCCCCTGTCCCCATGACGCTTCTCTATAGAAAACGCTATACAGAATCCATCAAAACTTAGAGATCATTAAGAACATGTAGGGTTTCCACCTCCAGTTTCTTACCAGACGAAGAGAAAATGTTATTAGTGCCAAGAACCAGAGGCTTTTCCCTGTCAGAGTCCCTGGGGGAGCACAGTGTTGGCAGTTTAAATGTGCCCTATAAGACCATTATTATGGCGTGTCCCCAAGTCTCATGGCCACATTGGTATCAAGAGGGAGTGTGTTGGGTGGGGGAGGTTTCACATGTAGTGGGGGTGATGACAGATTCAGGAAGACGTTCAAATGCCCCAGGCCATCAGTCAGTATGGTATCCTGACTCAACGGACCACTGCACCACCATGCTAGAATTCTGAGCACCAAAGAGACCCAGAACACAACGGAGAAGATAATGAAGTGGAACACCAAGGCACGCTCGCTGTGTATGAAACCCACCCCGTCACAGACAAAGAGCTACAGATGCCCCAGAAGTAAACACAACGAGGAAACTGTGGGCTTTTCTTCAAATATAACCCAGAGGTGCTGAAAGATGCAGAGAGTCACATTCCTGGTTTGGCCCCCATTCCTCTCTGTGCTGACTGCTGCTCCCCAGTCTCATAGGAGCACAGACTCCCCCACTGTTCACTTTGTATCTTTCGGCCCACCAAGATGGAAAGGAGCGCTCGAGTCTCCCCCAACCTCGTCTGTCCCCACTTCCCAGGGGACAATGGACTCTGTGATGAGAACGAAGCATCGCTCAATTGCAAATGGAGGGCCAGGGAGGCGAGAGTGAGTTTATTCAGATGAAAATCACACCATGCGTCTCACGGGGATGAGAAGTCCAGCAGAAGGAATAAAGTCAGTAATATTGTAATAACTGTGCAGCGACAGATGGTGACTCTACTTACAGATGGGAGGATACTGTAATGTATGGAACTGTTGCATCACAATGTGGTCCACCTGAACCTCATGTTAGAGGTCAACTATCCTCTATAAAATTTTAAAAATACTTAAAGAGTATACACATCTCAGTCTAAATACTGGCAAGTGACAAGCCAAAATATGCAAATGGAGTTGACCGTCCCGTGTTGCAAGCAACTCACACCAAATTAAATTGGTGATGAAGCCAACAGTGATTGACTTAGAGATGAAAAGAACAGCAGCAATTAAAAAGTGGGACCATCCCAAGGCAACTAACAGAAAGCAAACTCCTAAAGCGCACTTCCTTTACTTCAAAGGAATTCCGACTCTCCACGCATACACATGTCTGTAGGAACTGGGCACCATCGGCCATTCCTGAGTGTAATCCAAGCTTCTCACAGAATCCTGAATTAGGGGCCTCAAACTCCAGAAACTCACTAATTTTAGTTTATAAATACAGTCCTATTACAGAAATCCTTAAAAATTAGCTCAGGTGATAAGCAACCCTTTGCAATTTCTGCACACAGGTTTTGGAGCTAGTCACAGATACATCATTGCCCAGAAGAACCAGAGTTTTTTTTTTATCCTGGATTTTCAGGAGGGCCCCTAACTCTTCCGGTCAAGTGTCAGATCCTGCTCGGAGAACTGCTGATCTAGAAAGACCTTTTGCATCACTGAACTGTCACGGGCCGTGGGGTTTGGCTTCCTCTCAGGCACATGGAGGGCAGCCAAGATCAACCCTTCATCCCAGACATCAGAGTCTCCTGCCTTCTGGGGAGGCAAAAACACTGGGCTATAAAGGTCAGGCAAAAGTGATGGATTCCTGTCTTCTAAAGAGAATAGGATACTGGGGCGCCTGGGTGGCTCAGCTGGTTAGGCATCTGACTCTTGATCTTGGCTCCGGTCATGACCTCAGGGCCATGAGACTGAGCCCCACACACCAGGCTCCACATGTGGAGCCTGCTTGGGATTCTCTCTCCTTCTCCCACTGCCCCTCCCCCCAGCTCACGGTCTCACTCTCGCTACAGATAAACAAGTTAAATAAATAAATAAATAAATAAATAAATAAATAAAAATAAAGAGAACAGGATAACAATCTATATGCTCATCTGGAGTCAACTTCATAACTATTATCCATCCTAGAGGTCATTCAGACCCTTTCCCACTTAGCTGCATCCCTCGTCATTCCTGTTGTCTGTTGTTTGTTTTTTTTTTAAAGATTTTATTTATTTGACAGAGAGACACACAGCAAGAGAGGGAACATCAGCAGGGGGAGTGGGAGAGGGAGAAGCAGGCTTTCCCACAGAGCAGGGAGCTCAATACGGGGCGGAGGGTGGGTGGGGGATCGATCCTGGGACCCTGAGATCATGACCTGAGCCAAAGGCAGATGCTTAACGACTGAGCCACCCAGGTGCCCCTGCTATCTGGCTTTTGAGAGGGAAAATCACTACAGGTTCAAGTCCCACAGCATCTCTTAATCGGTACCTTACTTTCTTGGGTGGGGGAGGGGAGTCAGGAAGCTTGCCCTGAAGCAGAAGGACCTGGACTGATGGAGTAGGATTTACTTTCTCTCCTACTCTACCCATCATTTAAAATAGAACACCATTCACAGAGATCACGTAAATGGTATTGTTGACATCCTGCTTGATGTATGTCTTAAGCAGCTACTTAGAGTTCAGAATAGTTTTTAAAAGTTATAGGAAGAACAATCTGAATCTCCACTGAAATAACATCACCCAATTCCAGTCTCCTTTATGACTGTTTTGAACAAAATTCATATTCTGGTAAAAAACAGTAATATAACAATGGTAGTAATTTTCCATCTGGGTGGCCATTTTTAATTGCTTGCAGAAGTCTGCGTTTCTGCACTTAAAAGTCATTGCAAATGGATTCTCCCAAACCAAGAAAAATATCTAGAAATGACAACACCAAGGCATGGAAGTGATGAGAGAAAATGAGAGATTATGGCATTATTCCTTTAAGAACCTGTCTTGAATGAAACTGGAAGCAATGACCGTTCCCACTGGGGCCTGAGCCAACCTCTATTTCAAATGGCGGGCATCCATGGGGGCGGGGAACAGGAGTCCACAGGGGGAGGGAACAGGCGTCCACAGGGGCATCCACGGGGCGGGGGGGGGGCACGCCCTCTGGACCCTCGGTGCTGCAGGAGATACCTGAACCTCCAAGCATCAACTGTTCCTTAGAAACCTCCAGAGGGGCAGCTGCTCCCTGATAGTGCAGATTCTATGACTGATGGAGAAGGAAAATCAATCCCGATTGTTTCTCCCTCTTATTCTTTGCCCCCAACTCAAGAGTTCTGCAACTCTGTTGCTGAGGCACGTGGGTGCCCACCTCTCATTCCCCTTCCCAGGTGCCCTTTGGTGGGTGGTCCTCAAAAGGAGCCCCTGCTAGCCAGTAGGACACACAAAGCAACCACCAAACCCTATCTCCCTGTGGAGCATTCGTTGGAAACAAGGCCACTTCCAGCCACGGCCCAGAGAGGAAAGCTGGGGCCCCAAGACATAAACCAAGGTGTTATTTATGAGGGTGCAAAGCTGGTCTAGGGGTCCCAAAGGGAAGTGGCAGGCAGAGGGCACATCGGGGTGAAATCAAGCAAGACAAAATCCAGGGACGGGGAAGAGAAGGAAAACCATCTGCCAATGTCTCTTCTTCCAGGGTCTAAAACTATAAGATAACCCCCCAATGTATTTTTTGGATCCAAACGTGTTTGCTTTCTATACACTCATCCCTCAATCTAGAAATCCTGCCTCACCTCTAGGAAACAACAGAGTTTCTGATCACGTTGAAAGGGGAGGGGGGGTCGATCAAATTGACAGGGCGCTGGGAAGGGGGAAAGTCAGCCGCTCGAGAAAGGGGCCTTCCCGAGTGTCCCATATGCACCCAGAGCTGGCAGCCACGGTTCAAGTCTGGCCGGGGGGCTCCAAGGAAAGGGTAGGCAGAGGACAGAAGGCAGGGAAGAGTTGTTCTCACTTGGGGTCTCTCCTGCAGCTGCAGTCAGATACCGGCCGGAGTTGCCATCATCTGAAGGCTCAGTGGGGCCGGGCGTCCAGAGCGGCGCACTCGCACCCAGGGCTGGGGGTTGACATGGGCAGCTTGCGGGGAGCCTAGCTGGGGTTGGGATGGGGAACCCCTCTAGCATCGCTTGGGCTTCTCAGAACATGGAGGGTGTTCACGCAGGAGCCCAAACAAGAGAGTCGCGAGAGATATAGACAAAAGCTGTGAGGCCTCTTATGATCGGGTCTCAAAAGTCTAGAATGTTTCCACTGCCACACTCTGCTGGTCAAGAAAGTCATCAAGGTCAGCCCAGATTCAAGAAGAGGGAACTTGATTGGTAAGTGGCAATATGACATGGCAGAAGAGTCCATGGGACCGGAGACACCGCTTCCCAAAGATGCCCACATCAATCAATTATGCCCACCAAGTACCACGTACCATTCCAGGCACTTGGGTGGTTCAGACAGATGGTCTACGTGGAGCTTACTCCCGGGAGCAACGTGGTGAGGCGTCCCAAGACTTTGGGGAAACCAGCATCGCAGATGACAACGATTCCCAGCGAGACCCTGGCTCCTGATCACAGGGCACAAGGGTTGGGCGGAGATACAAAACCTGAAGGTCAAACTGAGTGAAAGACTTGGCACTTTTTTAGTGAACCTAAAAATGGGAAACAACAAGGGTCTCTTCCAAGTCCTGCCTCTTCCCTCCCACTTCCCATTCCTCTCCCATATGGCAGCCGTGGCCACCAGTCCTCCAGAGACTGTGGCTCTCTCTTCCAGAGCAGGGCTGTCGCTGAGAAGGAACTGTCCAGCCAAGGACCCCTCCCCGGCTCCCCTGCATCAGGCAGGGCCTGCAACCAGCCTTGTCTGATGGAAGTAATGTGCGCCCTCCCAGACCACGGTCGTCAAGCCTCAGGTGTGTTTATGACACTGCTTTCTTTCCTCATCGGCTGGATGAACGTGTAAGACTCCGTGCCCTAGTGAGACGGGGCCACAGATGGAAGGAGCCCGGGTCTCTGAATGACCACACAGGTGATGCTCCACCAGCCAGGACCACAGCCCAGCGCATTACACGGTGAGAAGGAAACCTTTACTTCGCTAAGAAGCTGAGCTGGGAGTGTCTGGTACGCTAGCTGGCTTCCTACCTGATCCTCCCCCTGCCACCAAGGTTCCTGAAACCAGAATGATCGTTTTCCCTGGCAGACCCAGTGCCCGCACCACTCTGGTAAAAAGGTGCTCGCCAGCCTTTCGGGCAAGTAAGCGCCAGGACGCATGGGGGTCCCTGGGTCCAGAAGGTTCCAGGGGCTCGCTGAGGAGCCCCCAGCCCCTTCAGGCGCAGGGTACAGAGCACACCCATGGAGGAGGTTTTATGATTTTTGTGACTGTTCTTAAATTTATGGTGGCAAAGACATAAAGCTTCAGAAAACATCTCCCGAAGATACATTGTCAGATCTGGGGGGGGAAAATTAACTCGAAGAAGAACCATGTTTCTAACCAGGGGAGGGGTTAAAATAAAGGCGAAAAGTGTTAAGAGTGTTTAAAAATATCTCCCATGTAATGAAGGCTGACAAGCTGACGAGACCGCGTGGGAGGCCGGGAACCGGGTCCCGTTCGGCAGCGAGGTCCCCTCAGCCCGGGGGAAGTTCGCCGCGGGCGGGAGGGTGTGGGCGTGCCTCGGCGGACCCCAGACGCGCGCCCCCTTTGGTTGGGGGGGCACGGGCAACCCGGGCTTGGAGACCAGCGGGGACAGCAGTGGCGACACCTGGCTGGGGAGACGGGGGCCCAAGGGGAGCAGGAGCCCAGGGGTGGGGGGAGGTTGGAGCAGCGGGTGCAGGAGCCCAGGGAAGACACAGGAAATGAGAGTGTGCGAAGGAGGCAGGGCGCCCCTGGGGCAGGCAGGCTTCTGGGGAGAACTGGGCACAGGGGCGGGGCGTCCCCGAGGAGCAGCAGACCGACCTGGGCTAGGTCATCGCCCCTCTCCTTCCGAATGCCAGTCTCCAGCTCCTCGCAGGCGGAGATTGCCGGGGATGGGAGAGGGAGCAGGCCAAGCCACAGGGAGGGGCTTGGGGGTCTCCCAGCCCCACTCTGGGCGCTGGGTTTCCAGGGGCTGAGCCCCAGCTGGTGAGGCAGGGCCCGGATCTCTGTCCCAGGGCGGCAGGTCCGGGGACAGAGCGACATTTGGGAACCAGACCTGGTTCAGATCCCAGCTGAGCCGCCTACCTGGTGAAACGTCAAAGCACCTGCGTTTGCCTCTAAAATGGGGTTCATAGGACCCCCTGCACTTGCGCTGAACGTTTCATAAGGGAGCACAGGGGAAACGTCCACGTGTAAGGAAGGAGTGCTCAAGAAAGGTTTTCTTCCAGGAGTAGGAAGGAGAGAAGGGCTAGATTTTCCTTAACTTGTAAGATGGGGAAGGTCCCAGGGACACAGGACTAGAGAGAAGAGTGTGGCAGGCGCTCACGCAGCCAGCACCCCACTTCCACAGCTCCCCGCTCCCCAGGGCCATGTGGTCTCATCTCCTGCCCCCCTCCCCCCACCCAGCCACCTCCCCAGCTCCCCACCCGGTTGAGTGTGAAGAAGACCCCAGTTAGCATCAGGCTTCTACTGTAAATGTTCTAGCGCGCAGATCTAAAATAAGTTGCTTTTTTAAAGCAAACAACAGAAAATCTGGATGGAGTCCCCGAGAGCCCAGAGGCGTTCTCTGCTCTAGGTGCAGGCCGACCCGCGGCAGCCAGGGAGGCTCCTGGGCCCCCGTGCGAGTCACGGGGTCTGAAACTCTTGCCCCAGATACCCACACATCGCCGACCTTGACCTCCTCAGGGTGGACAGTACGAGCTCCAGAACCGTCACCCGGAACTGGGACCAGCCGCTCCCCATGAGCAGATGGGCAAGGACCCCTGTGATGTTCCCTTTTCTTCGGTACCGGAAGGGGAAGGGGAGGCACCCCACCCCTGCAAGACGGTGTGGTACCTGGACCACCGGCCAAAGCCCAGCCCTAAGCATAGGTGTCCCCAGTCAAGGCTGGCGGGCCTTCTCCAAATGCAAAGAAAGTCGGAAACCGGCCATCAGAAGCTTTGAAGAACCCAGAAGGACGTAGCTGGGAACCCCGCCCGGGTGCCGGCAGCCACGGAACCACAGACCACATGAGTGAGTCCAGGGGACGCCCGGTTCCCATGATGGGAACAACCTCCAGACCTAAATGTCACACACACACACACACACACACACACACACGCACACACAGGTCCTTCTGAGGGCTCTATCAGGCAACAACAGAGGAAAAGGGTACAGGAATGGGGGGCGGGGCTGGGCATGTCAACCTCAGGCGAGGGCAATAAAGGGGTGCACGGTCTATACAGTTTAAAAATAGTCATGGCAACTTCCTCAAAAATGTACACGTGGTGTTAACCATTGGCTCCTACAATTTCACTTCTGGGCAGAATGGAAAGCAGGGAATGATGTGTCTGGAGTCATTGAACTCTGACCGGAAGGAGAACCGTGGCTGCCAGGGGCTGGGGTCAGGCGGACGGGGAGCCAGTGTTTACAGGGAACGGAGTTTCAGTCCCGGAGGAGGAGCGGGTTCCGGGGATGGGAGGGGGCAGTGGGGGCACAGCGATATGAACGTACTTAACACTGCTGAACTGTGCACTGGAAAATGGTCAAAATGGTAAATTTTAGGTTAGATGTATTTCCCAAGATAAAACAAAATCATAAAAGTTGGACTACTGGGCGCCTGGGTGGCTCAGTCGGTTAAGCCGCTGCCTTTGGCTCGGGTCATGATCTCAAGGTCCTGGGATCGAGGCCTGCATCGGGCTCCCTGCTCAGCGGGGAGCCTGCTTCCTCCTCTGCCTACTTGTAATCTCTCTCTGTCAAATAAATAAATAAAATCTTTAAAAAAAAAAAGTTGGACTACTCATGGTTCATACTGGCCAGCAATTTTTTTTAAAGATTGTATTTATTTTTATGAGAGAGAGAGAGAGAGAGAGAGAGAGAGAGAGAGAGAGAAAGTGTGTGTGTGTGTGTGTGTGCGCGTGTGTGTGCATAGGCAGGGAGAGGGGCAGAGGGAGAGGCAGAAGCAGACTCCCCACCGAGGAGGGAGCCCAACGCGGGACTCGATCCCAGGACTCTGAACACATCAAAAACTAATGATGTACTATATGTTGGCTAATTGAACATGATAAAAAAATTTTAAATAAAAAATAAAAGTTATCGAAAATCCCAGGACCCTGCGATCATGACCTGAGCTGAAGGCAGGTGCTTAACCAACTGAGCCACCCAGACACCCAGACACCACTTTTATCACCGGTGTTTAGAAGTGCTCCTCTCCCGAAGTCCACCAACCCACTGTGCCCCTGCCCGTCTGCCCCGGAGCCCCTCCACTCCTGCTGACCCGCTTCCTCCCTTCCACCCTGGAGGACAGCGGGAAGGCTGGCAGAAGTGGAGCCCAGGACAGGAACCGGGCGTGAGAGCAAAGTTTGCTGCGGGCGCCTCTTGAACGTCAAGGTGGAAGCGCCTTCGTGCTCACAGGCCTCTTCGAGGTCACGTTTTTACAGTTCCAGAAGCCCCCTCGCCCTGCCCATGGCTCTCCTCCATGGACCACCTGGAATTTCAACACAAGGAACAGACAGAGCCTCAGTGACGATGTCACAGTCCAGCAGCCCAGGCCAGGAACGGGCAAATCCTTCTGCACTAAAATCCTGGTTCTGCTCAGATAATCTGCTTATATGTTAAACAGGGATTAATGGAAATATCTAACAAACTCTTTTGTAGGCTGGGCCAAGTTGCTGGGGACTAGCTCTGTTTTGCTGGTTTAATGGCCTTTCTTAGGCTGGGGTGTGTGTGCGGGGCGGGGGGTGGAGAGGGCAGGGAGGGTGAGGGGATAATGAGGTTAGCTTTAAACAACACTAATTCTGGTTAACAGCAGGTACCGTGCAACATTTGTGAGCTCTGTGCTAAAAGCTACTCGGTCCCCCCAAGAAAGTAGACTCTGGGGGCAGGGTCTTTCTTGCTTACAGTTGGACCCCAAGGGTCCTGCTGGTTTTAGGCACTCAGGGAAATTGCAGAAGGGAGAACTGTTAAGTGTTTTATGTGCATTCGGTTAATCTGCACGGTGACTGGGGAGGTATGCCTGTTATGATCCCATTTTACAGCTGAGAAAACTAAGGCATGGAGAGCTTCAGTGACTTGCCAGGGTGATAGGAGTTGAGCCCAGGCCTGTCTCTTCCCAATGCCTCTCGCTGGCATTTGCCACAACAGTCCATGCAGAGCATCACCTGCATGGTCACCTTGCCTCCCGAAAAATGCCTTCCCACTGGGCTAGAAACATCTACCGGAGGGGAAAGAGGAAACAGTTTTTGAGAAACGTACCTACTTCTATGCTTCTAAGAATAGAGAGTTAGAGTCTAAAAATTGCCCTCCTGACGTATCCCATAGGTCTTTTAGATGCCCGCGCCCCCAAATCCAGGCAGGGTCCAGCAGCCCCACCAGATGGGTAGCTGCCTTAAAGCCATGGGGGACATGGGATCCCAGCACCCAGAGCCCAGCCTTCTGGAAGCTTCTCCTCCTGTCCTAAAGCAGAGGCAGATACCCAGCCCCCTCCCCTCTCCCCAGGCAACCAGGGAGGTGAGACATCAAGTTCACGGAGAGCACGGAGGGGTGGGAGAAAGGGACAGGGGATGAGCAGGTACCATGCTTGGGACATCCTAACTCAGCCTAACCAGCAGTCAGATCCACATCCAGAGCGTGTGGTGTCAGCTCACCTGGAACCGTGACAAGGGCCCACCCCTGTCGCTGAGCAGCCTTGGGGGCCCAGCCATCTTTGGAAACCTCGGATGTACATCTAAACGGGGCTGTGCGACCATGACCGCGTCACCCCCTACTGAGCTCATCTCCCCTGTTTGGCGACAGGAACTCCCTGGCAGACCCCTCCGGGGATTTAATAAGACACAGTGCCCGGGAGCTGGAAGGTGCGGTGTCTCAGCAGAGATGCTAAGAGGGAAGGCACGCTCATCCAACCAGGCAGGAGCAATCAGGGAGTAACTGGAGCAGAGCAGCGGCAGCCTGCACTTTTCAGGCACCTGCTGGGTGTCAGGCATGGTTCTCAGTGTGGCTTGATGCTGCCTTGATTGCTCAGGACACCTTAGCACTTAGGTGTCCCCTTACATCGCAGATGGGGGACAGAGGCTCAGAGAGGCTAAGTCATGAAATCACACAGCTGTTGCCAGCACGGGCTGGAATCTGGCCGCTGTCAGCACGCCCCGCCACCCGGGGTCCCTTAAACGCTCCTCTCTTACACTGCTCTGTCGGCATCACGCTTCAAACATCACACGGGGCGTGGGGGATGGAGACACAGAGAGCCAGATCCTTTTTTTTTGGTTTTTGCTTGTTTTTGTTTGTTTTGTTTTGCATCCCGCCAATGGGACACTTAGTAACCAACCCCCATAAACTGCCTTCTGAGCTCAAGGAGGAGGAATAGTCACCTACCACGCCCCAGCCGGCAGGTTCATGTCCACTGCTGTCCCCATGGCCCCAACAATGGAAAAATGCACCCAGTCACAACAGCTCTTCCCCACCAAGGGCAGCCACTGCTAGAAGAGTGACTGTCATCTCTCCACCGCTTGACACCCAGCCTCCTTTCCCAAGCTCGTCCTCTCCTCCTTCCTCAGTCCTACTCTGGCCCAGCTACAGGCTCCCTGGTATCTGAGCCTTTGTTTACCATGATCCCTCCTCCTGGGCTGCCCTTCTCCGACCCCAAGTAACTCACATTTAAAGCCTCATTGTCTCCCAAAGCCTGCCTAGAACGCCACCTCCTCCACGAAGCCACCCAGGATTGACCTGCTGGGGCGCTGATCTTGCCGCCCTTTCCTAGATCCCTGACCATCTGACTTGCCCGTCTACCCGATTTACAGCTGTCTGCTTAAAGGCAGGCTTCGCACCTAGTTTAATCCTATATCACCTTCCCGTACGGCCTCCCCTGTCATCACAGGCATAGAACAGGCCCCCGACGCACATGCTGATGACGTTTTTAAAAATCAGCATTGACCCGAAAACTCTCTCTCCATTACATTTTCCTGAAAAATCCACCAGCCCTAAAACACGATCATGCTATAATGTACACCCCTCCCTCCAGCCTTGATAAACGATGCCCTGAAATGCGAAGTAAATTTTAATTAAGGGGGAGCAAAGCTAAAACCTCTGCCTGCCCAGGCTGTCATTTTCCTTTCTCATGCTGATAATTTCCAACGCTCCTTTCCCCCAGTGGCCCTGCCCCAGCCTCCAGACTCTTCTGAGAAAACGCAGGGTGTATTTCATGCTTGAGTTGGGGGGGAAAAAAAAAACCAAAACAACCCGGCGAGTCAGACAGAAATATTCACAATGCCCAAGTGGTAATCAAAAATTCATTTTGCTCAGCGTTGACTCCATTCATATCTCACTGGAGTCAAGCTGGAGTCATTAAGTGGTTCGCTCCTGACTAATTCTGGCTTACATTTTGGAGCTGCTCCCTGCCCGCCCCCCCCACCCTGCAGTTGTGAAGAGGGGAGTAGGGGCACCCCCGAAGACCTTTGCATGGGCGTGGATGAAGAGGGTGCAGCGGGAGGCCCCTGGGGCACAGGCACCGGACAGCTGGGTGCCTGGGAAGTGGACTTCCTCTTCTGCATCTCTTTCATTCATTCATTCACAAACACTGCCGTGTGCGGGGTGCCTTGCTGGGGTAGGGGAGCGCCTCTGAGGCTGAGAGGGCCTCTGCCCTGGGGCAGCTCCCTAAGTCTGTCAGGAAGCCAGGCAGGAAACACACAGTCCTGAGCAGGAGCCATGCAGCCCTCGGGGATTTCAGCAAAGCGGTCATGGGAGAAGAGAAAGCGGTTCCTGCCACCTGGAGCGCCAACAGGCAGTGCTGCCAAAGAGGGGAGATGTCGCTGGGCCTCAGGGGCTATGTGGGTGGGTGGGTGGGTGTCTGGAGACGGAGAGGAAGGGCATTCATTCCAGGAGAGTAACAGCGTGTGCAAAGTCTCCCACACTCCAGACCTTCTGTCTTACATCCTGACCCCCGGGTCACTTTCATAACCAAGTCCTACTTGCCTTGGTGTCTCCCAGGGTCAGTGCAAGGGGGGCGAAGAGAGAGGGTACAGAATGAGCCTAGCAAGCAGGGTGGAGGGCAGACAGAGGGTCTCACATGGCCAAGCTTCCAGCTCAGGCCAAACCTTCAGTAAATGTGAGGTCTCTCCCCCTGCCACGAGGACCCGCAAGGTCTTTATGGGCGAGAGTGACAAAACTTATCTGCTGGTTAGCCAGACAACCATGATGGCTTGTGGAGGAAGGCGGGCAGGCAGACTACTGCAACAGTCCGAACAAGATGCGCGGGGTGGGGGGGGGCGAGGGTCTAAAGCAGAGGCATCAGGAAATGAGGGCTGAGAGACATGAACCACTGGCCTCTCACTGCTAGCGAAAGAAGAGACTTTCTGGTTGAGTCCAGTGCTCTTTGTACCCCCCGCCCAGGGGCACAGTGGCCGGGAAGAGACGCACTTCCTGCGTCTGCCACTGGAGGGCAGAGCGCCCAAGGCAGGACCCTCGGAGTCACAGCATCCAGAAACCCCGGGGCCACTTGGAGGGCACAGGATTCTCTAAGAATTGCTCCAGGACCGATTTTTACAGGACTGACCGATCCCTCTGTTTCCCCGCAGGGTCCGTGCATGACCCCCTGAGGAGGTAGCTCGAGNCCTCGAGCCTGCGTCACACACCTGCTATGACAACTTTGCTTTGCTTCCCTCGTTTCTGCTTCTGTCTACCTCCTAAGTTGTTCGGGGGTGAGAGGGTTACAGGAGATAGTGTATCTAAGAGAGCCTCGCCTGGTGCCTNGCTCGAGCCTGCTATGACAACTTTGCTTTGCTTCCCTCGTTTCTGCTTCTGTCTACCTCCTAAGTTGTTCGGGGGTGAGAGGGTTACAGGAGATAGTGTATCTAAGAGAGCCTCGCCTGGTGCCTTCGTAGTAGGAACAGATGGGAAAACGGGGGCTCAGAGCCTCAGCTAGAGCCAACAAGTTGCAGAGCCAAGTTGGTCTGGCTTTGGAACCCAAAGGTTTTCTCTTTTCCTTTTCCTTTCCTTCCTTCCAACCATCTACTTACCTACCTACCTGCCTATCTATCACAAGTCAGAACATTTAAACCACTGTCCCAGAAGCATTGAAAAAAATGTAAGACTCCCCTTTAAAATTTAGTATTTCTGGTTTCAGGAAAATATGTGTTCACTATAGAAATTTTCAAACTATAAAACCACCATAAAGAAGAGAATGAACCTCCTGGCCATCCTTCAACCCAGAGATTACCACTCAACTTTGGGCCTAGCTCTTCACATCCTGTTATAGTATACTGACAGGACCCCAAATTAAAATCACGCACGGCTATTCTGTAACTTCCCTCACTTCTCCTTCCCTGTGGAATAACCCGGAGCAAATCTGAAAACAGACTCCTCTGTTGAGAGGCCTACCCCTAAAACAGGCCGATGGACAGATCGCTGAACCGGCGCCATTTCTGCCTGTCCTCTTGGGTCAGGCCTTGCGAGGGGCCTCAGAGGGACACACAGTCTTCGGACCTGTGCTCAAGGGGCTTCCAAACCCCAAGGACGCGGGAAGGGGTTGAGAGGGCTGGAAACCAGTAGAGAGCTTCAGCCGGGAGCTGGCTGACACACTTCCAGTACCAGACAAGATGGCAGATCTAAATTCACGGAAGAAGGCAAAAAATTTTTAAGAATTGATGTGCATTTCCCAGTAACCGCTGCTGGGTTCCGTATGGATTTCTGAGAGCTGGGGAACTACGGAAAACGCGTGGCTGCCTAACACATGGGGTCTCGGCCTCAGACTCCGTCGGGGAGGTTTAAAAATCCCGGGGCCCAGGCCACACCCCAGATGAGTACCTCAGAATGTTGGGGGGCACCTGCGCAGTTCTTTACATTTTTGAAAGCTCCCCAGGTGATTCCAATAAGCAGGCCTTGTTGAGAGTCCCTGGCCGAAAAGGGCAAAAACAGATCAAAATCACGTCCCGAAATAACCAAGAGCGTCAGTGCCCCGGACGCCCCAACTGAAAATTCCTCGCGTGCCCACCAGGGTGTGTTTCGTGGCTCCGGCGGGCCCTCCGCCAACTCCCTCGTGGGGCCACCCACCTCTGCCCTCCCCCAGGGCTGCTGTCTTTGACCAAACCCTCACACTTGGCTCCAGAGAAAGGAACCACCCCCTTCTCCGCGGGGGACACTGAGGCCGAGAAGGGCCACCTCTCTTGCCCACCCCCCCAGTCACCGGCTCACCGGCAGCAGCACCCGGACGGAGCCCTGCGCCCCTGACACCCCCGCCCCCAGAGTCTCTGTCATGCCCACCGGGCCTCTGCGCCCAGCCTGGTGGTGCATAGGAACAGCCCGGCCTGCAGGCTGCCCCCTGGGAGCCGTGCGACCCTGTTCCTTCCGGCGATGATGAGGTGCACCTGCCTCAAAAGCGGAGGACCCCCCCACCCCCGAGCAGCAAGCCACACTGGTCCCCAAGGCGGCCCAGGCATTTAGCAAAGCAGGGCCTCCTGCTGACTTGTCCAGAGAGGCGCCCCCTGATCCCCCCCGCCCCCGGTGCAGGGCAGGGCATGAAAACAGAACTGCAGGTTCCCGGGATCCAGGCTTCTGACAACTCTGCCCAGACCCCCGAATGTCACTCTGCCACGGACACCCATCCTGCCCCTAGCAGAGGGCCATCTTGGACTTCTCGAAGCCCTCAGGGGCTGGGACCTCTTTGGGCACTTCGGCTCCAAGGAGGTGCGGGGGCAGAAAGCAGCTTTCTGGGTCCAGGAAATGGGACCGAGGGCTGGCCCGCCTCCCTGTAACTGACCAAGGCCCAGGAATTAGGAAGGATAAGCCAGCATGGTTGGCCACTTGCTAGGAAACTCAGCTGGCCCTCAGAGCTTAAAATTCCCCCTCGAGACCTCTTGCAAAGGAGGACAGAGGGCAGCGGTGGAATGTAAGGTGCCCTGACCTCAGACTGTGGAATTCGCTCCGAGCTCCCGGTCGCTGCCAACCTGTTCTGCCTTCAGTTGCAGAGGACCCACTTTTTGGCAAGGGTCTGCGTCCCCCTGCCTTCAGGGTCTGGGAGCACCCATCCCATGCCAGGCACAGCTTCAGGCCATGGGAATGCAGCCAAAGGGGGGTGAGGGCCACTCCCTCCAGCATTTGCTGGCGGGACCAAGGGGGGGGCCGGACCCCAGGAGTGCCATGTGACCTGGCTTCCAGGGAGAGCTTCAGGGAATACACGGCGGAGCAAAGGTGGGGGTGGGGAAAAGGCCACCAGACAGGGGAGACAGAGCCGAAGGCCTGAGGTTGTGCGGACCGGGGGAGGAATCTTCAGCTGATGGGGTGGTTTGGGCACAGGCAGGAAGTGGCAAAGTGTTCCCAGAACAGAAAGGTCAGTGTGGTCGGAGCATAGCGTGTGATGGGGACGTGGTGGGAAATGGGGTTGTGCAGTAGGAACGTGGGTTTCGAGCATGACTGCTGGCCTATGGGAACGAGCTCCAAGGCCCATCCAACTGGGCAGCCACCAAGACGGCACAGGTGGCAGAAAGGTCAGCCAAGGCCTCCTGGAAGGGTCCTCCCTCCAGAGCTCCTTTGCCACCAGGCAAGGGCTCACAGGCCTTGGGTGGGAAGAGATAAGAAGGGGGAGACCCTAGGAAAGGGAAGAGAGCAGGCGTGTACCGGTTTCCCCAACCTGACCCAGACTCAGGCCTGATGATTCCAGCAGCTCCCACCATGGCCCTACCCCCCGCCACGGCCCTGCCCCCTGCCACGGCCCTGCCCCCCGCCACGGCCCTGCCCCTCACCACGGCCCTGTCCCCCAACCACGGCCCTGTCCCCCACCGTGGCCCTGTCCCCCAGGCCCATCCCCACAGCCAGGGAGGAGATAGGTTGGGGCCTCCCCTCTGCCTTCAGGCTCGGAACAGAACGTCTGAGAGCAGTGCCGACATCCCTCTTTGGAGCCTTCTCGCCCAAGTGAACTCACTGGGCCCTGTGGACACCCCAAGCAGCCAGGCCAACAGCCCCCCCATTTTACAGACCAAGAACTGGGGACCTGCCCAATACACGTTCTCAGACTCAGGATCCGCTCCCAGCTGTTTCCCTTCTCCACTCATGAAACCAGAAGACTTTTAATTCCCTTAGAGATCATGCTAGCTGCAGTATGACACCACTTTGCTCCATTTTTAATAAAGTCACTTATTTTATTGCTGTCATTACAATTCATTAAAATTAAAACCTTCTATTCAAAAGACACTAGTAAGAGTGAAAACAGAATACAGTCCATAGCTGACAAAAGCACTGTTTTGGAAACAAACGAGCATGGCGGATGGCGGTGGTGTCTACCTCTGGCTTTTATGAAGAACATCGCTAGGAATGCTTGTGGATGAGTTTCTGTTTGAGCACTTGTGTTCCATGACATTGGGCAGCTACTGGGTTACATGGTAATTCTAGGTTCACCTTACTTAGGATTCTCTAAACGGTTTTCCACAGCAGTTGCGCCATTTTAGATTCCCATCAGCAGTGCAAGGGGTCCCATTTCTCTGCAGTTTCACCAACGCTTTTTTTAAGTCACAGCTACCCCAGGGGGTTCCAAGTGGTGTCACCCAAACTTTCACTTGCTCAAACACGAATGCACCTTATTCTAGTGCTCAGGAGACTGATAGCAAGCAGTCTGGGGCTGAAGGACATTTCATCCAACCAAATCCAATCCCCAGGAAGGACTTGGGTAAAAAGTTGTAACTTGGGGGGGGAAAAAAAAAGTTGTAACTCGTTGAGGGGAATGTAATCATTGGTTTCATTTCTCTCATTTCCGTGGTCTTATTCTCAGAAGAGCTGGGGTAGGGTGGGGGGTTGTAACCTCATTTCTAATCAGATTTGGGTTGTTAGGAATCCACAGGCTGGCAGGCAACAAAAAAAGGTACTCTATAATCTGTTGACATTTTGTTACCCAGAGGACTCTAAAACACATGTGCATTTCAGAATTTAATAAAACCAAAAGACAGGAGCAAATGTTTAAAGAGAATTAAAGATCTATTAACAAAAATAGGGCAAGCCGGCAAATTGCAAAACACTGCATCCAATGTTTAAAGGTCCCCTAACTCTGGGTAATGGGATGTTGAGACGTCCTATTTTTTAAGGCTCGATATATTGAGAGCACAAATTTAAAATTCAGGCTCAACCCTCAAATGCTGAGCATAATGAGAAAATGCGGCCGGAGCCAGTGTTGCAGAAAGTCACGGAAGAGAAGGCGGAGCTGGGGGATTTTTGCAGCAGACACCTCTCTCCGGAATGCCTGAGCCCTCTGCAAACTGAGAATAAGGTCCTTGGTGCCCACCCAACAGGCACCTACCTATCTGTGAGAGTAGTCTTGGGCATGGGAAGACACCTGCCCAAAAAAGCTTCCATCTATGGGGATTAGCCTGTGATTTGACACCATCTTCCAAGAAACCCATGACAGAGTCAGGTTCTTCAAGATGGTCATGGGTTTGCTCCTGGATGGTCACTCACTGCCTGATGAGCCTCTGAGCCTCTGTCTTCTCTGTTCAGCGAGAACTGCACCACCTGCTTCCCTGGAAGGGAACGGTATGTGGTGCTCTGCCCCTCAGAAGGGACCCAAATGACACCAGCACTCCCTCCTGGCCTTCGGGGTGTAAGCCCTGCACTGACCAGGCACAGTAGCCCTGCCTGGCTCAGGAAAGGTGGGGTCAAAGTCACTCATGGTCAAAAATATTCCTGACCTTCCCTGAAACCACTCTTCCATCTTCAGGACCTGCGCCCAGGAAAGAACAGAAGCAAAGAACTTTCTGGGTTTCTCTCGGCATTTTGTCTGGGGCTTTATTTTCCCAGTGGAGGCTCCGGAGACCCAGGTCCAGAATGAACAAAGAATAAAATCAGATTATTTCTCAGGTGCAATAATGGTGGTTATGTCATTTTTTAAAAAATCTCTCAGAGATGCATGCTGAATTATTTATGACTGATATCTTGTATAAGGCATTTGCTTCAAGATAATGCCATAGGAAGAGGTGAAAGGAAGGACTATTGATGAGACCTCTGGGACTGGCCATGAATCTGAGTGATGGATATGTTGAGGTTTATACTATTATCTCTGATTTTACATATTTTTGAAACTTTCCATAAAAATACATTTTTTAAAAATAGGAAAAGTTTAGGGCACCTGGGTGGCTCAGCTGGTTGAATGTCTGCCTTCAGCTCAGGTCATGATCCCAGGGTCCTGGGATCGAGCCCCGCATCAGGCTCCCGGCTCAGTGGGGAGCCTGCTTCTCCCTCTCCTCTTCCTCTCCCCCTCTGCTTGTGCTCTATCTCTGTCCCTCTCTCTCATATAAATATTTTTAAAAAAATAAGAAAGGGATAAACACGGTTAAACACATACAGACAACAGAGCTAAGTGAAGGATGTTCTTCACAGAGTTCACTGTCCCCATCCTAAAAGTCCACCAGATATGGAGACAGATCTCTCCCCCACCTTGTTCTCAGGGTGCGTTTTTCTGATCTACGAAAGAACTAGAGAAGGAATAACTATCACAGAGCGTAAGAGCACTTGCTCTCAGGATATTTGGTAAATGACCGCAGAGCTTACCTAAGGGGCAAATGAGGCAAGGCAGGGCAGAGAGGGTGTGTGTCACAGACCCCTGTATGGAGGCCAGAGCACCCGGGTATCCCCTCTCCACTCACTCTAGCTCACTACAGACCCCAGCAAGGTGCTTCTCTGCCCAGACCCTCGCTCCCTGCCAAGGGTCTATTTTTCTTAAAAACTGCCATGACCCCCTCTCTTCCCTAGGGCTTGACCAGGTACAAATGTGATGTGATGGGTAAAGTGTCCCCACATCTTTGAAACCTGGAGGTCAACATCATCCCCACTCTACAGATGGGAAGAACAAGTTCAGAAAGGCCAAGTGCTTGATGAAGGTCCAAGGGACTGAACCAGATCCCCCGATTCTGGAAGCCTGGGCACACTTTGCTGCAAAACACAAACTCCAGGACGCTTGATTTCACGATGCCATTCCACCCCAGCTCAGCAACAAGAAGTCTCCAACGGAGCCATGTGTGCGTGCTTGCAGCCCTGACGTGCATGGGTCTTACGATTCCTAAAAGAAGTCCCCGCTCATTGGCTGCCTCTCTCTCTCTCTCTGATACCCCCAGGACTGAGCACCATGGATCCCGTGCACTCCTCATTTTCCTGTGTCAGCCTCAGGCTGTTGGTCACAAACACCTGTGGGCAGCTGGCTGCTCAAGGTCAGAGCCAGCCAGGTCATGGGCTCCCTGAACACTGCTGTTCTCATGTATTCAGTGGTGGGAGGTGGGTCTGTCTAGTGAGATGCACACACTCTGAGACAGTCACGGGGCGGACAGGAAACCTACGTGTACCGAGGACCCCTCTCCCTGTGATAACTTTCTCCTGCACCCCCCCACCCCCCTCCCGATATGGATTCATGCCAGCACACCTCTGCATACACTCCAGTTCCTGGCCCATGTCAAGATGTCGCTCAGAACCCTGAGCGCCTGCCTTGGCTGCCACAGGCTGGAACTTTTATTTTATTATGATGTTTTTATTTATAGAAACACACCATTGCCCATGTGTCCCTCCATGTCATCCTTATACCCCAGACCCTCAGATTCTGGAACTGCTCTTTTTGTTCTGGATTCACACAGCCACGGACTGTGACAGTCTGGGGGTGGGAAGTGACCATGACCCCTGAAATGTACACATGAGACACAGCCTGGGTTCAGAGTGTGTGCCTACAAACCCACTGAGATGGGGACACAGAAGAGAACTTGCAGGTCTGCAAATGTCTTTATTCTTCCTTCAAACGTGATTAGATGCCCTGTAGGGTAGAGAATTCCAGGCCAGAATAACTTTCAGGATTTCCAGGACATTCCTCTGAGGCCTTCCAGCATCCAGGGCTGCTGGCAAAAAGTCAGAAGCTGCTCTGGGTCTCGGTCCTTTGTAGGTGACCTCTTTCTTCCTTGTTTAGGAAACTTTGAGACATTGTTCTCAACACCAGGGACAAGGTCACAATGACAACTCTTAGTGAGGCCCTTTTCATCCATTCTGCTAAAGACCTAAATGTACTTTTCATTTGAAAATTCAGTTCCAAGAAGTGCTCTTGAATTAACTTTTTAATGATTTCCGCCCCCATCTCCTTGTCCTCTCTTTCTAGAATGTTATTCTGATGTTTGACCTTCTGATCCCATTCTCTAATTTTATTACTTTTTTCTGTTTTCTGTTTATAAGAAAATCACGTTTTGTTCATTGATGTACATTCAAATAATGTTCCTCAAATAAATAAGTGATGAACGTAATCACAGCAATTAGTACATGAACATCATTCACAGAAAAACAGCTATATCTCAGAGAGTCAGAGAAATTCATACAACTGCAAGGATAGGAATTGCCTTTTATAATTGTGTGGTAGGCAGGACAGAAATTAGGATCTCCATCATCCCGGCAAAGAAACTGAAATCCACAGAGGTCAAGAGACTTTTCCAAAGTCACATAGCTAATATGCAGCTGATTTACGCATCTTCTGTCTTAAGTTTCTTTTTGTTCTGTATCTGGGAGACCTTCTCAATTTTCTCTTTTAACCATTTTCTGAGTTCTTCACCTCTCCTGTAGGCAAATCTATGGGTTCTCTTTTGTAAATTTTTTCTATATTAACTTCGTTTGAGACTTTTCAAATCTAAAAAGAAGTTTAAAGAATACAATGATGGAACATTCTCTAGGACAGATCACATGTTAGGCCACAAAACAAGTTTCAATAAATCTAAGGAGATGTAACTGTGTGTCAGGCATCTTTTCTAACCACAAGGGTATGAAACTAGAAATCAATTAAAGTAAGAAAACTGGGAAGAGCACAAACACATGGAGGCTAAACAACATGCTACTAAGAAATCAAGGGGTCACAAAAACAACTACAAATCAAAGAGGAAATTTAAAAATACCCAGTGAGAAATAAAAATAGAAACAATAGTTCAAAATCTTTGGGATGCCAGCAAAAGCAGTTCCAAGAGAGAAGTTTATAGAAATGCAGGCCCACCTCAAGAAACAAAGAAAAATCTCAAATCCACAATCTAAACATACACGTAAAAGAACAAGAAAAAAAAAAGTCCAAAGTCATGGAAGAAATAATACATATTGCAGTAGGAATAATTGAAAGATACTAAAAATACAATAGAAAAGATCAATGAAAATAAGAATTGGTTCTCAGAAAAGACAAACATTAATACACTCATCAAGAGTTTATAGACTCTATATAGAGTAACAGACTCATCAGGAATAAAAGGTCTATGGGGCGCCTGGGGGGCTCAGTGGGTTAAAGCCTCTGTCTTCGGCTCAGGTCATGATCCCAGGGTCCTGGGATCGAGGCCCACATTGGGCTCTCTGCTCAGCAGGGAGCCTGCTTCCTCCTCTCTCTCTCTCTCTCTCTGCCTCTCTGCCTACTTGTAATCTCTCTGTGTCAAATAAATAAATAAAATCTTTTTTAAAAAAAGAATAAAAGGTCTTAAATAAAATGAGAAATGATAAGTAACAATGCCACAAACTACGAAGGATGACAAGAGACTACTATGAAAAAATTATATGCCAACAAATTGGATAAGCTAGAAGAAATGGGTAAACTCCTAGAAACATACAATCTTCAAAGACTAAATCAAGAAAAAGTAGAAACTCCAAACAGACCAATTACTAGTAACAAAGTCAAATTGGTAATCAAAAAATTCCCAAAAAAACCCTAGATGTCCAGGACCCGAAGAATTCACAGGTAAATTTTACCAAACATTTAATACCTATCTTTAATACCCATTTGTCAAAATATTCAAAAAATACAAGAGAAAGGAAAACTTTCAAAGTCATTCTACAAGGCCAGCATTATCCTGATACCAAAACCATAAAAAGATACCACAAAAACAAAAACAAGTACAGGCCAATGTATCTAATGAACATAGTTGCAAAAATCCTCAACGAAATTTTGGCAAATCAGTTTCAACAACACATTAAAAGAATCATTTACCATGATCAAGTGGGATTTATCCCAGGGATACAAGGATGGTTTAAGATCCACCAATCAATGTGATAGACCACATTAACAAAATGAAGGATTAAAACTGTATGATCATCTCAATTGATGCAGAAAAAGCATTTGACAAAATTTAATGTCCATTCATGATAAAAACTCTACATGGGTTTAGAGGGAACACACCTGAACATAAATGAAGACTACATGAGATAAACCCATAGCTAACATCATATTCATTGTTAAACTGAAAGCTTTCCTCTAAGATCAGGAACAAGACAAGAATGTCCACTCTTGCCACTTTTATTCAACATAGTACTGGAAGTTCTAGCCACAGCAATCACACAAGAAAGAAAAGGCATCTAAATTGGTAAGGAGGAAGTAAATCTGTCACTGTTTGCAGATAACATGATACTATATATAGAAAACTCTGAGAAAAATCTCTTAGAATATATGAATTCAGTAAAATTGCAGGATACAAAAATCTATTATATTTCCATGCTAATAATGAACAAAAAGAAAACATTTAAAAATCCCAATTGCATCAAGAATAAAAAGAATAAAATACCTAAGAATACATTCTATCAAGGAATAAATTTAACTCTTCAAACTATAAAACACTAATGAAAAAAAAACTGAAGGCCATACAAATAAATGGAAAGATATATCATGCTCACAGACTGGAAGAATGTTATCAAAATGCCTGTACTACCCAAAGCAATCTGCATATGCAGTGCAATTCCTATCAAAATCGCAAGAACATTTTTCACAGGAACAGAACAATCCTAAAATTTGTATAGAACCACAAAATACCCCAAATAAGCCATCTCAAAAAGAACAAAGCTACAGGTATCACAATCCAAGATTTCAAGCAATGCTACAAAGCTATAGTAAATAAAACAGTGTATGGCATAAAAAGTACATACACAGATCAAGAGAACAGAATAAATAGCCCAGAAATAAATCAACACACACATGATCAATTAATCTATGGCAAAGAAGACAAGAATATGCAATTGGGACAAGCGACATGCAAAAGAATGAAACTGGACCACTTTCTTACACCATACAAAAATATAAACTCAAAATCAATTCAAGAATTAGACGAAGACCTGAAACCATAAAACTCCTAGAAGCAAACATAGACAGTAATCTCTTAGACATAAACCTTAGCAACTTTTTTCTGGATCTGTCTCCTCAGACAAGGGAAACAGAAGCAAAAACAAACTACTGGGATTACATCAAACCAAAAAGCTTTAGCATAGTGAAAGAAACAATCAATAAAATGTAAAGGCAACCTACTGAATGGGAGAAGATATTTGCAAATGATATAACTGACAAGGGGTTAATATCCAAAATACATAAAGAACTCACACCCTCAACACCAAATAACCCCAAATAATCCAATTATAAAACCGCAGAGAACTAGAATAGACATTTTTCCAGTGAAGATTCATAAATATCCAACAGATACACGGAAAGATACTTAATATCACCCAAATGCAAATCAAAGCAACAATGAGATATCACCTCATTCCAGTCAGGATGGCCAGTATAAAAAAGACAAGAAATAATAAGGTTGAGCAAGGATGTAGAGAAAAAAAGAACCCTTGTGCACTGTTGGTGGGAATGTAAGTTGATGTAGCCATTACGGAGGTTCCTCAAAAAATTAAAAATAGAAATACCGTATGATCTAGTAATTCTACTGCCAGGTATTTAGTCAAAGAAAACAACACTAATTTGGAAAAATATAAGCACCTCTATGTTTACTGCAGCATTATTTACAATACCCAAGATATGAAAGAAACCTAAGTGCCCACCAATAGATGAATGGATAAAGCAGACCTGGTACCTACAAACAATGGAATACTACTCAGCCATAAAAAATGAAATATTGCCATTCTGGACAATGTGGATGGACCTAGAGGGTAAATGCTAAATAAGTGAGAGAAAGACTTACATGGTTTCACTTATATGTGGAATCTAAAAAAACAAATGATCAAACAAAAAACAGTCTCATAAATTCAAAGACCTGATGGTTGCAGGGTGTACGGGGAGAATGACTAAAACATGTGAAGGGGATTAAGAGCTACAAATTTCCAATTATAAAATAAGCAAGTCATGGGGATGCAAAGTACAGCACAGGGAATATAGCTAAGAATAATGTAATAGCTTTGTATGGTGGCAGATGGTAACTGCACTTACCATGATGAGCAAGCGCTATACGATATACAGAATTACAGGATCCCTATGCTGTACATCTGAAACTAATAACCTTGTCAACTACACTTCAATAAAATGAAACATACAATGAATGCCCATGTACCCTTTACAACTACTGACCAGCTAACATTTGCCATATTCACTTTCTCTAGATCATACCATTTGTTTTGCTAAACCCATTTAAAAGTAAATCGCTGAGATCATAAAATTCTGCCCTAATACCTCAGTGCCTTTTTTCCCTTAGAACAAGAATACTTTCCTCTATTCCAATGGGTCTCACCTAGGGCGATGTTAGTCCCTCCCCCACTAAAGATATATTTGACAATGTCTGGAGACATTTTTGGTGGTCAAGGCTTGAGGGGGATCTACTGGTGTCTGGGGGGTAGAGACCAGGGATGCTGCAAAACATCCTACAATGCACAGGTCAGCCTCCACCATAAATAACTATCTGGCCTAAACCATCAATGGGACCAAAACCGAGAAACCCTGCTCCTACCCCCAACACTATTATGACTATCAAGGAATTTCATCTTTTGATAGAACGTTATCTCACATATGGCTTAGATCTGGATTTCTATAGCAGTCCTCAAAATGTGTTCTGCAACTTTTTTTTCCCAATTTTAGATCCCACCACTGCGTTTGGTGGTCACATATCCTTTGCTCCAGGGAAAGACCAACTTTTTTCTTTTCATTCACATCTTTGAAGTCCCCTCATCAGTTTCTTCATACCACTCTCCATATGATTCATTGGTTTCCTCATGCTTCTATCCACACTCAACATCTTGGGAAGAAAACGACATAGATAATGCAAAGTCTACTTTCATCCTGGGAAACACAGGCCAGTTCCTTCCCTGCTCAGGTGGTTCCCTCCAAATTGCTTTCCTTCTGTTTGCTTTGCAAACTCCAGGCTCTCCTGAGATGTTGGAGGACTCTTGGCTGCCTGGGCTCACGTGAGAGGCACGAAGCATTGCCTGACTGAGGGCCTCGGTTTTAGGGCTGTTGGGCTATTTCAATGGGGACCTCTGGAGATCAGGGTCTTTTTCTTTTCTTTTTCTTTTTCTTTTTTTTAAGATATTTGTTTTAATTCAAGTTTAGTTAACATACAATGTTTTATTATTTTCAGGTATACAATACAATTCAGCAATTCTTTATTTTTCTCGTGCTCCTCAAGGTAAATGTACTCTTAATCCCCTTTATCAATTTCACCCATCCCTCTCCCCCTCCCCTTTGGCAGCCACCCATTCATTCTCTGTATTTAAGCATCTGTTTTTTTTATTTTTTTATTTATTTTTTTATTTTTTATTTTTAAGATTTTATTTATTCATTTCACAGAGGGAGAGAGATCACAAGGAGGCAGAGAGGGAGAGGGGGAAGCAGGCTCCCTGATGAGCAGGGAGCCCGATGCGGGCCTCGATCCCAGGACCCTGAGATCATGACCTGAGCCGAAAGCAGAGGCTTTAACCCACTGAGCCACCCAGGCGCCCTAAGCATCTGTTTTTTTGTCTCTTTTTTTGTTTGCCCATTTGTTTTGGTTCTTAAATTTCACATGTGAGTGAAATCATCTGGTATTTGTCCTTCTCTGACTTATTTCACTTAGCATTATACTCTCTAGCTCCATTCATGTTGCTGCAAATGGCAAGATTTCATTCTTTTCTATGGCTACTCTGAGTAATATTGCATTGTATATATGATACTTAGGTTGTTTCCTTATCTTAGCTATTGTAAATAATGCTCCATTGTAAATGGGTGCAACTTTTCAAATTAGTGTTTTCATTTTCTTTGGGACTACACCAAGATAAAAATCTCTTACACAGCAAAGGAAACCAACAAAACAAAAAGGCAACCTACCGAATGGGAGAAGATACTTGCAAGTGATATATCCGGAAAGGAGTTAATATCCAAAATACATAGACAACTTCTACAACACCAAAAAAATAATTCCATTAAAAAACAGGCAAAGGACCTGAATAGGCATCTTTCCAAAGCAGACATCCAGATGGCCAGCAGACACATGAAAAGATGCTCAACATCACGCATCATCAGGGAAATGCAAATTAAAACCACGATGAGATATCACCTCACACCTGTCAGAATGGCTAAAATCAAAAACACAAGAAACAACAAGTGCTGGCAAAGATGTTGAAAAAATAGAGGTCAGGGTCTTTAGATGCTTCCTTTCAGGCTGGTCAGAGTCTCCAGGGAAGAACTTTCCACGCTCCGTTGAGTGGGTACAGAATCGGCCACCAGGTTTTGGGAAGCTGAGTTGGGGAGGACAGCTATGGGTCTCCATCCAGCACACAAATCTCCTCCTAATCCCTCTTCTCCAAGGACCCAGTGTCATGCTTTCCAAAGAGTAAACTCTCATTTTTTGCCACAGTTGGGACAGGGTAGTCTGGCTCTGCTAAATTGGGTGGGGATAGGGGGAGGGCACCAAACTGCTTCCGGACTGCCCCCAATCCTCCTGTTTTTGGTGGCACGTCCCACCAGCTTGCAAGACAACTTACTTACTGCTCACACTTCCAGAAGCACGCTTACTGCTCCAGCTTCCAAAATACTCATTTTCCCTTTCCTGTCTTTTTGAATTTTAGCTTTTCAGAAAACCTTTTTGGTGAACTCATAATGGCAAGGAGCCAAGGCCATGTGCATTTTCAATCCCCCACCTTTAATGGTGAGCCTGCACCCTTTAATATTTAAGTAACAGGTAGAGTCCCCAAATCCTCTACCATAGGAAATTCAGAGGAACTTCTCTCCAGAGGTCTCCAAAGACACAGGGAAAACCCCACCCTCCAGAACTCCAAAGAAAGGCAGGTGGCTGTTGGCTGTCCTCTCCGGGTCACATGGGAGCATCACAGAACCTGCCCAGCAAAGGGTCGTGTGACTCTCTTGGGAAGATCACATTAATAATTCCCTCCTCCTTGTGGCTCAGACTCTGTCAAGTTAGTGGTTAACTTGTCGATTGCCATTCATTTCTGTCTTGGGATAAGACACGATCCCAAAGGTGGTGGCTTCCTGGCCCTGTGGAAGGTTGGTAAGTTCCGTATCTCACCCAGGAATCTGATTCCATCATCCTTTCCCTAATAAGACAGCTCTCCTGGGTCTTTCCTGGGGTGAGCTTTGCCATGCTTCAGGGTTCCCTCATTAATAAGATAAATAAGCCTTTGATACATGCTTGCTGTCTCTTTGTATGAGAATTAGGTGTTTAGCTTTTTCAGAAATACACTGACAGCTCTCCCAAGACTTCTGTTTCTCTCAAATGCTCATTCTCTACCTTGCAACTCACAGGCAGTGCCGACCAGCCCACCTCCACTCCCCCTGCTCTGTGACACCTCCTCCTGTTTTCTCATCCCTGAAAGCACCCCAGCCCTCAAGGCCCTCCTGGGTGGCCAGTGACTGAAGGCTCGGTATCACAAACGCCACGACACGGAACCTCACACTGAACCTCCACTCTGAACCTCCGAACATTCTCTGCAGGAGGGACCCCCTCTCCCCGAGTGGCTCGCCCCGCTCTCTTTTCCTGCCGTTTCCCCTCTGGAGGGCTACCTTCCCGCCGCGGCTCACCCTTCATTCTTGCTCCTTTCTCAGGCAGAGCACACGGCTTGCTACCTCAAATCGTATCATCTTCCAAGCCAGGCGGGGTCAGCCAAAATCCCGTTCTGTTGTTCTGATCATGAATCTGATCAGCTCGGACCTGAATGGGCCACCTTGACCTTGCTCTGCCTGATTTTCTGGCTTCTTGGGAGGAGTCTGTGAGTTAACACTCGTTAGAACAGCACCCAGTGCCCAGCAAGCACTCAGTAGCTCCCATTCCTGTCTCGAGCCATGGACAGCACAGTACCCTGGCTTTCTCTTGATCGGGGTCGAAGGACAGACCTCCCAGCCTCTGACTCAGCAAGGCCTGGGTGTGCCTTGTCTTTTCTTCTGGCTGCATCAGAAGGCATGGAGGGGACACACGAGGACTCCTCCCACATTTCCTGGATGGGACCCTGGACATCTACCGGCTCCCTCACCCCTCTCCTGGGAATGTGTCACTTCAAAGCCAGATGGAAAGTTCACTCCTCAACCAAAGTCAGGCAGGGGCGTTTGGAGAGTGGCCAAGAAGACACTGAACCCAGAACAAGAGGTCTGAGTCTAGTTCCAGCATGCAGCTCACCAGCTGTGTGACTCTGGGTCAGTTACTCAGGCTCTCTGACCCTTGGGTTGAAAAAGAAGTGAAATTAATCACCCTCTCCTTATCTGCTCCAAGCTCATTCTAAAAACCTAAAAAGATGGTACTTCTGCAAGCTGATGGGAAAATATAAGTGAGATTTACTATCACCGTGATCCTCATAATCCAGCCAATAAAGGGGTTATACCTGTTATGCTAATGTTTAAGATTTTATTTACCTGCGAGCGAGCGAGCGAGAGAGAACACACAGAGGGAGAAGGAAAAGCAGGCTCCCTGCTGGGCAAAGAGCCCAACATGGGGCTCAATCCCAGGACTGGGATCATGACCTGAGCCCAAGGCAGTTCCTTAATCAACTGAGCCACCCAGGCGCCCCTACTTAACTGTTTTTAAGAGTTTTTAATATTTAGACATATACTGAAGAAATAAAAGGTATAAAAATAGCAACTCTGGCTTTGGGGCCCTTCACCCATGACTCCTCCACCGTCACCTAAACCCAAGTCTGAAATCAGACAAGGTTTTGGGGTTTGTTTTTGTTTGTTTGTTTTAAGAGAGAGAATGGGGGGCAGAGGGAGAGGGAGAAAGAATCTAAAGCAGGCTCCATGCCCAGTGCTGAGCCCAACGTGGGGCTCGATCTACTGACCCTCAGATCACGACCTGAGCCAAAACCAAGAGTCAGGCACGTTGCCGACTGAGCCACTCAGGCGTCCTTAAATCAGACAAGTTTAAAAGAAAACAGCGCTGTGGCCTCCTTCCAGTTTAAGTTTTGTTTTTCACAGGAGTGGCCACAACAGGCACACATGGGGGTGTCTGTGGAGGGGACATCCTTACCCTTGAACTGAGGCCGTGGGGACAGCGACTGGAGGTGGTAAGGGATGTAGAGACAGCCTCCCAGAAAGTGCCCTCCAGCTCCATGAAGGTCACCAGATGAACTCGGTCATCCAAGCAAACCCCTGCCTTCAGCCAGAGAATGTGCCGGCCTGTTGTTTCGGTTCTAAGCTCCGAGCCCCAGCTGACGACATTCAAAGGAGAGGGCGCCGTTCATGGCGAGGAGATGCCCCCTGGGTGCCAAAGTCACAGGGGGGCCCCATAAACCTCACACTAGTCAATACACCTTCTGCTATAAGCACAAAGGTATCCCTGTGTCTGTATCCACACCTGCTCCCACCAGAACAAGGCGGCCGTGACCTCATCCCTCTGGCTGGGGCCAGAAAGGCTCATCGTGAGCATCTGTGGGCAAGCCTGTCATCCTGTGACTGCCTGGCCACCAGAGAGGTCTGCATGCACCAGCAGGACTGGGTCCAGCACACTCTGCTGCCCCCTTCTCGGAGGCCTGGCCCCACGATCAGGTGCTCCCAGGCCCAGGCCAAGGGGGCCAGTCCCACTTCAGTCAGACTTGGCTTTAACCTAACTTCTCAGGGCCTCTACCCCTCACCTGCCACAGGGGAATATCGGGGTGTCCATCCCACAAAAGCCCAGGCCAAGCAACCCAGTTTATGCACATAAAGGCTTTACAACAGTGCCTGGCATGCAGGAAGCTCTGGAGTGCAAGTTAGGACTGTGAGCCCCTGGGCTACAGCAGACACTCGGTGAACAGCCGCAGGGCCTGCTGGTTTGAACACGGGATCTGACACCAGACTTCCTGGTTCCAGCCCCACCTCTGCCGCTCACGCCATGTGATCTGGGGCACGTTTCCCTCTCTTCACTCCAGCTTCCTCACGGTCTTGGTGCAAGACTAGTTTGTACGGGAAACAGCCCAGATCACCATGGACAGGTATGGAGATTAACGAATGTGGTACCTCCACACCGTGGGATGCTGTTCAGTGATGGAAAGGAAGGCACAGGGGTGCCTGCGGGGTGGGGGTCAGTCAGTTCAGCCTCCAGCTCTTGGTTTCGGCTCAGGGCATGATCTCAGGGTCCTGGGATCGAGCCCCGGGTCAGGCTCTGCGCTCCGTGGGGGGTCTGGTTGTGGATCCTCCCCCCCTCTGCTTGTTCTCTCTCTCTAAAATCAATCTTAAAATCTTAAAAGAAAAAAAAAAGGCAGGCACATGTCATCCATGGTGGATCTTTAAAATTTCATGCTAAATAAAGGAAATCAAAGAGGAAGGCTACATACTAGAGGATCCCATTTGCCTGAAATTCAAGACAAGGCAAAATTTTAGTGACAGAAAGCAGATCAGTGATTTCCTGGGACAAGGAAGAGGTCGGGGAGAGACTGAGCACACAGCAGGAGGAAATTTCGGGCGTCAAGGAAACTGCTCCCTCTTGAGCACAGCGCGGTTCCACGATTACCACACACAATTACCGAAGTTCTCAAACCATGCACTCAACATGGGTGAGTTTTACAATACAATAAAGCTAAAAAGTAAAAATAGTTAACAGAAAATTCCAAGAACAGTGGCTGACACACAGCAAGGGACCAAAGAACGTGAGCTGTATCATAATCCTCTCCAACCTCCTGGGGACCTCACATCACACGACCTCCCAGCCCAGGGGACTGTAGACCCAGGGAAGGGAGGCTGGCTCCACTCTTTACAGAGTGTTCCCTCTGAGCTTCAGGCCCTGGGAGCAGAGGGCTGAGCAGCTACAGTCCGACAGCGGGAAGGAGGCGGTCACGAACGCATCACCCCGTAAGATACGCTAGATGGGGGAGGGCAGGGGAAGAGTCTAGAAGTGGGGGAGAAGACAAACCCATACCGACAGGCCCCAGTTCATCCTCATAAACGCCAGGGCTCAGGGGAGTGGGGAGCACCGACCCAAGTCCTCCTGGGTTGGCCCATCTAGACATGAAGGCTTTGAGCGTGAGCTACAAGCCGATGCAGAGTCCTGCTCCAAATGAGGATCGTAAGGATGGTAGCAAGCCTTGATTCATGGTAGATGCTTGAAGATGGGCCTGATCTACAGACCCACTCTCCTCTACGCTCCGACAGCCGGTGAGATGAACGGAGATCAACACAAAGCACTCACTGGGGAGAGTGAGCTCACCGCTCACCGTGGGCAGACCACACCTTGGGCCATGCTCAGCGGCCGGGCTGTGCCAAGGAAGGCAGCCCCCAGTTCAGGCCAGGCTTCCTGTGGGCCACACAGGCAAAGCTGGAAGGATCAGGCACAGGGGAGGGCGAGAGCAAAGCAGGGAAAAGGGATCCATGGGGCACATGAGTGGGCTGCCTGGCCCCGCTGGGAGAGGAGGGCAGGAGATGAACTTCATCCAACATACATTTACTGAGCACCTGCCAGATAATATTTGACAACATTATCATTGTCAAATATATTATCGTGGTCAAGACGACAGTCTCAGTCACCAATCTGCCATGCGGAAGGGGCAGATACAGAGACTCTGAGTTCTTCTAGGCGATCGGGGACAAAAGACTTAAGGCGGAGGCAGCTACACAAAGCCCAGGGAAAAGTGTGCCTGGTCAAGGGAACAGCAAAGGCGCATTCGAGTCCTTCCCTCCTTCCCCAGTTCCAGCCTCCAGGGATGGGGACGGGGGGGAGGGGGGGGGACTCTGAGAGTGAGAAGGCCATTCTCCCTTGGGCTGTGTGCTCCAATGTCACCTCCTCCTGCCGGCGGCCATGGCCATCCTGTCTCCTCCCTAAGCCCTCGCAGGTGTTCCATACATACACCTGTTTCCTGCCATGTGTTTACAGATAACTATCCGTGCTTTCTCTGCCTCTCCCATTTTCTTCCCCGAGGGCAGTGATCCGACCCTCCTTACTTTGTAGCTCTCCCCTGCCACTTCCCCTTGTCCTTCCCACCCCCCTCTGGCCCCAAGAACCTAGCCTAGAGCTCTGCCTGGAGCGAGGGCAGGGGTCACCTAAGGAGGTACCCATGACAGGCACGGATCCAGTCCTTTCTGTGAAAGTAGGAGACTGCCACTCGCTAACCACCGGCTGGGGGCTGGGCGGGGAGCGGAGCAGCTCACAATGTGTCCAAAAAGGCAGCTATTAGGATAACACCTATGTGACACATTAGTAATGATGATTATGTCATGGAAGCAGTAGTGAAAAAAACAGAGTAACTAGCGCTGCCCGAGTGTTGGGGGAAGGGCGCACAGTTCAGTATCAATTGGATGTTGATGAATGAGGTTGGAATCACCAGATGGAGGATGCTGGGAAGGACCCCGCCCAGGAGAGGGGAGAGGGCAGGGTGACACGGAAGCATCAAGGGTGACACCATCAGGGTTCAGGTGGCTGCGGCCCCACAGTGAGCTCCCGATGCCCGACTCCGCGCTCAGCCCCGAGCTGACCTGCTCTGTCTTCATGCCCTGTCCCTGCTACCACCACCACTCAGATGGGGACAGGCTCGTCCAAAGCTGAGCTGTCTAGTTCACAGTCCTCGCACCACCGTGCGGCACCCGCCCCGGAGGGAGAACAGCGGGGGACCAAAAAAAAAGAAAAAAGAAAGAAAATCTAAGTTTTCCCTTCCTGATTTTTCCTTCTCCCTTCCTCTTTGTTATTCATTTTAAAAAACCAACCCACTCCAAGTTTCATTAGCTTGGCCAAGAGAAATTTGGCTAGGCTCACGGCTTCTTCTTGTGTGCTCCTCGCAGAGCAAGGAACCCTGGGGACCGCACTGGGTATACAGTAGGTATCCAATGGTTGCTGACCAAACAGCATTGTGTGTTCAGCCTGGAGCGGCTGCCTCTCTTTGCACCTTTGTTCCATACAAGTTTTTGAGCAGAACGTGTTGTCCCCAGCACAGACGCCCGTGCTGCATGGGGCTTGCCGCGGGGACAACCTGGACCACTTTAGAAAATGGCTTCCTGATTTTTTTTTTTTAAGATTTTTATTTATTTATTTGACAGAGAGAGAGATCACAAGTAGGCAGAGAGGCAGGCAGAGAGAGAGGGGGAAGTAGGCCCTCTGCTGAGCACAGAGCCTGATGCAGGGCTCGATCCCAGGATCCTGAGATCATGACCTGAACCGAAGGCAGAGGCTTTAACCCACTGAGCCACCCAGGCGCCCCGGCTTCCTGATTTCTAAGATACAACTTCCATCTACCTGGAAGCTAGAAGCCATCTCTACCAGGAGCCCCCAAGGCCTTTTTATGGGTGCTCCCTCGTGTAGGGGCTGCATGCGTACATTGGCTCACTGACCTGATAACTACGTGTCAAGGGAGTCCATTCCACCTGCCGGCCCGAGGGACAGACACCTGGGCCACCTGCATCAGGCTGGGTTGGACAGGGAAGCTGAGGCCCTGGGGTTTCTATTTCAACCCAACCACACAAGGACAGGAAAGTCGCAGGCCTCAGGCCTCGTGCCCAAATCGTAGTCAGGGAACCACACCGGCTCTAACTTCCCCATGTTCTAGGCCATTACCAGCCTTCATTACTTCCAAAAATGTTTCCTGAGCCCCTGTGAGCCAGCAATTACACAGGGTTCTCCTTCCCCCAGAGTAAGAGGCTTCCCAAGGCTACAGCCTTTGCCTGCCCCAACACACACTCCCCCACCACACCCCCTGAAGATCCTCCGCTCGGCCCCCATTTCTCTAGGCTCCACGTCCAATCACCAGCTGGGCACCTGTTCCTACTTGGAGGACCCGTGGAAACCTCAAGTTAATATTGAGCAAAGCCCACCCCGACTCCAGACACCCTGACTCAGGTGTCATCCTGACTCCCCCGCCCCCCAATTTTCACCCTGCTTCATGTTCCCATTGAACACCACATTTGTCAAGGATTTGTCTCCTTCTGCTACATTATAGCATCATGAAGACAAGGCCTTTGTTGGAGCGATCACCGTCCCCAGCACCTAGCAAAGACCAAACTTGTTGACTGAATGCCTCTGTGCTCCCCTTGCCTCCTAAAGGTCTCTCCCTCCGTTCTCTTCCAATTCAACCTCCATTTGCTTTATTTTTACAAAGTGACCTCACAGCCAGAAATTCCTGCGGCTGAGATCTCAAGGTTTTAAGAAAATTAAGCTGTGCCCCCTTCTCCCTTCCCAAGCCCCCTCCCTCCCCAGCTCTGCTCCTCTACCCCTGTGACATTTTCCAAGGAGAATGCCCGAAGCCGAAGGTTGTGTTGGTTGTTTTTTGTTTTTTTTAATATTTTTTAGCTAGCACAGGGAACATTTTTGCAGTTTCAAATGCTATCTTCAGCAAAAAAATGTTCTATTACATAATCCGTCAACATCCCCCAAGATGAGAAACGTGTGGGGAAGGATGCCAACTGTAGGAAAACCTGAGCCACTCAACAGCCACAGGCAGATTTTGGCCATGAACACTTGCGGCTTTTTCCATCCCCATGCGTCCTACCTGAAAGTTGGGGCTGGCGCTTCTGGGGAGCTGGGCGTCTCCACGTCTTTTTCTAAGAGGAAAATGTTGCCTTTCACTTCAGATGTGTACCGCAAAGCCGGGACTACTTGATTCTAATTAATTTCACATGCGGAATGGCTGGTCCTCTGAAATGCAGAAGGACACCCTGCAGCCACGTCAGGCAGGACCTTCGGGCCACAGAAACGAAGAGCTCGGTGGGGACCTGGGAGCATGGCAGGTGCCGAGGGAGGGACGGCGGAGTCAGGGGCCCAGCTCGCCCCTCACTAGCAGGTCACTGTGGCCAACAACATGAACCCCATGGACAGGCGGTGTGCCGGGGTCATACAGATCAAAGGACAGGTGTCCTTGAAAGGTCACCGATCTAGTGGAGGTGAATGACGGTCCAGAAAGCGAGCACTGAACTTCTCCACAAGCCACCTCTCCCCTGTCCTATGGGGCATCGCTTTATCTATGAACGGAGACAGGGATAATTTCCTCCCTCACAGGGCTTCAGCGAGGATAAAATGATGGGCGTAAATGTGTCGGGGTAGGGTTTGGGGCAGGGGTCCTCAAGACACTAGTAGAGGCCTTGGAACAAATAAACTCGTTCTCATCAGCTCAACTGTGAGCAGGAGAAGCAGCGATGTACAGACCCTTGTAAGGGACCTCAGATGGACTGGGGCTTGGCCTGGGAGGGGTGCACCCCCACACCAACGGTCCAGCTCTTACGTGCTCCCACCCTGAGCCAACCCCCCTTCTCCTGCAGCCATGCTCAATCGCGGCATCTGGTCAGGCCTTTCTATAATCTGCTTAAGTACACAATACATATTTGTTGTACAAGCACAAAATCTCCAGACAGATAAAGAACAAATAGATCAGTTAAAAGAGAAGTCACAAAACTTGAAATGAGAATTTTTTTTTTTTTAGATTTATTTGTTTGAGGCAGAGGGAGAGCGCAGACAGGAGCAGGGGTGGGTGGGTAGAGGAGAAGCGGGAGGGAAAGACTCTCAAGCAGACTCCCCACAGGGTGAGGAGCTCGAGCTCACGACCCTGAGACCGTGACCTGAGCCGAAATCAAGAGTTGGGCGGTTAACTGACTGAGCCACCCAGGTGCCCCGAGGATGGTTCTTGAACAATAGTCTTACACGTGGGAAACGTGGACACCTGGGAAACGAGTTTAACGCTAAGGATATAAAACATACATAGCACCAATTAGTCACCTTGTAATAGAATTTTCTAATTAACAAAGGGTCACCGAAGTTTGTTTAAAAACAAGAATTTTATATCTTGCAGATGGCAAACAAGCATCTTGTGGAAAACAGAGAGATCAAAGTCTTAAAATGTGTGTACTTGGCCCAAGTAATTCTGTTTTCAGGAAAGTATCTTAAGGGACAATTGTAAATAATTTTTTAAAAGCGTTTTCACGGAAGACATTTATGTCCACACTTTATTTAGGACAGCGAATGTTAGAAACCGCCTAGAAATCTAACAACTTGAGTCAACAGTTGAGTTTACTTAATGGTGCAGTCACTTTTCAGGACATAATGCAATTATACAAAGCAATCTTTGGCATAAAAACAGACACATAGATCAACTGAATAGAGCAGAGAGCCCATAAATAAATGCACACATATGGCCAATTAATTTATGACAAAGGAGCCAATGGGGAAAGGACATTCTCCTCAATGACTAGTGTTGGGGGAAACTGGATGGCCACATGCAAAAGAATGAAGCTAGACCACTGTCTTACGTTGTGCACAAAAATGAAAGACCTGAATTTAAGACAGGAAACCATGAAACTCCTACAAGAACACATGGGTGGTAAGCTCCATGGCATTGGTCTTGGGGACGATTTTTTGGATCTGACACCAAAAGCAAAGGCAACAAAAGCAAAAACAAGTGGGACTATGTTAGCCTAACAAACTTTTACACAGCAAAGGCAACCATCAACAAAATGAAAAGGCAGCCTAGTAAATGGGAGAAAGTATTTGCAAATCATCTATCTGATTAGGGGTTAATATCCAAATATATAAAGAATTCATACAGCTCAAAAGCAAAAAAAAAAAAAAATCGGATTAAAAAATGGGCAGAGGACCTGAATAGACAAGTTTCCAAAGAAGAAAACAGATGGTCGACACATGAAAAGATGCTCAACATCACTCACCATCAGGGAAATGCAAATCAAAACCACAGCGAGATACCACCTCCCATCCATGAGAATGGCTAGTATCAAAAAGACAAGAAATAAGCGCTGGCAAGGATACAGAGAAAAGAGAACCCTCGTGCACTATAAATTGGTGCAACTATTCTCAATAACAATATGGAGTCTCCTAAAGAATTAAAAATAAAACTACCATATAATCCAGCAACTCCACTTCTGGGTATTTATGTAAAGAAAATAAAAACACAAATTTTAAAAGATATCAGCACTGCATGCTCACTGCAGCATTATCTACAATAGCCAAGACATGGAGACAACTGGTCTCCATTGATGGATGAATGGATAAGAAAATGTAGTATCTATAGATGGGGTGAAAAGAAGGGCCACATGTACCCCCAATATTCACAGCAACAATGTCCACAATAGCCAAACTGTGGAAAGGGCCAAGATGTCCTTCAACAGACGAATGGATAAAGAAGATGTGGTCCATATACACAGTGGAATATTACACAGCCATCAGAAAGGATGAACACCCAACTTTTGTATCAACATGGACGGGTCTGGAGGGGATTATGCTGAGTGAAATAAGTCAAGCAGAGAAAGTCGATTATCATATGGTTTCACTTATTTGTGGAACATAAGGAATAAAATGGAGGACTCTAGGAGAAGGAAAGGAAAGTGAATTGGGGTAAATTGGAGGGGGAAACAAACCATGAGAGACTGTGGACTCTGAGAAACAAGCTGAGGGTTATGGAGGGGAGGGAGAGCCTGGTGGTGGGTATTAAGGAGGGCACGGATTGCATGGAACACTGGGTGTGGTGCATAAACAATGAATCTTGATCACTGAAAAAATAAAATTAAATAAAAATAAAATCAATCAAGTCTACCTTTAAAAAAGTAAACCTCAAAAATAAATTAATAGATTTAAAAAGTAAACCTCAAAAAAAAAAGAAAACGTAGTATCTATACAATGGATTAATACTCAGCCATAAAAAAAGAATGAAATCCTATCATTTGCGACAACACAGATCTGTTCATAGTTATACTGATGGGGGAGGGGGAGTGGGTTCAACAGGACAGTTCCTGCTGAATTTCTTTCTACCACCTGAAGGTGGACTGTGACTCTCCAAAGGACCAAAGATACACCTTTCCCTGGGTCCCTGGGTGGCACAGTCGGTTAAGCATCCAACTCTCGGTTTGGGCTCCAGTCGGTCACGATCTCAAGGTTCGTGAGATCGAGCTCCACCTCAGGTTCCAAGCACAGCACGGAGTCTGCTAAAGTTTCTCTCTCCCTCTCTCCACGACACTCGTCCTCGCTCTTTCTCTCAAATAAAGAAATCTTCAACAACAACAACGAGAAACGTATTTCCCAATGTCCTTCACCACCAGATCATCTTCAGGGTTGATCTTCAGGGTCCCAAGGGAACATCTGAAGATGCTACAGTCAACTGTGCTGTTTACCAAGGACACCTGCAAGTCTCTGGAGAGATACTGGTACTTACTCCCCTCACACTCTTCCTTGATCACATTTTCACTGTATCTCTCATTTCACATGGATCCTGCCTGGGTTTGAATCCCAGCCCCTCAACATCCTAGTCAGAGGATCTTGGGTATTTAACCCGTCTCTTCCTCCTTTTCCCCATCGGCAACACAGGAACAATAAGAGAACCTACTTCAAAGGGAGGGATCTCACTTTCTGAATAAGAGAATAACGGTATGACTTAGCCAAAAAAGAGGAAGAGATGATTGTTTTTATAGTCAAAATCCATGTTGTTATAATGAAATAGCACCACATTTTTAAAAAATTAAATAAGGGCACCTGGGTGGCTCAGTGGGTTAAAGCCTCTGCCTTCAGCTCAGGTCATGATCTCAGGGTCCTGGGATCGAGCCCCGCATCGGGCTCTCTGCTCGGCGGGGAGCCTGCTTCCTCCTCTCTCTCTCTCTCTGCCTGCCTCTCTGCCTACCTGTGATGTCTCTCCCTGTGTCAAATAAATAAATAAATAATCTTTAAAAAAATAAAAATTAAAAATTAAATGAGTTCATATTTTGTAAGCAATTCAGAACAGTGCCTACTAAATGTAAGCACGACATATGTGTTTGTTAAGTAAAGAAAATCCTCACAACACACATCGACAGCCTTTTCAACTTGCTAAAGTCCTTCATGGCATTCAGTGGTCATCTTTCATAAGATTTCTCATGACGAATTCTGATTAATTTATCCAATCATTCAGCAACGAATGAGTATCTACTGTTACCTGGGCTTTGTTTTGAGACCAGGAACACAACAGAGGACAAGTCAAATGATCCTGGCATTGAAAGAATATTCGAATGGGAAGGAGAGTAAAGAAATTAAAGAAAAAAATTGAGATAGTGACTGATACTTTTAATATGAGAGAGAGTAATGGGTGGGGGGAATCTATAGGGTAAACAGAGAAGGCATTCTGAGAGGGTGATCATGATATTAAAGATACAAAGGGGAAAAAAAGATACAAAGGAAACAATAGGTAAAATTCTGGGGAAAGGGGGCACCTGAGAGGCTCAGTCGTTAAGCGTCTGCCTTCAGCTCAGGTCATGATCCCAGGGTCCCAGGATCGAGTCCCACATTGGGCTCCCTACTCAGCAGGGAGTCTGCTTCTCCCTCTCCCATTCCTCCTGCTTGTGTTCCCTCTGTCACTGTTTCTCAAATAAATAAAATCTTAAAAAAAAAAATTCTGGGGAAAGGAACGTGACCAGCAAGTGCAAAGGCCCTGAGGCAGGAATGAGCTTGGCCTATTTGAAAAACAGTACTAACGCCAAGATGGCTATAGACTGGGGAGACCAAGAGGCAAGGGGTTTGGAAGCTACTTGAAGGTTTAATATGGCTGGTGAAAGTGGGGGGAAGTAATATGACATGACTTAAATTAGTAAAAGATCACCCTACATTAGGCAACTGGGTTTATCTACCAGAAAAGGTGACATTGGATTCCTCTCTTTCAACAGTCATAGAAATATGGCAACTTACAAATCTGAATGTGAAATGACAAACTCCAGAGCTTTGAGGCAATAAAGCACAAGACCATCTCTGTGAACTTGAGGTGGGTAAGTCAACCTTTAACAAAAAGCAAGGAACGTTAACTGTATAGACTGACACATTTGGCTCTATTAAAATTTGACCTCTCTTTTTAACAGAAAGATGGCAAGATGCAGACGGGGATATTTGTAGCAAAACCCAAAGAACTCAGATCCAAAATACACAGGCAACCTACAAATCAGTAAGGCAGAACTTCTACTCACCTGTAGCAGAATGAGTAAAAAGATATAAAGAGGCGTTTCACACAGAGGATACCAAGTAGCCATTAGACTGGTGAAAAATCAGAATCAAATCAGAAGAGTATAACCCCGAGGAGATCTCACACACACACACACACACACACACACACACCTAAAAAGGCCACCAATACTAAGTGTGGACAGGGAGATGGAGTAGCAAGAACCCACAGATACCACCAAGAAAATAAATACCAGGGATAATAAATGGATACAAATGCCTTAGCAAACCACTTGGCCAAGACCATATTATTATGGTCTAATAATCCTATTTCTAGGCATTTCTAGAAACCACCCTAGAAATAAGGGTAACCATACGTACCAGGTGACATGAACAAAGTCTTATTTAAGAACATTATTGGTATTCGCCCCATCAGGAGACGACCCAAAGATCTAACGACCGCAAACGAATAAACTGTGCAGTGTGTCATTGTGTGAGGTGTTCACAATGACAGCGATGAACTTCAGCTACAAGGAACCCAGGGACAAAACTAGTAGCCGAGTAAAAGCAAAGAGATACATGTGCATTTTAGTATAACTTCCTTAATATAAAGGTTTTTTTTTTTTTAAGACAAAATTAACTGGTTTTACCTACTTGGGAAATGTTAAGACAGTGATTACACGTAGGTCAGGATGCTAGTTACTGGAGAAGAAACGGTGTGGTTGGCAGGAAGCATGCTGGGGTGTTTCTGGGGGTCCTGGTGATGCTCTATTGCTTGGCCTGAGTCATCTTTACAAGGATCTCCCCTTTATTGGTTGCACTTACATTTCTGTGTTATGCACATTTCTGCTAGTGGTAATACCAGATTGCTTTAAGAAGGTCTGAACAAAGGTTGTATTTGGAGTGGACTATCAGGGAGAGGGAAAGCTGAGTGCTCAGTGAGGCGCCCTTCCTCTGCTCTACAGGAACCCAACGGGTGGGGCGAGAGGAGGTCAGACTCCTCCAAGGCTAGGCTGAGGCTAGAACAGTCTAGATCCCTAGGCTAGACAAGACAGGACAAATGCTCTAAGCTTTTAGCTTCCTACACTAGATCATCACCTTGGACTCTATCAAAGAGGATGGTGGCCGGAACTGGGGAGATCACAATGGAGACAGGGAAAGGGAGTGAGTCAGGTTGGGGAGGTAAGCGGGTCAGATGGGCAGGGTTCAGGAAAGCCGGCCACGTGATGGGTTCTGGTTCGCCCACCTGGACAGCTGGTGATGGCACTAGGAAGGTAAGACCAGAGGCCCGCATGGGCAAGGGTGCAGGAGGACATCCAGAATCTGTGTGCATCGTGTCAACTTGGAGGGCCTTACTGAACCTCCCAGAGGAGGCTTCCAGAGCCAGTGGACAGTGGAGCCTGGGCTCCCCACACTAAGTCACTCACCCCTCCTGCATGCCAGCCTCCCAGCACCTCTTGAGCGTGTTCTATGTGATGAGATTTCAGCCTGTGATCCCAACCAGCAGAAACCCCAAGCATTAGATCATTTGCTGAGGGTCAACTTAATTAAAGATAAACATGTTTCAAAGGGGGTCATCATCATTTGCCCTTTAGATGGAGGCAAAAAAAAAAAGGGGGGGGGAGGGGGGACATTATCCCAGTTGAAAGCATTTAACGGACCTATCCAAACACTCTTTCCCCCCCCCCCAGTTCCTACATGGTATTTCTACCTTATGTCCCCTCCACGCAGAACAGAAATAAGTAATTTTAGGAAGAGGAGAATTTTAAGTAGAAAAGAAGCCACTTTAATTTCTCTCCCTGCTCTGCACTTTTTGCCAAAACAGCTTCAAATAGCTGGCCTTTCGGATTCTCAGCAGGTACTGTACTGAAAACATACACTCATTTCGGGCTTTAAAGAACTCTACGTAGGCGACTTCTCCATTTATTTCATTCCCCCAGAAGCACTCTAAGATGGATTGAAACAAACTGCCTTCCCCGTCACCATTTCCAAATGCGACACCTGTCGGTCGCAAAAACATTTCTCATTGCCATAAAATACACCGGACATGGGATCCACCATTATTCACTGGCTTCAAGTGTTCTGTTCAGTGGATGACGTCCATTCGCGTGGACTTCAACACCACCCATCTCCAGAATGCTTTCCATCTTGGAAGACTCAAACTCTGCCCCACTATGCACAACAACGTCCCATCCCCTCTTCCCTCTAGCCTCGGGCACCCACCATTCTTCTATCCTTATGAATTTGACTGTTCTACGTCATGGATACGTAATGGAATCACACAGTAACCGTGTTTTTGTGACTGGCTTATTTCCCTTAACCAAATGTCCTCAGGGTTCATCCATGTTGACGCATTTGTCAGAATGGCCTTCCTTTTGGGGGCTGATATCCCCTTGGATAGATGTCCCACATTTAACCCATTCACCCGCTGAAGGACATGGGCTGCTTCCACCCTTTCGTGTGGTCAATGATGTCCCTCAGAATGTGGATGTCTCTTACAGGCCTGAAATGCAACATGGATTCTTCCTCGATTTTCGAATTCTTCCTCGAATTTCCTAAATGAGATTTAATCGAGCTGACCAATTTCGGCCTTTATACCAGGATTTCCTATTCCTTCTCACAACCAAGTTTTCCATATGGGTCTTTACTGAGTTTAGAAGAACTCCCTGGAGTTCAGTGGTGCCAAGTCCTATCAGAGGTGATCTCCTCACCCTTCCAAGGCTGTAACATTCAGTTACCCTTTGTTGAGGAGAGCGCCCTGGTGAGTCCCAGAGACGTGTACTTCCAATACTGAAGGGGGAATGTAATTATCCAGTGAACACTCACCAGAGCTAGAAACAAGACAGAGTAAAATACAAAGGAAACAATGCCACTCAGCCCCAACACAAAGAAACTCCCCACCTCCAGTTACCAGAGATACCTGATCAGCCCCAGATGGCCTCTAGAAGGTTCATTTGGCACTGAGAGCACATTCTCTGAACTGTGTGAGTCAAGGGGCACTTTTTTTTGGTTTCATGTTCAATCATCAAGGACAAGTAGCCATAACGTGTGTGACAGTGACCAGCACACCGGGGTTATGAGGGAGGCAATGGACATGAGGGCAGAGGAGCCCAATCCCAGAGGGAACTGAAATGTGTTTTGCCGCAGAGTCTGGACTTCATCCCATATCCCCGGGACATATTAAAGTTTCATCAAGGAGGGGGACACGGCCCATGTTGTGACAATTTCCTGAGCATGTCCTATGTTCCTGGCACTGTGCCATGTGATGGGCATTCTATTAATTCCATTCTACTAACCCCTATAATTCTCACAACCCAGGCGCTGCTATTCCCACATCACCGTTGGAGGAATGAAGAGAAACAGAGAGGTCAAATGGCTCGCCCAAGGTAACACAGCTGGGAAGTAACAGATATGGGCTACATATTCAGCTGTTCCAACTTCAGAGCCTGTGTTCTTTTTTTTTTTTTTTTAATTTGCCCCAAGGGTACAGGTCTGTGAATCATCAGGCTTACACCTTTCACAGCACTCACCATAGCACAAACTCTCCCCAATGTCCATAACCCGTCCAGAGCCTGTGTTCTTATGAAGCTTTACCACCTTGTAACAGTTTGCAGAGACTGTGAGAGGCATAGAGATATGTGCATTCTGGCACTGAAGAGAGAAAAGCATGGAAAAGGTCACAGTAATTCCGTCAGAGCTCCATGTTTCCTGTTTGGGCTAAGCGTGGGCAAGGCAAGGACACAGTGTGGGTCAGCCCCCCCCACTCTCCATAGCATGTGCACACTTTCAAGCACACGTGATGCCCAACAACCAGGGGACAGAGAAGGTAAGCTCCACGTGAACCCAGAAGTGGAAAGACTTCCCACCAAGCTGCCACACTCAGAACATCTTACCCGGCCGGCTAGCATGGCCAGCGTCACTAGTAACCGCTTTGGGTGACCTCTGGCTACAGGACAGAGATAGGTCCTCCAAAGCATGGGAACTGGGCGTGGCCAGATGCCCCTGAACCTGAGGCAGGCAGGGCTCCCAGTCCCAGCAAACCTGAGCTTCCCTCTCTGTCCCTTACCCCTTTCCCAGCCCAGTCCTGGCTCCTAGCATTCGGGCAAAGAGGTGTATTAAGATACCAGACCAATTTCTGTAGGAACTGAAGAAGTTCCTACACCCTGCAGGTCAGCATCTCCTCGTATAAAACCTGGAGTCTGAGTACCCCAACAGAGGGCTGTCAGCAGCAGTCCAATCTCTCCAGCCCCAGCTTCCACCTGAGAGTGAGCGCCCTCAGCAGACTGTTGTCAGCAGCCAGATGAAATGTCCCTTGGAGTGTCCATGGCTAACCAGACCCTGTGTCCCGTCTGCTCTCTGTCCCGTATCTATACCTCCCTCTCCCAACTCCCTGCTACCATACTCCAGCCATGCCCGCCTCCTTGCTGTTCCCCAAACCAACCATGCCCTTCCCTGCAGCCTACATGCTGACGGCCCCTCCGTGTCTGCAAGCCTGTCCCCTGCCTCCTTCCCATAGATGCCTCACATACCACGTTCTCGATGAGGCCATGACTTTGGCAGTCTATAGGAGATGCCAACTGCCCTATCCCCAACAGCATCTAGCGGAGGGCCCCTTACCCTGCTCTTTTCCCCGCAACTGCCACTAGCACCTTCTAGGGCCTTGCTACTCCAACTGTGGCCTGGGGACCCATAACAGCGGCTGCCCCCGGGAGCCTGGGAGAAATGCAGAACCCCAGCCGCCCACCCCAGACCCGCTGTGTCAGAGGCTGCATTTCCACAAGGCGCCCCAGGGGATATGAATGCACGCTCGGGTATGAGAAATTCTACCCTAGCTTTGCTTTGTGTACCTTGTTTCTTTACTGTGCCTATTTCCTCCCCACCAGATTGCAAAGCTCCGCGAGGGCGGGCATTTGTCGCTTCTAATCTCTACTGGGTCCCCAAACTACAAAGGTAGCGGCCACGTTGCAGATGTGCTAACAGACAACGAACAGATGAATAATCCAAGGGCGGCAAAGGTCAGGATCATGCCTAGTAGGGTTCGTGGTGGGCTTTGCTCACGGAGGTGGGAGACCCGGCCTTGGGTTTCTGACGGCCAAACCCCTAGGGCCAAACTCCCTGGCAGGGCCAGGGAAAACCAGGATGTGACTTGGTTCATTTGCTCAGCATCAGGGACTGGTTAACTCCAGTGCTGTGCGGGCCTATCGGAGTGACCCCCCTCTCTGGGCCAGCTGTGCGGAAGACCCGGGTGAGGGCTGTCACAGACGCAGGCGGGGCAGGTGGAACTGGAGCGCTGATCTGGTAGGGTCATGGCGCCCTCAGAAAACAGTGCTCAAGACCCCCCCTCCAGCCATGCCGGACCAGCCCCTGCCATCTAAGAACCTTAGAGCTTCTCTAAGCTTATTTTCAGGAAACCTGAGGGTGACGATTCCCTTTCCGACAAGGGAGTGAGCAAGGAGTGAGCAAGAGAGCTCCCCGGGGTCCCGCGTATCAGGGCACGAATCCCACTGGTGAGGGCTCCACGGGGACCAGTGTCCACACAGAAAGGACGGGAGCAACCGCAAGCAGGTAGGGGACACAAATGCATCAAACAGGAAAAGGTGCTCAGCCTCGCTCGGGAGTGAAACAGAAAGAAAACGCCACGGAGATACCAGGACTGTCCCTCCACGCTGGCAAGCCCAGGTCTGACAACACCGTGGGGGGGGGGGGTCTCATCCCTGGCTCGTCGGACAGAGGCTGTCACCTGGTACAAAGCCCAGTGGAGGGTCACGAGACACCGTTTCTCAAAATCACAAATTCACATACCCTCCAGCCCAGGAACTCTCCCCATCAGCTACTCATCACATCACTGCTTCGGCCTTCTTCTGCTTCGACCATCTACGTGGGCAGGTGGTAGGGAGCGAGTTAGCTAGACCACAGCCCATCATACAGAGCAGACTATAGGAAGAACGAGGTTTACTTACCAGTGATCTGGGTTGGCCTTCAGCAGCAAGGAAAGGTAAAGAGTGGTATGTATGCCATGCCAACACCTGGGTGAGATCTGGGATCTGTCACACTCCCATGCTCTGGGGTGCCCATGGCAACACCTGGTAATGGGGTGCCTTTGGGGAAGGGATCTGGGTTGCAGTGGGACAGAGCTGGCAGGGAGAATTTTTATCATATCCTCTTTTGTCCTTTTTGAATTTGAATCCTACGATTCAAATGATCATATGATTACTTATTTACTCAATGGGTAAGTTTTTAAAAAATTTCCTATACTGAACTGAAGTTACTCTCCTGGGTCATCTTAAAAGCACCATCAGGAAATCCTAACCAGAACTCTGAGGGATTCTAATTCACAACTTCCCAACCTCTCCAGAATCACATTCTCAGACAACGGGACTACCATGGACTAAATGTTCAGACCCTACCCCCAGTACTGAAATCTTAACCCAGTGCAATGGTATTAGGAGGTGGGACATTTGGGAGGCGATTAGGTCAGGAGGGTAGAGCCCCTCACAAAGGACATTCTTGCTCTTATACAAGGACTCTCAAGAGCGCTCTCTTGCCCTCTTTCCACTATATGAGACACAGTGAAAAGTCAGCAGTCTGCAACCCGGAGGAGAACCCTCACCGGAACCCGACCGTGCTGGCACCCGAGCTTGGACCTCCAGCATCTGCAACTATGAGAAAGAAATTTCTGTTGCTTATAAGTACCCAGTCTACGGTATTCTGTTATAGCAGCCCGAAAAGGCTAAGATAGGGACTTACTTCCACAGGTCGCTGATAGCATTTCCTAAGTGCAGATTTCATTTTTACTTAGCAGGCAGCCTCAACTTCCAACAGGTACCTTGGTCTCACCATCACCACTCCCCGCTCATCCCGTATAAGTCCCTTCGCAAGTCTAACTCACTGTAACTGAGCAGGAATGCACTTCAGACATCAGCTACAACCTCTTCTTTGGCAGATGGAGACACAAGGCCCAGGGAATGAATGAGTCTCGGGACAGCTCTCCAGCTTCCAAAGTACTTAACCTCCTGGGCCTCAAGTCAGCAGCAAAAGGAAGCTGCCACACATCTGACACCATCTTCTGAAGTCAGGATCTAGGCTAATAGCAATGAAAAGTCCTAGAAGGGGGAGAGCCCTCCGTCAAAGTCCAAATTCGGTCCCCTAGTCCGTAAGATCCTGGTCACCGTAGTCCCTGCAACCTTATGGCCTCACCTTCCTCCTCCTTCCCCCATCACTCTACTCCAAACGCCTCCAACTCAGCTGTGTTGCTGTAACATACCTCACTCTCCCCTGCCCCAGGGACTTTGCACCTGCCATTCTCCTCTTCTATCACTCTCCACCAGGGTAACTCCTACTTGTCTAGTGTGTCCTCAAGATGAACGTCCCTGCTTTGGGATAGCTTTCTCTTGTTAGGTCGAACCCCCGTCTAGGCTCTGATTGCCTCTTGGACTCGTTCGTAGCTCATCCGACGACTGGCTCATTCAACGTCTATCTTCCCTATAAACCCTCTGCTTCCCTAGGAGGTCAGGACTCCTACTCCTTGCCACCTGCGACAGGGCTGACCAAATAGCAGGGGCTCACATATAAGTCGTCTTCCTCCTTTCTGCTGACCCCTGCCCACCTCCAACTAAAGGAAGCCTGTAATTTTCCAGGAAGAGGAGTGTCCAGGGATGACTCTGAAGGACTCCTGTTTTACTTATTCCACTGGAGGCAGAAGAAAGCTGAGAGGCATTTTTTTTCCCCATTTAACAAGAGCAGCTAACATTTATTGGACTCAAACAGCAACCCCCTGAAGTAGGTCTTAGTATCCCCATTCCATGGATGGGGAAACGGTTAAAAAAAGAAAAATCCCAGAGCCGCACAACGTGTTAAGTGTTAGAGATCGGCATTCTGGAAACCAGCGTGTCATGCTAACCACTTCTAGGATGGCTGTGATTCATCCTGAGCTTTTCACATGGACAGCGTGATGGGTGTGTGCGGTTTCAGCTAAGCCCCAGGGGAGGTCAGTTGCCCAAACCTGAATTCCTACCGCAGGGGCCCTAAGTTAACAAGATGATTGGCAAGATTCCAAAATCCATCAGCTGCCTCTGTTTCCTGTCAACATCAGGGACTCTGCTAACCTGCAAAATGAGTACGGTTTGCTCATAACTTCAAGACCTCATAATCAGCACGCTGGGTATTGGACATGGATGTTCACCGATGAATTCTGTGGCCTTTGAGATGAGCGGAAAAGGAGGGGGATCCCAGAGGTCATTCTCACCTTCCCATCCCCCACCCCAGGTGACTTGGGAGAGAAGCCTGTATCCTGTGCCCTTAGGGAAGGTGCCAACACCTGATCCCCAAACGGTCCCGAGTCTGGCCACTGGCTTGGGTGCTTTCTGGCTCTGGCTGCCTGATCCTGAGCATAAGGTTAACTGAACCCTGACACTTGAATGTTATCGATTCTACCTTGAGCCAACCCTTCCCGCAAGTGGTGCTCAGAATACCCAAAAAGAGAGTGCTGGGACTTCATTCCACTTACTCAAGGCTAGACATGTGGCAGAACATATTAATGTGGCTTTTTTTATAACCTGGTTGCAGGAGCGCTAAGGAGTGGTTGGCTCCCATTCGCCACTGTTGGCTCCAACAAAGGACTGCATGTAATGAAACTGGTGGGATCAGTGTTCACCAGCTACTATTCTGTCATCTTTCTAGATACAGAGACTTTAAAAAATATATTTTATTTATTTATATGACACAGAGAGTGAGAGCACAAGCAAGGGGAGCAGTAGGCAGAGGGAGAGGGAGAAACACACTCCCTGCTGAGCAGAGAGCCTGATGAGGGACTCGAACCCAGAACCCTAGGATCATGACCAGGGCCAAAGGCAGCTGCTTAACCGGCTGAGCCACCCAGGCGTCCCAAGACACAGAGAATTTAATAGGGTCTAAGGCATCCATGACCTGCAGCTAGCATTCATAAGTGCATTATTCTGAGCCTGGGCACTTTTCTCCCCACGACGAGCCCTAAATGATCCCTTTTGGTCAAAGATCTACCGGGCTGAGTGGCGAGTGGCTGCCCTGTGGGACCAGTGCCGTGGCACATTCTCCAACCCTTGAGAACTGCCTCCTAGGAAGACAATCGATGACACCACTCCTTTATCCACCATTCAGAAAGCAAACATTCTGCCTTTGGAAATAAGCCTCTCTTCCCCAGAGAGTATTTGAGAAAACAAGTCATTAAAACAATGACTGGCATGCCCCCCTATTTGAATGCCTCCAAATGCAACAAAAGCTTAGATTTTAAAACGCCCTGCAGCAACACGAGGGATTCTTGTGGGGATGGAAACACTCTGTATCTTGAGTGTATCCATGTCAATTTCCTGGCTGTGATACAGTTTCTCAAAATATTTCCATTAGGGAAAACAAGGGAAAGGGTACAAGGAGGCTCCCTGTACTCTTCCTTACAACGGCATGGGACTCTACAGTTCTTAAAAAGCTTAACTTAAAAAAACTGAAAAAGAGTATGACTTCTTTGCTTTAAAAAAAAAAATCTTCCAGTCAGTTTTATCATTCAGGACATTGAAAACCGTCAAGTAGGGGATTCAGAGCAATCACTGTAGACCAGCCTTCTCNTCTTCCAGTCAGTTTTATCATTCAGGACATTGAAAACCGTCAAGTAGGGGATTCAGAGCAATCACTGTAGACCAGCCTTCTCACTTGGGATTGGGGGGGAGGTGGGGGTCCTATTCTTTCCTCTTGTTTGTGATGGTTTGTATGAGCCCCCTGGAGCCTGCAGCAAGATCTGCTGCCCGCCCCCCCCCGCCCCAGAGCTGGGAACTCCTGATCAGAAGCCACAGTCAGCGGCTAAACTCTCTGCAAAGTTGGGGCTCCTTCCTGAGTTGAGGTTGTCACTTCCGTGTGGCATTCTCGGTAATCACTGCTCCCACATTCACAGGGGCCTGGCTCCACACTTTGGTGGCCCTGGGCGCCAAAAGCCTTCACCAAAGGGGTCCCTCAGGACACTGAGCTTCTAAGGGTTCTCCCCGCATACATCAGAGAAAACACCCAAAGAAAAGACACAGGCTTGCTGAGCCCATTTTGCAGTCCTCTAGACAAAACTCTGCCTTAGCATGAATCTTAGGGAAAAAGTTAACCCAGAAAACTAAGCCACGGACAACAGAAAACTAATTAGTGAGCCATCTCCATTTCTCACGTGGCCAGTTCTGGGCTCCTGGGGCTGGGAATCAGGAAACTGCCCGCTGGCTTTGTGACCCAGAGCAGGGGTCAGCAAGTGTGGGGCCACAAGCGGGGTTAATAAAGCTTTATTGCAACATAGCCACACGGTCCTTGGCTTTCCCCCCATCACAACAGAGTTGAACACTTACACAGGCACCGTATGCCAGCAAAGCCTAAAATATTTCCTATCTGGCCCCTTACATGAACAGTCAGCTGCCCCTGACTCAGAGCAAAAATCATGCTAAAAATGCTATCCTTCCAGAGTCTTTAAGCGCCAGGCACCATGCTAACTACACCTTAGTTCATCCAAGCCACACAATGAACCTGTAAAGCTGGGGTGGTCTGCACCTCGTAAATGAGGAAACAGAGGCTCAAGGGGGTTAAAGCCTGCCCATTTATAACAGGAAGTGCAGAAGCCACAGTTGAAATTCCAGTGCATCTGATAACTCCATCACATCATCTCCTGAACTAGCCTTCCCCTCAGGGACCGGGGCCTCATCTGTGAGGAGGGCAGGGTCACAAAAGAAGCTCAAACACCCCAACTACTCCCTTGAACTTAATGAGAACAACTCTTTCCCAGTCAGGCATCAGCAATGAGGGCGATGCCCCAAATGGTCAACACTTACATCAGTTTCTTTACAAGTCCTTTCTGAATACCTAAAACCAATGGAGCACTGGATGTCAACTCTACTTCAATTAAACAAAGAAAAGGGAATGAGTGTAATGAAAGAAAAGCCATTCCAAGAACCCAAAGGCCATTTGTCATTAGAAAACCATGTTACTTCAGACAAAATTAAGTTGGATGGAATTGGTTTCCTCACCTTTTTAAGAATTTTCACAGTTGTGACACTTTGGATATTTTAGTCTAGTTCTTTTCATTTTATCTGGTGTAGACATGCTGTATCACAAGATAAAAAATGTGTTTTGTATGACCATTTTCTTCAAAAAACAAAACAAAACAAAACCAAAACCCCACTGCCAACCACAAAAAAAACAAAGACAAAAGAATTTTTATAACCCAACAACTTCCAAAAAGGCTTGAGATCAGAGTGAAAGGCTGAGAGCCAAGTAACAGGATGTAGAAGTAATGGTAAGGACAGACTAGGTCATGACAAAAAAAAAAAAAATGTTAAGGGAATCCAAGACAAGTGAGCAAAAAATACTTTTAAGCTTCCTGGCAGCCAAAGCAATAAAGGAAACAAGGTAAACAGCAAGGATGTTACTACCTAAAGAGACAAATCATCCCTTCCTGGCTGCTTGTTTAGTTGAATCTTTGGTCACCAGTGAGGTCTTATGTCACAAAGTGATACACCAGGGTCCCAAGGCCTTTGGCTCCTCAAAAGACCTGAAGCATCCCAGCATGAATGAGGCAGAAAGAGCCCAAAGTGGGATCAGGAATGCAGTTCCTATCACTACACTGGCTCCCAAGGAGGAAAAAGTAGACTGAGAGAGTCAATTTTAAAGCATTGTCATTTTTAATGAAATGTTTAGAAGGTTAAGCATAAAGTGATGCCCAACCACATAAATGAACCATATCAGCAGTGGGGCTTACAAAAGCAGCAGTTTGGTGTGACCCTGACTCTTGAAGTCGTTCTTATTCCAACACCACCCTGCATCCCCCCACCCCAGACCCAAATGACAGGGGGCCCCAAGTCTCCCTGCAGAATCTTCCAGAGCCAGGGAGGCCACATCCCCACCCAACCCAGCTCAGTCATTTTTAACAGTGGCTATACAATCGAATCACAGGGGGAGCCTTAAAAACCACTAGGTTTTTACTAGCAGACAGGTCCACACCCAGAGATTCGGACTTGACTTGTCTGGGTCTGGCCTCAGCATCAGGGTTTTTAAATCTCCCCCAGATGACTCTAATGAGCAACCAAAGTCGAAAACCGCAGCCCTAGCTCAATGCCAATTCACGACGTCACGCTCGTTTTCCTCTTTCACAAGGAAAATTACCCCTGCAAGCAGCCATTACTGCAATATGAGTAAGAGCCTGAACATAAGACCCTTTTAAGTTTTTTAAGTGGACAGTCACAACGATGATCCATCACTCCCTCATGACCTCAGGTTTCAGCCCAACATGTTATATTCCAGAGAGCCTCCCATCCTTGCCCTCGGATCACGCTCTCCCATAATTAATGTTTACTGAGCACCTCCTGTCTGCAGAGATGGGGACCCATGGCCTCAGGTGTTCCCCGCAGCCATCCAGAGAGGCAGGGAAGACAAGCCCCATTTTACAGATGGAAAAAGTGAGGCCTCAAAAACAGTGTGAGGCTGGAGAATAGCAACCCATGTGCTCTAAAATCTCAGCTAGTAATAGAAGCAGAAAGTTTCAATTTCCTTACAAACGAAGGGGAAATATTCACTGAGTGCCCTCTGTTCCAGCCACACTAGCCCCCTCGCTGCCCCAGAAACAGCCTCCTCAGGCCCTTTGCACTTCCTGTTCCCTTGGCCAGAAACACAGCTCCCAGCAGAGAGCTCCCCAGGTCCTCCCTCTACCACGTGCAGGACTTGTCCCCTCAAAGGCCTTCTCTGGGCCCTATTTTCAATCCCCAAACCCGTCCTGGTCACTACCCTCCTTACCTTCATTTCTTTTTCCTCATGGTATTTATCACCCCACACTCTACACCTACTTCCTCACAAATGTTCTGCCTCCTGCACTGAAGAAAACTCCTTGAGGGGAGGGACCTTTTGTTCCCTGCCACATGCCTCATGCGGGGCACACACATATCAGGAATTTGATGCCCGCCACTGCCACGGTCCTGTCACGTATCAAATTCTGTTCCTGTTGCTAACACGCGGCTCACGAAGACTACTCACCTCAGGGCTGTCAGTACCACTCTACGGATGGGGAAACTGAGGCACAGAGCATTAATAAGTCACTTGCCCGAGGTCGCTGCCAGGAAGTGGCAGAGTTAGGGTTCAAACCTGGGCAGTCCAGCTCCAGAGTCTGCCCTCTTAACCGCTTTTGCTGAATGAATGATTAACAAGTCAATGAATGAAGCAGGCCACTAACAAGACAGAGCTCCCTCCCCCCCAAGAACCCAGCCCCTCTGCCTGCTTCCCTCATTCTCCTCCAGGCAGCTGCCAAGTGTATCCCCATGGGACCATGATCCGCTCTCTGAAATCAGACCCTGTCTCCACGGACGCGGCCCTCTTCTCCCTGGGCGTACGCCCTCAACGGGGTCAAGCATCACCCCGGAACCAGCTCCATCCTCCACCCTGAGACTGGAGTCATCTTCCCAAAGCACGTGCCTCACTGGATCAATCTTTGGCTCAGACGTGCTCCCCAACTCCCACCACCCTGTGAGAAACCCACACTTCTTGGTTGGACAGTAGAAGCCTGCTGTCATCTGATTCTGAAATGATCACTCTTCCCCCAAGCTCGCCCTTCACTGAACACGACTCATGAGCAAACCACACTATTCTGCTGAGACCGTATCCATCAGCCTTCACCCGCGCACTCTGAGTTATGGCACTGTCACAAACAACGCCGAGAACATCAATGGCACACGACACACGCCCGGCTCTTACTCACATGGCGTATTGGTGGTGACAGGTTGGCTTCTCGTGTCTTCCCATTCTAGAATCCATGCAGAAGGATGAGTCCCAGGACACTCCATCCTTGTGGGAAGGGGGGTGGAGGGAGAACAAGCGGTGGAAGAACACGTAGCTCTAATGCTTCCGCTTAGACTTAACCCACATCTGCTCACCTGCCCTTGGCCAAAGCAAGGCACATGACCATGTCCAACGTCAACGGACTGAACACCCTATCACGAGAGTCACATCCCCACCTCTTCAGGAGGGTCTAGCGGTAGGTCAATGCAGTCACACAAGCCATCAGAGAAAGCCCTGCCTGGAGGCCTTGGTCCACGTGGTCCCTCCATCCATGGGGTCAAAGGCCGTGAACATCCTCAAGGCCAATCCCCAGTGAAGACCCAGACGGAAACACCTGCTGCTTCTCTGAGCCCCTGAACGCCCGGAGATGTGAATGTCCCTCAAGGCCAGAGAGCATTTCAGTTTTTGGCAGTTCACAATGCACCTTCCCTATTGGATAATAATTTAGGATCCTTGGAAGAGGTCTCAGTCTTTTGAACCTGGCTGTTCCACACAGAGGAGACATTTAAGCTGCGTATCCTCAGTGAGTGAGTTTACGGAGAGCCGGATTCCCACTTGGCTTTAGAGGTTTTTTGTGTGTTTGGGGGTTCTGTTTTGTTTTGTTTGGGGGGCTTTTTTGGCAGAAAGACTTCCGTTCCTCATGACAACCCGCTGATGTTTGGACTCCCCCCTCCCGCACTGTATTAGGATGAGCCCTGTTTGATTCGTCTACACTTGCCAAAGTGCTTCCCACATCAGAGGTTCTTGAATTTCCTGCATAAATGAACAAATGGGTAAGTAAGTGCATGAGCAGAGAGCCCAAGAGGACTCCAAGCCCAGAGGCAGTGGAGGTGGGAGCGGAGAACCCAATCCGTCTGAGAGGCCAGGGGGAAGCTGGGATCTAGCTTCAAGGATTAGCTTAACTCCGAATAATGTTCACTGGGTGAAAAAGAGTGACAGTGAATTTCTGGTACGTCTGCAGACTGCTTTCTACCTTGTCTGCCAACTACCCCCGGAAAAAGACGGCCGGGTACTGCAATTTAAGACATGGGATTGCATCCAACGACTACTCCTAAGATATGATTCTGGAACAGAAAGAGAGGTGAGTGAACAGATGAGCCACGACAAACCTATCAAGCAAAGCCCCGCATCCTACGTTCCTGGAAGGAGAGGAGCGAGCCAGATTGAAGATTGAACCTGGAGTAAAAATGAACTTGTGGCTTGTTTTCCCAGGCCTGTAATAGGCTTCGAAAATAATAATGTCAACGTCTTTAAGTCTTTCCTCCACATGACTGCACATCAGACCCAAGTGAGACTGGGCAGTTGAGACTGCCAAGCCCTGGAAATTAAACAGGGACAGCAGGCCACTGAGCAGTAGCTCCTGAGGTCAAGTCCTGCAGAGACAAATCCCGGTCTCAGGAAGGGGCCCATTTACAAGCCAGGCCATCTGGCTGATAACCTCAAGGCCAAGAACTCCCTCTCTCGATCTCCAAGTGACAAGGAGAATCAACGGTGTGATCTCCCTAGATCAGAAATATCTGGATGTGGTGCTCTTCATGCCCTCCATAAACAAAACCTCAAAATCAGAAACGCCCCATCTGATCTGTCTATAGCTCTGCATACCGTGCTCAGGCAAGTCCGCATTTGGGCGCTCAGGGGCCTCATGGGTGACTGCATGCCCGTGTGGGCCTGCCGTCTGATCAGGTTTGCTCCTGGAGGACAGGACCTTCATCACCTCCCAAGCAGAGGTGGACACCAGACACTTGTCACCATGAGTGGGATTTATGGGAGCCTGAGGCCAAGGGGTGGCTAACCACAAGGTCATGCCCTTGCTTCTGGGCCTACTGCCCTCACCACCCTGAACCCTGCAAGCCCGTGGCAGGATCCCCCAGTGGAAGAGCCTGATCTGGGTAAGGAAGCGTCTTGGCTACAACAGAGCGGAACCGGGAGGGCATTACGCTAAGTGAAACAAGCCAGTCACTACAGAGCAGATGCCACGTGACTGCGCTTACGATGGGCCACCTGGGGTAGTGGGAATCAGAGACTGAGAGGAGGAGGGCGGGTGGCAGGGGCTAGGGAGAGGAGAAAACGGGGAGCCATTGTTTCATGGGTATGGAGTTTCAGTTTGGGAAGATAAAGTGCTAGAGACGGTGGTGATGGTTGCCTAACAGTGTGGCTGTCTTGGTGGCACCCAACTACAGAGACATTTAACTTTTAAAAGGTTAAAATTGTATCTGATGTTCTGTGCATTTAACTGCAATAGAATGCTTGTAAGCATAAGGGGTTCTTTACTATAGAATATTCCAGAACCTTGAACATGCTACCGCAGCCCAGTCTGTCTTCGCCAGAGGCCGACTTTACAAGTCTTCCCCAGACTTCTTTGATCATGGAAGTTTTCTTGAGCAAGAGATGGAGAGAGGGGGCAGACCAGCTGTGGACCAGGGCCCCTCAAAGCGGTGTACGGAATGCCGGGTCAAGCTCTGACACAAGGCTTGCATTACCAGGCTCTGGACATCGTAGCACCAAGCAAAGCGGCCAACAGGCACGGTCTCTTATTTCTACCAAGACTCCTGCCCAGTAAGGACTTGGACCCCCATTTCAGTGATGGGGAAAGCAGCGGCTCAGAGAGACCAAGCAACCTGCCGCAGGCCACAGAGCTCATTGGCAGGGCTGGGACCCAAAATCCAGTGGGGCGGACTCCAGGCTCTCACTGCTCCAAGTGTGGTCTCCGGAGAAGCCGCACTGACATCCCCCCGAAGCTTTTCAGAAATGCACAGCCTCGGGCCACACGGCAGACCTCCTCCTGCACCAACAGGCTAAGGAGGCCCCCAGGTGCTCCCGGGCAGAAGGAAGACACAGGAGCCGAGCTCAAAACCTGCTGCCTTCCCTTCCTCTTGAGTCCCTTCTGACTGCATTGTGGGATTCTAAGCATTCATTGTGAGCTTGGAGCCTGGGGGTGCTGCAGAAGCAGCAGCAACACCCTCCTGGGGCACGTGGTCTGTGCCCCTCCCCCTTTCCTTTCTTCCTGCTCATGCATTTGGGTCACCCAAAGCCCACAAGTCACTTAGTCACACCACACTACAGTGGGATTTTTGCCAGCTCAGGAAAAACAAGCCTGGTCTAAATGATTTCAAGGCACTTCTTTCAAGGGTTTGCCCTCTCCGCAGCCCACAGAAAGAATTAACCAGAAACGAGAGAGAAAAGTCACAAGGACACAGCCGGGGGGCCCCCCTGCCACCAGCGCGGGGGTCTCTCTCTCCAGCCTCCTGCCCAATCTAAATACCCCAGGGCACGGGATTTCCCCCCATCTTCTTGGGGAGGCTGTCTGAGGAGCCAAGATTTCCTTAAGAGGCACTTAGGGGAGGCGAGCTTCCCTCCCGGGTCTGCACCATGGCCCGGGCCCCTTCCCACAGCGCTCTTTGGCTGAGGCTTAGCAAATTGGCCAGAGCCACTTAGCTTCCCTAATCTTCACTTGTAAATCATTCTATCTACTCCATTAACCGCCTTTATCAACACTCCTGGACACCTCTGGGAGGGCATTTCCACCTCTTCTGGGTACCAGGTTTCTGCAGATCGCCTCCCAGCGGGGACTACATCTGGCTCTTTCCACCCTTCCTGCCCTGCAGGACCCAGCGCCGTGTCCACACCCTCATCAGCCACCACGCGGAGGCTCCCTCCGGACCAGGGGCGCACAGCACATGCCCGTCCGTGGTCCCCGGGCCCCGGTGTTCATCTCCAAATACGGTGAGGCACAAAGGCCACCAGGACACACCGGGAGGCCGGGCTGCCACCCCTCGGCCAGGTGCCCATGTGGTGACAGCAATCCTCTTTCAACTCGAGCACGCAGCACCCCGGTGCCGCTCATCAGAGGGGGTAGAGTCAGGAAAGGAAACCGGGATGAGGTCCCCGAGAGAGAGAAGACCCCCGAGCCTTCCCTTTCAATAGGTACGGACCACGCCCTGCTTTGACAAACTCTTGCCTGCGGTTTTGTTTGCTTACAGTAAAGGCCCTGTGACGTCCTACTGGGATGAAGCCAGGCTGACACAGAGGGTCACACGCCAGGAGTCCCAACACTCGAGGCAACGGGCAGAAGGGGCAGGAGGACCGAGTGGCCCGTGCTCCTCTCGGCCCTGCTCCCCGAGGGCATTAACCACAGTCCGTGTCCCTTCAGCACCCGGCCCAGCAGGTGCGCAGAGTCGTGCGCCTGGGTGGAAAGAAGGAGGAGCAGTTACTAGGGAGGCACGAGTACGCTTTCCTCCTCCTCAAACCCTACGTGAGCCAGAGGGGGTCCGGACCCCGGGGCTGTGCCCCGCGGGCTTGGCACGATGGCACCCCAGCGCCCACCATGTCCCCTCGAGGACCCAAACCTAAGGCCAGCTGAAAATGCCGCCCTCGGGCCTGCTCCGGCCGGGTTCATTCCTACCGTCCTGTGTCCGCGGTCACCATCCCACCGCCAGGAACATCGCATGCTTCCATCTGTCTAGCAAATAAATATCCACTTGCGTCAAAGCCCGGCTCAAATGCTGCCCGCTTCCAGACGCCTTCCAGCCACACGGGGCATTCCCGGGGGTCATTCTGGGTCACACGTGGCGATTGCAAGTCCACCTCCTCCTCCTAACCGGGGGGCTCACCGAGGCCAGGAGCGCTCTCCCCAGGGCCGACATCCAAGCTGTGCCCTACGCACAGATGTCCCAGGAGTGTCTGAGGTGTACTTGGAATAATGACGTACAGGACCCAAACCTGTCATTGTGCTCTCGGTACAAGGCTCTGCTTGGATGCGGGTCCCCGGGGGGGGGGGGGAAGGGTCTGAATCTAAAGAAGGAAGGAGTGCCTCCCATCCCCTCTTCTTCACCCCTGTACTGGGGACCATCCAGGGCTGACGCCCACCTTTCAGCTCGCAAAGCCGACAGCCTCTGAGATCTGTAGACTCTGCCTCCCAAATTATTCTTCGACCTTCCCCACAAGACTCTCAGTTTTGCCTACATCTTGCCTAAATATTGGAGCAATATCTCCAATTGTTCCCTCGGTCTTCACCTTTCGGGGGGTCCCCAAAAGCTTATCGAGCAGAATGCCAACAACGTTCGCATGTAGCTCAGTTGAACCTATGCCCCCCATGGTGCCAGCAGAGTCATCTTCCAGGAACACAGAGCTGCTCAGAAACACCACCCCCGCTGCTTCCAGGAGCCCAAAGAAGGGCCTTCTAGTGGTTAAGGCCCGTGGTCCCACGTGCACTCAGTACAGGAAGACTCGCCTCCCACAGCTGCCCACACGCCCTATGCCTCCAAGCTTACCCGGCACCTACTTGACCCTTCATCTTCTTCCCCCAAAGAGCACAGGCCCTGGGGGCCAGGCTGCCCAAGTTCAAATCCCTGCTATTCACATCCTTTATAAAACGTGGGTACCTACCCTCCTGGGCCTGTTACGAGGGCCAGCAAGGGGGTGCACAGAAGACACGGGGACCAGTGCTACCCACGTGTTAATGCCAGGAAGATCCTTCAAAAGCCAACTTGCCCATCTTCAGTGACCCCTTGATATGGTGGTGTTCTTGATCCTGGCGGTCAGGACTTACCGTCCCGCCTCTCTTCTTAGGGATTCCAGCACTTAACATTCCCCCTCGTATTCCGGGTTAGCTTCCCCAACTTTGGTCCTCCTGATGAGAATGGAAGCTCCCCGGAGGCAGACTCTACATCGAGGTTGGGTTTAACTTCCCCGTGGGGGACACCACTTGCTGCAAGCTGAATTGACGCCAACCTCCGGCCTCAACCCAAGAGCCAGTGATGCCAGGGAGAAAGTGTCCCCAGCATACAGGGACGCTCAGTCAGCACCCACTCGGTCACCAGACATCAAAGCCAAGGATGGCTTCCTACTGGAGCTCTGAGCAACTGCCCTCGGGAGGCCTACTCAATTTTTCCATACGTGTGATTATTTTCACACGCCTTAGGTAAAGAGCTGGTCCAGCTGGCGTGAGATCGGCCCCACTACAAAGGTGGTCCTGAAGCTGGCACGCGTGGTAGGATCCAGGGAGACGTTTCTAGCATGAAATGAGAGAAAGCGATGGTGGCGTCCCACGAGCTGCTGTGTGTGGGGAGGATCAAAATGATCTCCGCCTTCCCATTCCGGCCAGACCCACCCCAACAGGCCCTCCGCCGCACCGGAGACAAACACAGTGCTGTCGCCAAATCCTATCTGTGGTTTTACGGATCCAGGCTGAAAACCCTGAATAACTGATTTTCTCCATTTCTCCACAAAGAAGGAACATTCCTCAAACGGTCAAGTATCCAGCAGTTGTGCAAACGGTGGTAAGGATACTCGCACAGCACTTTGCGCTGAGTCCTGAAAGGCTTTAAAGAATCAAGAGTGTTACCCACTCTGCCCATCTCACAGGCAGTACACAAATGCTTCCGTGGCAAAGTGGCTTATGCAAAATATGCACAGGTTGGATCAGGGCTAAAACACAAACTGGTCTCCAAATGCCTCATGTATCACATCCCCCATCACCAACAGGGGGGACCAGATTTAGAATATGCTCGGGGAGGCCCGTCATGGCTTGCACAGGCTGGGCAGTCTCTCAGCATCAGCCGTGAAAAAGTCAACAGCTTCCTGTCTTCAAAGAATTAACAACAAGCAAACTAAGTCCAGATGGTCATTTTTAACTTGAACTTGAAATAGAGCAAGTGCTGGGACACCTGGGTGGCTCAGTCGGTTAAGCATCTGCCTTTGGCTCAGGTCCTGATTCCAGGGTCCCGGGATCGAGTCCCGCACTGGACTCCCTGCTTCACCCTCTGCCTGCCACTCCCTCTGCTTGTGCTCGCTCTCTGACAAATAAATAAAATCTTTAATTTAAAAAAAAAAGAAAAAAAAGTACTGCATTTACAAAATTCATCTCAATCCTTCGTCACAGGTTGGTTCTAAAAATTTATCCTGTAAAGCTAAAGTCCAATGCAAGTTATTTTTCAGAGATAATTTCAACAGCAAAAATTAGTATAGCACTTGCTCTGTGCCAGGCACTCTAGTGAGCGGTTTACATAGATGAAAAACATAATTAGTGGTACTGTGTGGCGTCACACAGGCATCCATGCACACGGGCACACGCACGCACACACACCAGGCACTGTTCTAGAGCGTGGGCTACATCAGTGAACAAAACAAAGCCTGCCCCTTCCCTGAGGCTAGAACACAAAGGCAAAGTAACTAGTTCAAGGTCACCTAACTAGGAAGGACACTCGCAGGACTGGAAACCAGGCAGTTTGGCTCCAGAGTCCACGTTCTTAACCCTTAATCCCTCCTGGCGGCGTGTTCTGATCTGTCCCAAGGCATCGGGCTAGAAGGGACAGCCAGGGACAGCAGCCGCCTTTGTGGGGCACGGCTCCCTGACAGGTAGACTGAGGGGGTCTGTCCCTCTAGGCACCATTTGCTGCAAGCTGAATTGACACCGAACTCCGGCCTCAATCCAAGAGCCAAGGATGCCAGGGACACAGCCCTGCCCTCCAGCAGCTCACAGGCTAGTGGGGGAAGACTGGCAGATCTTCCCATTAGTGCGACCACCGTCTGTCCTGAGCCATCATGGAGCCCAGCCCAACCCAGAAACTGGGTGACTGTCCTACCTATAGCTCAGTGGGGCCACTGCAAACCAGTCTGCCAACGTCACCCGGGGCCCCAGTACATTTCCCAGCCCCACTCCTTCTACTTTAAAAAAAAAAAAAAAGTAATCTGATTCAGCCCTAGCCCTGGCTGAGCACTGACTCCTGCTAAATCCCCAAAGCCTAATTACTTACTATTCTGCATGGTGATCTTAGGAGGTGTTCGTTCTCGCTCTCCCCCCGGGTAGCCAGTGAGCAAGACGCGGCGGTTGCTAGCAAGCACGGCTCCAGGTACAGACAGGATGCGGCCATCTCCCAGGCAGCATTTTCAAATACACCGAGCCTTCTGCTTAGAATGTCCTTCCACTGCCGCCTCCTTCCCTTCGAGTCTGGGATCAGAGGTCATCTCCGGGGAGGGCGCCCTGCCCTGAACCAGGGCACGCTTTCCCCACTTTCCCGCCCACCCCCTGGTAACTGCCACAGGTGGCTCTGTGTTATCGGAGCCCCCCCCAGCCTGACCCCCCACCCCCATTTTGCTACACACTCCCTGACAACAGGGCCCTGAGTCCCTCCCAGCTTCAGAGCCCAGCAGGGTGCAGACTGTGTAGACGCTCAGAAATGCATGTTGCATTGGATTCCTCAGGCAATTCCTAGGAGACCCAGGGCTGGAGCCCTGCACTGTACGGGGCCAGCAAAGGGCACGAACAGAGAGGCTGTGCCGTCCCGTCTGGGTGGGGATGACCCACCGAGCGGGGAGTGCCTTCACTTCTCAGCCACACAGGGACTCCTGTTCCTTTCCCAAGGGGCACATCCAGTGTCCTTTCAGGACAAACTGGTAAATTCTTCCAGCACATTCTCTCTCTTTTTTTTTTTTTTTTTTTTTTTTTTTTTTGNGTCCTCTTCAATAATGGACAACATTTAACTAAAAAAAAAAAGTTTTTAAACCTTTTCTGTTGAGTTGAAGGACTCTCTCTCTTCCACCCAAGACAACACATGGCAATGCTTAATGATTTCCATTTTTAGCTCGAGGAGGAACGTTTCTCAGAGTTCAAGAGGAAGCCGAGTGGGCGCGCTCTGGATTGCGGGAGGCCCGCATGGCGTCAGGAGCAGAGAATCTGGAAGTCAGGGGTAGCAGATGGCCCAGTAGGGAGGAGAGACTGCTAGCAGATGGCCCCAATAGTTTGGATAAGGGGGGAAAAAAACTTTTAATAGCCAAAGAAATCCTGAGAAAGAAGAATAAAGCAGGAGGCAACATGCTTTCTGATTTCCAGCTAAACTGTGAAGCTGTAGTCATCCAAACAGTATGGTATGGCATAGAAACAGACAAACAGACCAATAGAAGACCAAAGAACAGAGAGTGCAGAAGTAAACCACAGAGACAGTTAACTAGTCTTAGACAAGGGAACCAAGAATACTCGATGGAATGGCGGGGGGTGCCTGGGCAGCTCAGTTGGTTAAGTGTCTGCCTTTGGCTCAGGTCATGATCTCAGGGTCCTGGGATCGGGTCCCCCACGGTCAGGCTTCCTGCTCAGCAGGGAATCTGCTTCTCCCTCCCACCCCCTGCGCTCCTGCTTGCACATGCTCTCTTTCTCTCTCTCTCTCAGAGCTCTAATATATAACTATATTTTTAACAGAAGAATACTTGATGGGGAAAAGAGTGTCTTCAATAAAAAAAGCACCACCTAAGTGCAGGAATAATTGGATATTCATATGTAAACAGATAAAACTAGACCTGAATCTTATACCACTCACAAAAATTAACTCAAAATGGATTAAAAACTTAAAAGGTAAGACCCGAAACCACGAAGTTCCAAGAAAACACAGGAGTAAAGCTCCTAGACATGGGTCTTGGCAGTGATTTTTTGGACAGGACACCTAAAGCACAAGCGACAAAGGAAACAGACAAGAGGGACCACGGCAAACTGAGCAGCTTCGGCACAGCAGAAGAAATGATCAACAAAGTGAAAAGACAACCTACAGAATGGGGAAAAAATATTTGCAAACTCTATAGCTAATAAGGGGTTACTATCCAAAATACATTAAAAAATACATAAAGAACTCAGACAACTCAACAGCCAAAAAAAATCATCCAATGAAAAAAATGGACAAAGGACCTGAATAGACAGGACATTTCTACAAAGAAGATACACGAAAGGCCGACAAGTACATGACGAGATGCTCGACATCACTAGTCATTGGGGAAACACACATTAACACCACAGTGAGAGACCATCTCACACCTGTTAGAATGGCTAGGATCCAAAAGACAAGAGGTAACAAGTGCCCGAGAGGCTGTGGAGAAAGGGAACCCGGGGCACTGCTGGTGAGAAGGCAAACTGGTGCAGCCACTGCCTTGGAGGAAAGCAGTATGGAGGATCCTCAGAAAACTAAAAATGGTACTCCCACAGGATCCAGCAATCCCACTTCCGGGAATAGATCCAAAGGAAATGAAAACATTACCTCGAAAAGATATCTGCACCACGTTCATAGCAGCACTATTCACAATAGCCTGGACACGGAAACAACCTAGGTGTCCATCCATGGCTGGAAAGACAAAGGAGATGCATATATACGTATGTATGGAATATATCCAACTGACTATGGTTCAGCCACCGAAAAAGGAGGAAATCCTACCATTTGTGATAACGTGGATGGATCTTGAAGGCACGGTGCTAAATGAAATAAGTCGAATAGTCAAATATCCTATGATCTCACTTGGAGGTGGGGAGAGGAGACAACCCCACTCACAGAAAAAGAGACCAGGCTTGTGGTTACCAGAAGCAGAGGGCGGGGGCTGCAGAGAGCAGAGGCAGGGGGGTCAAAAGGTACAAACTTCCAGTTATAAGAGAATGAAGTCCTAGGGATGGTGCGTACAATGTGAGGACCGTAGGAAACACTTCTGCACGACACACGGTAAGGCTAGAAAGAGAGTCAATCCTATGTGTTCTCATCCCAAGGAGAAAAAAAGGGTTCCATTTACCTACAGAAGATGGATGTGAGCTGAACGTACTATGGTAATCATTTCACAACATATGCAAATCAGACCGTCAGGCTGAAGCCTTAAACTTCTACAGTGATGTATGTCAATTACAAAAGGGAGGGAAGATTTGATTGCAAACAAATCAGTATTAGAAACATACCAAGAAGCAGGGCCCACCCAGATGTTTGCTATTGCAATGAACAGGCATCCCATTTCCCCGAGGGGTACCCCGATGCCAGAGCACACAGGCAGAGACTAGAAGTTCCAACAAGGAGGCCTCATCTCCAAATTGTCTCTTTCCATCTATCCATGGATAATTATGGGTAAGTCTATAGGCTCGCAATTCGGGCCATGCAAATTCAAAGGCTCCACAGGGAATATTTAGGGCAGTGAAACTATTCTGAAGGAGACTGTGATGGTAGACACAGGTCATTGTACATTTATCAAAACTCACTGCAAGTACAACACAAAGTGCATTCTGATGTAAACTATGGATGTTAATTAATAATAATGTCTACATTGGCTCATCAATTGCAACAACTGTACCACATTAATGCAAGATAGGGGGAGCTGGGGTGGGAGAGATTCACATAGGAATTCTATTTTCCACTCAATTTTTCTGTAAACCTTAAACTGCTCCAAAATGTAGTCTGTTAATTACACACACATACACACACACACACACACACACACACACCTTCTTGCTGGCCAGGTGACCTTGGGCTAGCTACTTAATCTGTCTGGGTCTCCTGTCCTCCTCTGTAAAATGAGGATACTTAGAGCCCACACCCAAAGAGCTGTTAGGAGGAGCAAGTAAGTAAATGCACACGTCATGTGGTTTCAGCCCTGCAGCACCCTGGTGAGACAGGTAAGAACTGCTGCTATCCTCAATTTACGAAAGAGAAAACCTGCAGCTCAGAGAGCTTATGTAACGGGCCCAAGGTCACACAGCCGGCCTGCAGGGTGAGCTGGGACTCACACCCCCGCACCTGCCTTCACCACGTCCAACTGTCTTCTCCAAGAAAGAGCTGGTGCTTGCTGGGATAGGAGCTCTTGCTGGCTGCGGGGGATACAGCCAATACTAGAATCCAGATCTCTGGTCACTAAGCCACTCGGTCCCCTGTAGACCATCCCTGTCCCTCCCCAGCCACCAAAAGGCAAAGAGCGATCCCACAGATGACAGGCTACCATCTCCCTTGGCCTCCATTTGGAATCAGGCTGGTGGCTCTTACAAGCCTGTCTATCACCGTCCCGAGGTGGATGGTGACACTTTACCCAAGAAGCCACGTGGCTCTCTGGAGGTCGCCCCACCCAGAAAACACGCTCCTCGGGCTAGAACTCCTCTCCCCGCCGCACCCTCCTCCCCTCGCCACACACACCCCTGGACGGTAGCTAGACAGTGAGCTCACCGCCCATAGTAGTGAGTTCGACTCTTGCTTCTCCTAGTTGGGGTTCGCTTTTACATAACGACTTGAAAACTTCAGATGTGCCACTTCTCTCCCGAGCCTGCCGAGCAGCAGACAGACACCCTTTCGGGATCCAGACGCAGCATCGTGTCCCCGGGAGCACCGCCCCTCCACACCCACCCCCTGATGCACTTTCTGCAGCTCTAGGTCCGCTCCTCCTCCTCCCCCTGCTTTCTCATGCCTTCTGCACCTCTGCTCCCCACACAGGGGCGCCTACAGAGACCCACGGCGGCACCCGCCTGCTCAGCCGTCTCCTCCCACCCCGGCCTCCCCACCAAGTCCTGCGCGTGGCCCGCCCCGCTGCCTCCACCTCCCCGCTCTCCTCCCACTGGGGCCGAGCATCAGCTTTGGTGCAGAACGAAAGGTGAGGGGAGAGCAGAGCCAGCCTGACCACGGAAGATGCTCCGTCTAGCGCCCACATCCACTCCTCTGCTCCCCTGAAAGGCTAGGAACCACCTCCGTCCGCAGATCGCTCTCACGCACCCCCTCTCCCTGGCAGCCCTCTCCCCCCAGCCTTCCTAATGTGGACTCCCTAAATGCCTACCCTGAAGCCCTACACCCCACAGAAATGCTATCTGAAGATGGAGTCTCTGGGAGGGGATCTGGGCGAGACCAGGGCGTGAGGACAGGGCTCTGGGCTGACGGGATCGGAGGCCTTCCAGGAAGGGACCCCGGAGAGCTGGCTCTCACTGGCTCTCCCTCCTGGCCACGGGGGACACAGCAAGATGAGGGCAGTCCGCGAGCCAGGAAGAGCTCCCATCAGAACCTGGTCAGGCGGGTGGGAGGGTAGGGATGGGGTGGCTGGGTGATGGACACTGGAGAGGGTCTGTGCTATGGTGAGTGCTGTGAAAGGTGTAAGCCTGATGATTCACAGACCTGTACCCCCGGGGCAAATAAAAAAAAAAAGCATGCTATATACCCATTTAAAAAAAAAAAAAAAGAACCTGATCAGGCGGACACCCTGACCTTAGACTTCTAACCTCCAGAACCGTGAGAAGAGACACTTTGCCGCTAAAGCCGCCTGGGCAAAGGCAGACACACGGCCAGCGGGCATTTCCAAAGGCACATGTGAGANAGCATGCTATATACCCATTAAAAAAAAAAAAAAAAAAGGAACCTGATCAGGCGGACACCCTGACCTTAGACTTCTAACCTCCAGAACCCAGAACCGTGAGAAGAGACACTTTGCCGCTAAAGCCGCCTGGGCAAAGGCAGACACACGGCCAGCGGGCATTTCCAAAGGCACATGTGAGAGGCAGAAACTCAAACGTGACAAGCAAAGCCCCCCAACATCAATGGGGAGTGGGGGGGAGGGGGCAAAGCTCCCCTCTTTTTTCAAATATGGGCACAGGCTGTGAGGGACCCAGATGAAGAGGTGTGGCATCGTGGAGGACAGACCAGCGATTCAGCCTCGAATGTGAGGGAAAAGGCAGCGTGAGGAGGGGGGACATGCCCAGCCCCAGCTTCACAGCCAACCTGTAAAGTAATGCCTCACTCTCGAGAGGAAACAAACAAACAAACAAAAACAACAAACTACGGTTTTTCCACGTAGCGGCATGTTCTGCAAGGTGGGCCACCCTCCAACATCCCCAATCCTCAAAATATTAAAAAACACAACATTTGTTTCCAGAAGAGGGCGAGGGGAAAAAAACCACCACCACCCAACGTTTTGCAAGATGCTTACTTCTTACCTTGTCCCCATAAAATTCAAGTAACAAATAGTTTTCCGGTACCTACAATTCATAGGCCTTGTATCATGTCTGGGGTAAGCAGATGAGAAAAAAAAAAAAACAACAATGAAAACAGAAGCTCATATACAAGCATGTGTGTAAGTGTTTCACGGGTATTAACTCATTTATTTCTAACAACCCTCTGAGGTGGAGCCGATTGTCACCCCCTTCCCTGTCCCAGAAGGAAAAAGTGAAGCGGACGCTGGGTTTAAGGAGCAAACACCGGTCACGTTTTATACTCTAGTCGGAAGACAAACCAACGCTAGGACAAGGCACCATTGTGCCTGCCAAGAGCTGGAAGGAGAGAACCAGTGACGGGAAGGCTGCTTTGGGTCGGGTGATCCGAGAAGGCCTCGGGGGTCCAGGCAATGACAAGCCCCCCTTGGAAGATCTCGGGGAGGGGAGGGCCGGGGGAACGGCACGGCTCCCAGAAGCCCCCAAAGTCGGCCCCACAGCGTGCTCACCACCAGCTCTGACTTCACAGCTCAGAGCTGGGCCCCGGCATCTGCATTTTCCAGAGCCTCCAGCTGTTTGTCACCTCCGGAATCCCCGGTTCCTCCCTCGGCCACCTTCCCACACCCCAGGGGCCACCGCCAGAGATGCGCAGAAACTCTTGGGTTCCTGAAGGTCTGGGTCTGCCCCAAATTCCTGCATTGAAGCCCTCCTCTCCCAAGGTGGTGGGACCTGGAGGTAAAGAGGTTTGGAGGGCGTCGTGAGGGTGGGGCCTCCCCGTGATGGGAATCGTGCCCTCATGAGCAGGGGAAGAGAGAGCAGAGCGCAGGGTGTCTCTCTCTCTCTCTACCCAGTGAGCACCCAGGGAGGTGGGGGCCACCTGCAAACCAGGAACCACCCCCGCACCCCCCAGCCTCCAGAACGCTGAGAAATACGGGTCTGTCACTAAAGGCACCCCGTCTGCGGTGTTTTATTACAGCGGCCTGAGCGGAGACAGATCCTGAAGATGCAAAGTCGCAGCTTCTCACTAGTTCATGCATTTTACGTGGAGGGACCCGCTTCTGTCTTGTAGTGCTTGCTCTTCACAGACCATGAAACAAAAATCTATGTCCTAGAGGCCCCAGTCTCTGGGGGAAGATAAATTAATGACTTCCCCACAGATCTCAGTAGTCAAAAATGAAGTTTTGTGTTTTAGAGTTTCTCTACATTCAAAAGTGACCCCAAACTGGTTTCCAAGAAGAAATCTGTGTTACACCAAGTCTCAGCCTTCATTTGACATCCAAATGCTCACTGGGTTCCTCTGAAGGGTCAGGCAACGTGCCAGCCCAGTGCTTGCATGTGCATCGCCCCAGACCTTGTTAGGATATCCTGGGGGGGGGGGGCGGCTGGCGCTCTGCATACCCAGCAAGCTGCAAGGTGACACCAGCCACCCCGGCTAGCGGCCCTCTCATCCGGCTAGCATCACCCCTGGCTTTGTCTTGGACTCACCCAGGAGCACTTAGAAGTACAGATTCCTGGGGCCCACCCCAGGCCCGTGACATCGGCCACCCCGGGGCTAGGGCCTGGGCATTTCGGAAGCTCTTCCCCGACTGAAAGCTGCAGCAGGCAGGGTTAAGGAATCACTCTTCTGGGCATAGCGGAGCGAACGAGGGAGCCCTCCAGGGGAACGGGTGACAAGTAAGTGACTTTAGACGGTGATACAGGCCACAAATGTAGAGGGCATGTGAGGGGGGAGGCAATTAAGCCACGACACGGGTCACGGGATGGGAACACCAGCGAGACCTGGGGAAGGGACCCCAGGCGGGGCGGGGAGCCCACTTCCACGCAGAGGCTTCCAGGACCACGAGAGCAAGGCACCCCGCAGCTCTTCTGCAAGAGGAGCAATCCGTCTCACAGGGCAGAGGAACACTCGGAGGCTGCAGCAGACAGACACAGCCCCAGCCACAGGCATTCTTACAAAAACACGAACGGACTTGTCGAATGCCGACTGTGCCAGGGGACGGGGGTGCTTGGGCCTGGGGCAATTCTTAAAGCTCCATCTCCCCACGTCCCTAGGAGACCTCATCTGTAGACCAGGACTGGGGGCCTCCAGCTGGCGGAACGAGCACAGAGCAGAACCGAGAGGATGCAAGGACCCCCCCGCCCACAGTTCTTCATGGGCAACTCCTTGACCCCTGTAGGGAAGAGGGGGGCCGGTGGTGCCACCCTGGGTCCCATCCTGAAACTCTAAGTGGGAGGAAGCTCTGGTCCACCTTCACCGAAGCAGCAGCCCCAGGACAGGACTCTGTAAGTGAACGGTGAGAATCAAGTGCCTGCGACTTCCAGAAGTAGAGCCTGCGACTCAGGTCTAAGCCAGCCCCCACCCGGCCCTCTCCTGGTCCTGGCAAGTAGCCGGTTGGCGGGGGAGGGGGTGTGGGCCCCAAGCCAACAGGACTTCAGAACTCCGGCAGAAGCCTCTCAGCCACTGGCACACATTCTGAGGTCTGGGAGGCCAGAAAGCTGGAGCCGTGGTAACACCTGCCCGCACTGGAGGACTTCGGAGTCCAGAGACTGAGGGAAACTGAGTCATGACACTTAACCTCTGGTCTCACGCGTTCAGTGACCGGCCCCATGAAGTTCCCCCTTTCGCTAAACCCGGTCTGGGGAAGTTTTCCGTCTCTGCCATCGAGGCCTGCCTCCTCTAGACCCCGAGACCCCACAGACCTCATCGGACCCAGTCACCCTCCTCTGAGCCCCTGAAGTGGCCCCCGGGGGGCTGTTGACGACAGGAACTCTGCCCTCCTCCTTCCTCCTCGAGTCTTCCCTGTGTCAGGAGCCGGTGTTCTCTGCACCCCACCGCCGCCACCGGGTGCCCACCACAGGGCAGGAGGCACAACAGCAAGCGTGTGCTGTGTCTGTGCTTGTGAACTGGAAAGGGGGTCCAGGGACCGGGTGGCTGGAAGGGAAGTCGGGTCTCAGCCCTGCCTGGGCGGGAAGGAAAGCTGGGGCAGGCGCGATGGACAGGGGAGGCCATGAGAGCTGGACCCGGGTGAACCAGGGATGAACCTGCCCACCAAGAGGTCCTGGGGAGTCACTGAACTTCTGAGCCCCCCATGCCTCATCTTTGCAAAAACACTGGAAGGATAAAAGTGCTTCATATTCAAAATGCACTTTGATTCCATCACTTGATCCAACTTTAGGGAGTTCCTTCTATAGGTAGGGCCCTATCCCAGAAACAGTTGACAAAAAGCCTAACCCAGGGGCCCCTCGGTGGCTCAGTCGGTGATGGGTCTGCTCGGGTCATGACCTCAAGGACCTGGGATCAAGGCCCTTCATCTGGCTCCCTGCTCAGTGGGGAGTCCGTTTCTCCTCTTCCACTGCCCCTCTCCCCTGCTTATGCTCTCTCACGCATGCTCTCTTCTCTAATGAATAATCTAAAAAAAAAAAAAAGCATAACCCAAGTGCTCACTACTGCTAAAGATATTGCCAATTTCCCCCGTTTCATTCTCCGTGATAGGACAAGGCCAGGTCTCCCTGCCCAATAGGATGGATAATTTTTGATGAGAAAGTCACTGATGATACGGGACAATGAGGGAGCACAGGAGGCTCTATCCCAAGAAACAGGGCCCTAAGCCAATGTGGCCAGGCTACAGGTGACAGAAGTTACAGGAGGAGGGCAGGGCCTGCCCAAGGTGAGGGCACCAGTGAGCCAGAAACCAAAGCTGCACTACCCCAGAATTCTTTACCCAGAGCAGCAAAGCGTCCCCGGCGCCCGCGGATGGGGCGGGTCCTTGCGTCTTCGGTCCCTGAAGGACGTGGTCCCCAATGTCAGCCTCTGGCCTTACACATGTCACCTGTCAGTCCGGCCCATGCCTCCACCACCTCTGGTAAAGAAAGATGTCCGAGGGGGGTTCAAGGATGGGGTGAACAGCACTGCCTGCCGGGTCACTCACCAGGAGTCTCGAGGGAACGGATGGTCCAAGTTCAAAAGGAATCCCAGCAGCTTCTCTGCCAGCCTGGACTCACCTACCCTCCGTGTCCCACAAGGCCTTCTCAGAAGGCATCCTGAGGGCAGGGGATTGATGGTGTAGTGTAATGGTAGTAGAGTAGCTTTGAGGGAGAGCCCTGCCTCCTTACGCCCATACAACCAACCAAACAGTTTAATCACACAGGCTGAGGTTCCAAAGCTTCACCACTTACAAGACTTAATGACTTTGAGCAACTCAGGCCTTCCCCTAGAGGTCTCCTGACCTGTAGAATGCTGAGACCTGCCTATGAACACAAATGAAGAATGCCATCGAAACTGGGCTTTCCAATCCCATTCACGCCCAGCCCCATAGAGGGCCTTAGCAGATTTTCTCCCAACAACCCCAGAACAGGAAGTGCTATTCTGCCCATTTCACAGGTGGGAAAACAGACCCAAAAAGATGCTGTCACTTGCTGGGCAATGCGGTCAAGAGCCAAGAACAACCCATCTACGGTAAGACCTCAAAGTTCTCAAGGGGCTTTTGATCCACTGGATCCTTCCCAAAAGGACCTCCAGGTTTGGAGCCAGAGCTCCGGCCCAGGACCGCCCTGAGGCCTGAGCAGCTTCCATCTGCCTCGCCGCTCGCTCACACACTCCTGAGAATCTTCTACAGGTAAGAGGTCATCCCTGGGTCCCTACAGCCTCCGACCCCCTTGGGAATTCTGAAGGGGAACAGCAAGACCGCCGCCCACGGCAAGCAGAATCCATCCCTGGGGCTGGCACCAGACCCGGGAACTCTCATTGCAGAGAGAGGACCCTAGCACCCCGAGCGTCCTACCCCTGCAGGGGCCCTGGTGGGCAGGTCATCCCAAAGTGCCATCTGCCAGAGCAGCTGGGCTCGCTGCCCCCCGAGTTCCATCAGATGGAGACCGTGAGCAAAAGGAAAGGAAAACAGACACCCAAGCGAGCAAAATCAAGAGAGCAGGGAGAAAGACGGAGCCTTCAGGAACGCTGTGAGAACAAAAAGATGAAATTTTAAAACTCTCCAATGTGACCTTTTCCGTTGCTGGGTAAAGAAAGTACTTGAGTTGCTTAGCAGCACAACTGATTAATGTCTGTGTGTTACCTGTCTACGCCTTACAACTACCCTTCCCCACTCGGGTTCATCAAACCACCTTTCTCAGCTCTGGCTGAGAGGGTCAGCGTCTGACCATCTCCAGGCCAAATCCCTTTAGGCGGGGGCGGGGGGGGGGATCGATTTCTTACCAGGATCCGTGCAATTCTTAGCTGTCTGAGTCCCATTCACGGGTGCCATCAGCTTTCTATTTCTCCATGTGTCTGGTAGAACACGTTTGCTAGCAGAAGCTGTTTTATGCCCTGTATAGGAAAATAAGTCACAAACACCATTAGGTCAATACGGCGCCTGCATTCTTCCAATGACCTTACATGTCTGTATCTGGCTACACCAGCAACAGCCTTGTGTGACTATTCAGAGCCACTTGTTGGGAGTGACAACCATGATTGGAAGCACAATATCACCTGCTTCACACACAGTAACCTGTTCCCTCGATCCATGGTTTCTAATCCCAGATGCGTCAGCCTGTGATCTGACCATGGCCAAGTGCGCTTGGCCCCTCACAGGTGCAACAAGGGTTTAGATAGGTCACCATGAAGTTCTTGTCCAGTAAACACTCAGGTGCCCCTGAGTGCTCAGGGGAATTATAGATGGATATTAGGTGGGCAAATAGGTGGAGAAGGTTGATGGGCTCTGGCCCAGAGCTTCTCACCTTTGAAGGCACAGAAGTCACCCGGGGACCTTGTCAAAATGCAGATTCTGTTTCAGTAGGTGTGGGCTGAGCCCTGGGATTCTGTACTAACAAGCTCCCAGGTGATGCTAATTCTGCTGGTCCAAGGGCCGCAGAGGAACAAGCGAGAGCAGAGATGTGGATGTCAGTGACCCCACAGTTAAACTCCTAATAACTCCCGATCCAGCAAATACGAACGAGTCTCACTGTAAGAGCTTCAAAGTATTCATTTACCTCTCTTGATGTGCACACTGCTTCCGCTGGGTAATAATACCTCTTCTGTAATGCTGACACTGAAGAGCCTCTAAGTATTTTGTTATTTCTGGTGTGCAACTGAGGGGGAGAAATGCACTGGCTTGCCCAACTGCAAAGCACCAGGTTAAGATGTTTGAATAACCTTTCTGGGTTTCTGTTGGAAAGAGCCATGTTTTGACCTTCTAGCCTCAAATCAAAAGTTGGGGTCGTGAAAAGCAGTTGCTTTTTTTTTCTTAAGAGTTTAATCAAGTTCCACCTGATTTTTACCTATCACTATTTTAAAAAAATCTCTAGATTGTCCCTAATTGCTCAGAAAGACACCCCCTGCTTTATCTCCGTGTCCAGATTGCTAAATCACCAGCATTTCTCTCATTTTTTTTTAAATGTGAAGAAGTAAAAGGTCCACAGTGTCCCCCTAAACACGGGAGTGTTAGCCAAGTGAATGTCTTCTGAAGGTTACACGTGGGCTCACATCCCCCACTCCACCCCCAAACGGATTTTTTTTTTTCTAAGTTTCTCTCTCCACCTCAAATCTGCACATCCTAAGCGACTCCCAAATCCCTCGGTCTCGGATGAAGGAGTTTGAACTGCGGTTCCAGACACCAGGGCTCTCCTACCTTGGGGATTAAGAGGACTTCAGCGATGCTGAAACCTGGCAGCAACCTCCTGAGGGGTCTGCCCCCCCCCCGACGTTTTTAGGGTCTGGAGAGGATGCGACCGGATACCCAGGCACTACTTTGGCAGGGGCGAGGGGAAGGCTGAGACTCCGTTCTCAGCCTCGGTCTCTGGGTTTTCGAGAAACGCGGCGCACCACCTTCTGGGCTCGGCAGAAGGGGAGAGCGGACCACTCAGGTCGGTGCGCCCCCGGCTACGAGACTTCACACCCGCACCCCGCCTCCGCGCCGCACTCTGGGGACAGAACTCTGGCACCGAGGGGCCCGACGTGCGGGCTTTCATCTCGGCCACACCGACCTGCAGCCGCGTCCTGAGCCCCCAGGGGCCGCGCGCCGCCCAGGGAAGCATCGCGGCCAGCCCTCCGGGGTGCGCTCCACCTGCCCGGTGGGGAGGGGACGGGGCTGCTGGAAGCCTCGGGAGCAGCCTGGCGGAGAAGGAAGGGGAGGCATCTCGGCGCTCCGCGGCGGCTTCCCAGCCCGAGCCCCTCCACGCCCGGGGCGGGCCCGCACCGGCACCTACCCAAGCTGCCAAGGAGGCCGGACGCACAGCACGCCAGCGCCAGCACCGCGCACACGAAGCCAACTTGCTGCGGCAGCATCTCTCGCCTGCTGCGAACTTTGCGCGGCCGGAGGGGCCCGGCGAGGGCCATCCTGGAGCGCCTGGGGGCCGTCCCTGGGAGAGGATGCGGAGTTTCGGCGGCCGGAGTGCCAGCCGGGGCCGGGGCCGGCGACGCGACGCTCAGAGGCGGGAGGCTGCGGGCCACGGCCTCATGGCCCGCGGGCGAGGTCGGCGGGGAGGCCGGGGGGAGGCAGGTGCGGGCGCGCGGCGCAGCGGAGCTCAGAGTCCCGCGCGCGGC
>LNAC01000012.1:3710609-3735711 GCA_002007465.1 Ailurus styani | reverse complement strand
CCCCGCCACGGCCTCCCCTCCACCCGGGGCGGGAGATGCACGAGAAGATTAATTGCTCGGGCAGAGCTCACAAACAGGCTAGCACCAAGCCAACGGGCGCCCGCGCCCGCCGGGACCGGCTCCTGCAGGGCTCTCGGGGCGGGCGCGGGGAGCCGGCGGCGGGGGCGCGAGGCCGACCTGCAGAACGCTCCAGATCCCGCAGAGCGAGAAACCCCAGGGCTCCGGGGGCCCCGCCGCCCAGAGTTGAGCTTTCGATGTTCTGCAGCCTTACCGCTTCGCAGGGCTCTGGTTGGGTTTGGCTTGGTTTGGTTTGGTTTTTTCCTCCTAGCCTCCGATCGACTCTCTAGTGTAAACCGCTTTAAAAATGGGGCAGGAGGGAGAATTTCAGAAGAGGAGCAGCTGGAGTGGAATCCAGGTGCAACCAAGCGCTGCGGCCCTGCCCAGGAAGGGCCTCAGGCCAGAGGGTTTGTGACTGCACCCTAGGGCTACCTCCCCTCCCAGGCCAGTTCAGCGCGCACCTAGTTAGGACCTGCTAGGGGTTAAGTCCACCGAAAATCCTTTTTGGAACAAGGCCAGATCTGTTTAATTAAATAAATACACACCCACTGTGCGCAGGGACCCGTGCCAAGTGCCATCCAGAGAACAAAACAAAACAACCAAAAAAAAAAAAAAATGTAAGATCCAGTCCCTGCTTTCAAGGAACCCTAAATCAAAGGGGAGCCAGACCCTCCACTAAAACCTCTATTCAATAGGTCAGTCCTAAAAGTCACTGTTCTGCAGAATGTGCGTTATTCCCTCACTACTCAATGTGTGGTCCACCAGGGCATGACAGTGCCTGGGAATTTGCAAGAAATGCAAATTCAGGCCTGAGGCTCCAGCCCATACCTACCGAGTCACAATGTGCATTTTTTCACAAGACCTCCTGGAGATTTGTGCGCACACCTCAGTGTGAGAAGCATGGCCCTTTTGAGCCTGTCCCAGTACCTCGATACCTGGAGCTGGTCACCATCAGCATGATTCCTCTTGGTCTAAGCAGGGATAATTGCGTTTGTGTTAGTCTGGCGCGGTAGCACATAAGAGGTACCTAGAGGGCCAGGAATGGGAGAAATTGCACTAATTATTTTTCAGCAGCCCCGTTTCAGTGCCTACAAAGGTACCGAAGGCATGAACACAAGACTAATTGCAGTGAAAACCCCCAGAGGAAATGAAATGGAAAAGGCCAGTGTTGGTCTTTCCCACCATGTGGCTGGTAGAGATGTTTTACCTGCCATTAAGGCTTCTGCTCCAAATGGGTGACCGTTACCAAGCATGCCTGGCAGGGATTAAAAGGCACTTTTCCTGCTATTACAGAATTTTCTTCTCATTGACTTGGCTGTACACAGATGCATTTATCAATAGCACACAGAACACCCTATAATGTGTGAAATGCATTGTTTGGAAAGCTTACCAAGAGCCCTTGGTATCAAATGGAAGCCGAAGGAAAAAGTTAAAATCTTAATATGCTGTTATCCTATCCATAAGACAGCCTTCGGGACAGCCTTGATTAAAACAACTTCAAGAAACAAAATGGCATCTGCTTACTAGGATTTAATATTTTCTCAAAACTTCCATCCGTGGAGCCCACCTAGGGCAGTTTAAAACAAGTTTTTGAATCCGAAACAGGCCAAAGGAGTCATCAGGTGTCTGCCTTTAAACGTTTAGTCGGCTCTTTTATAAAATATTTGTTTTCTTTGACAGCTTCCACCTGCTTTCAGTTAATAGAACCCTTGGAATAATTTCCCGTGCACAAATGGATTATTCTTCTTTGACAGTTTAAAAAGCAATTCATTTGAATTGTACTTTTTGCTTCATTTAAATAGTGCGCATTACCAAATAGCCTCCACTCTGGCCCTAATGACTCACCCCGAAGAAGAGAGAATTGGGTTTTATGTACCTTTCAGATTCAAAACATTCAGGAGCATTTTCTAAGTCAGCAAGGCCATGGGGACAAATGGAAATGCATTTCTGGGTTTATCTCAGGCCCTCAGTCTGGCTTCAATGCCACTGGATTTGGAATATCCCCTCCGTGACGCTGCTTTCTTCTGATGGGACATAGCTGGAGACTCTCCATAAAGCCAAAAAGCTGTGGCCATTTCGATAGGAAAGCTAAGTCTGTGGGGTTAGATACAATATTTTTTTCTTAAAAATTCTTTCCTGTGAAGGGAAGAACCTCACCATTTAATTCTTCTTGGTTTTTTTCAAATTTACTAGAATGACCTTTGCTATAGACTCTAATTCCTCTTGCTCTGCCTTTCAGATGCCCGGAGGCAGTCAGCACCAGCCAGGGCAGTGGTCCTCAATCCTGAGCATGCCTCAGAATCTCCTGGAAGGCGTATCAAAACTCACATGGCTGAGCCTCATCCGAGGGAGTCAGGTTCAGTAAGTTTGAGGTGGTGCCCAATAATTTGTATTTCTAACAAGTTCCCAGGTGAAACTCAGACCCAGGGACCCCACTTTGAGAACCAGTGGGCTAGGTTATGCAATGGTGACTGTAACAAACAACAAAGGTTTGCTTCCGGGTGGCAAAATATGCAAGCTCCGAATATGCCACTTTGGCATAAAGATTATTTTGAGCTAAAGGCAAATGAGAAGAAGCAGATACATCAAAAACCCTCTTCCCTTCCCCTATTTATGTAAAAGCAGGACATGAATTTGTAAGGGTGCTCCCTCCCAGCCCCTTACTAAGAAGGACAGAAGTTAATCACGGTGACAACTCTAGGTCCTTATCAGCCCAGAGATAGGTCCAGAGGGATCTATCGAACCAATTTGGCTAAAACTAGCCCTTATCTATCACCATATATCTGCCTTTCCACAATTTGCCACCCCTAGAAGCTCGGTCTTTTTTCCTTTGTCTTGTTCCCTCGCTAAAAATATATTGTTCTTTTGTTCAGATGCTATACAAGCCCGAGTTCTAATCACCCCTTTGAGTTACCCATTACCAAGGGCTCCTGTGTATACGCATGATGCACCTGTTCAAAAACCTCTGTTTGTCTTCCTCTTGTTAATCTGTCTTTCATTGATCTAATGTATAAACCTCCAGCCAAGGAACCTAAGATGGGTAAAGGGAAAACAGTTTTTCTTCCCCTGTATGCTGTCTTGGGGGCAGCAACTCAAGGGATCCGTAGGATCCTGCATGATCTAACTGGGGCCTTCCCCCTGCACGTTTGATTCACCTGGGGAGCTTTTCAGCCCCTGGGGAGTGGTAGCTGGGCCCTGGTATTTTATCCAAGCTGCAGCCAGGGTGGTGGACCCTGCTCCAGACCCTCATGGCCTCTTGCACCCCATCCTTTATCATTCCTTCCCTTTCACTCCAGGCTCCAGCCATTCAGAATCCCTTTCTTGTTCTTCAGGGGTGACCCTTGTCCCATCTTTCTGGAGCATGCCTTCCTACCTCCAAAGCCCCCTTCACCTGGCACCATGGACTGAATGAATGTTTGTGTTCTCCCCAAAATGCGTATGTGATGGCATTTGGAGGTGGGGCCTTTGAGAGGTGATCATGAGGGTGGAGCCTTATTAGTAGCATCAGTGTCCTTATAAAAGGGGCTCAGAGAGGTCCCTCTCCCTTTCTGTCATGTGGGGACACAACAAAAAGCCGGCTGTCTAGGAACTAGGAAGTGGACCCCTCCACACATAAAATCTGCTGACACCAGGATCCCGGACATTCCAGCCTCCAGAACTGTGAGGAATAAATGTCTGCTGTTGATAAGCCACTTGCTCTATGGTATTGTTGTTAGAGCAGCCTGGACTAAGACACCTGGCTGACTCTTCTGCTTCCAATCTTGGGGAAGATATCAGGACCTCCAAGAAGTCTTGCAGGACCACTGAAGTCTGAGTTAAGAGTCCTCCTCTTCTGCGTTTTTATGGTGTCTTGCATTTCTATCAAATAGTTCATCAGGCCACATTGTAATGACCTATTTGCTTACGTATAGTTTCCCCAGACTCTAAGGTCTGTGGGGACAGGAACCACATCTACCATGCTCGCGACCTAGATGTAGTAAGTGCTCAATAAATGTTCATGGCAGGAAGGGAAATCATCCCTGGCCCACAATTCACACGTGTGACTTGGCCCATCATGTTGCTACTATTGGCATCCGTCATATATGGCGTTTTCACCATCACTGCATCTTTTGATCCCCGTAATAGCCTCGAGGAGGAGGCAGAACAAGAATTAGCACACTGGAGTGGACTGCTCAAGTCTGCACAAGGAGTTAGAGTACAGCCGGGATCCGAACTGGGTCTTCTGCCCATTAGCCAGACCCTTCACCCATGACAGCATGCCACCGTGACTCGTCCTGATGGGCATGCCGACCAGCTTGTTGAATAAGTTAGTTCTAAGTGGAGACAGAAGGCTACGTGTCATGGCACCATGTTCTGTCTGGGTCATCTCCTGGTTACTCAATAATGGGGGTGGGGGGATCTCCCAGCGCAGGCTGATCGGAGGAGGAAAGTCACTTACCTAGACAAGCCCTGAAAGCAACCCATATAGCTGCTCCATGCTTTGCAAGCCTGCATCTCAGAGTCCTTGGGTTTAAATATGAAAATAACCAAATCGCTTTGTTCACCACTCAGAAAACATTTACTGAGCACCTAACTGTATATCGCTTCAGGCTTCAATATCTTCCCACGCCACAAGCCTCCGAAGCATACATCGGTTAGAGTGCAGGGGAAGCTACTGTGTCAAGGAAGTCCAGCACCAGCGTGACTTAAAGGCCAAGCAGGTTCTCTTACACAAGAGTCCGCACAGAGCTGTCCACGTTGGTAAGGTGGCTCAGCACCCCATCACCACGCAGGGACCCAGGCTCTTGCCACCTTGTGGCTCTGCCATCCCCTAGGGCATGATCATCCGCTACATGGTTGAACCCGATTGACCACCCCCCCCCTCCCCGGTTACAGACAACAGGAAGGAGGAGGAGCGCCTGGTATTGTAAGCCCCGGGCCGTATCACTCACTCCTCACATTCTGTGGGTGGAAGATTAGTCTCAGGACCACATCTAACCTAGGAAGGCTAGAAAATGCTTGGCTGGGCAGCATGCGCCCGGGACAATTCTGTGATGGGGGCAGCAGAGGAGGGGGTTTCAGTGGACAGCCGCAGGTCTCACCACTGATGGGGAACGGGGACTCAAGGAGAATAAGGGGCTTATTGTCCAAGATGCCCCAGGTAGGAAGTCACAGATCCAAGCCTCCTGTCCAGGGCGTGGATTACTGAGTACCCTCTCCTCATTGCCCCTCTGGTCACTCAGCTCTTGTCGGTCTGAGAGCAGAGGTAAGGCAGGGAGGGCTCGCCACCAGGGATGGGAGGAAGGGCTATTTGGCAAGGGACGTGACTCCAAAGGTGCCTCCAGTTTAGACCCTTGCTAATTGTCTGCTGTCGGATTGGTCTCTCTGTGCTCAGTAGGAGCCGTGACATTGCACAAAAGCCAGATTTTCCTTTACAATCAGCGGACTGCACAGCCAAAGGCGAGAGCAGCGTGGGTTTTTGTTTTCCTGGGAATGTGCCCTATGTTCACATTTTTTTATTTCTCTCTAATGGCTCGAGCCTCAGAGGCCCCAGCCTCTCTGCCTCTCTGGAAGGGCCTGAATACACGGGAAGAAATGACAGTTATGCCAGAAGTAAGATGACAAGTGCCAAGAGAGAAGGACAGATAGAGTGCCAGAGATTTTCGTCAAAGGGAGTGTGGCTCTGCCACAAGGGGAACCACTAAGTGCCACCAGGACTGCCCCCGGGGACAGGTGCATCTCCCAGCCAGGTGCCTTCCCGCAAGTCGCCCCCCCACCAGAAGCCAAATCTACTTGATAAGCAGCCTTCTAGCCTGTGCTTAGGGGTTTTAATGAGGGAGAGTTTCGCTTTGCCCCCTTCGGAGGCTCCTGTACAAACATTCCTGCTAATTCCCACGGCTGGAAAGACAAGAGAAGACCAAGATCCGAGGACCGAAACGGCACACCGCCCGGCGAATGCGAGGAGCTCCCTGCGGCGTCTGGGCAAAAACGCATGGTCCAGAAAGCAAGAGTAGTGAGTCCAGGCGGCCAGCCAGGGCAGCTGTCTGCAGGGAACTTGCCAGATACCAGGCCAGCCCTTGCTGGCCATGCAAGCTCTTGTCCCCAGCCAGAGAACTGGACGTCCTTTGGTTCAGTTACCCAGATAACATCAGAAACTCGGAGTCAAGCAACTGAATAGTCATAACAAGGTTCGGCCCCTCAGGAGATGGGCTAGGTCTTCATCACATTCCCAGCCTAGCCCAGTGCCTTGCTCTAGGAACTCAGCTGCCCCCAGATCGCACTGGCTTAGCACTTGTGAAGTTTGTTTTTCACTCCAATGATGTCCAAATTGGGTATGGGGGCAGACAGCCCTTCTCCATGTGGTTGGCCAGGAATCACAGTCCCCTCCAGCTCGTGGCCAGGCCATCTTCACACGTGGCTTCAGGGCGGTGCAGGTGGCAGGACAACCTGGTCTACACTGAGACAGTGGGGCGTGGGAAGGACGTGGAGAGTCCCCAGGGGACTCAGGGTAGGTCAGACCTGGCTGGATGTGGCAACTCCAACGGCCCCCCTATCCTAGGGGTTAGAACTCAGCCACGTGGCCGGGGCCACAAGGGAGGCTGGACGTGAGGTCCAGCCGTGTGTGCAGAGGGAAGAGGAAATGTGGTGGTAAAGAGTCTGGGCCATGGACGAGCAAGCAGTCATCAACAAACACAATCCCAACGACGTATCATCTTCCCCTACCCTTGGTCTGGGCCAGGCCCTGTGCCCAGTGCATTGTATCTATGGACTCATTTAATCCTGCCAACAGCTCTGGAAGGTAAATGCCATTATCCTCTTCCGTTTTCAGGCAAAGGAGCCCAGGGGTTCTGAGTGCTTGGTAACCTGCCGGAAGTCACACAGCTACTAAGTGACAAAGCTGGGACTCAGAGCCAGGAGGTCCGGGTCCAGGATTCCTTGCTCTTTACCCGTCCCGCCTCAAGAATGAGCCTTCCCAACCCAGCCCCGCTTTTACACATGAGGAAACAGAGACCCAGAAAAGACGACGCAGAGCTTACTCTCAGGAAACCCTTGTTAAATGAATGGATTGGTGGTTCTGTTTTTGGACATGATTCAAAGTGTTTTTAAAATATCCAGCAGGGTTTTAATGTTAGATACTAACTTTCACATGGACTACGACCCTTGCTTTGAGGCAAAAGGCTGAATGGGAGGCCAGAACAACAGACTCAACCCATTTGAAAATAAATTCGCAAACGGCATGTCTTTGGGGGAATTAAAAAAAAAAAAAAAAAAAAGGCCCAGAGGAGATTTACCACAGCGTTGCATAATAAAGTGCCCCCCAAAGCAATACTAATACTTTAATGGCTGTTATGCAATGTTGATGGGTCTGTCTGACTCAGCGTTTTAAATTAATTTAAAGGATTTCTGATGAGTGTTGTTAGCTGGCTTTGGGGCCTCTCCTTTCTCTTTCCCCCTTTTAACCAGGTTCTGAAAGCGAACTCCCTAGCAAATTCTTACCTGCAGGGTGGAGATATTTCGGGTAGGGACATGCAGATACTTCAGAAGATATCCAAGAAAGGAAAGAAAAGAGCTTTTGTGACCAACACACAGTTCTGCTCTCCCCTCTGACAACCACCGAAACCGCCCTCCGCTGGGTCATGCGTGTGAGCGGTCATGAGGCCCTTGGAGCCGAGAGAATTCTAATCCCTCAGGCTGCCTCTAAATAATAATGTATAAACTTATGATTAGTATTCTGTTTCAAAGGCCAGTGATCAAAAGACAGCAGCTGGCCAGAAGGGTGAACTTTAGAACTCAGCTTCTGAATGAACTCTTCACAGGCTCCCTCTGTGGGTCCAGACTTCACACCTCCGGGTCCCGGTTCCACCAGAACCTTCTCTCGGTCACCTCAAGAATGCCCCACTGCCTCGGGACACAGCCGTGTGTGCAGGCTACGTTTCTGTGATGAGGAGGTGGTTTCCTGCAACCGTTTCTTAGCTTCCCAACATCCCTCCCGGGTTTGTGTGGAAAGAGTCCAAGACAGAGGCCCTGGTGTCTCTGAGGAAGTGAGAGAAAGTGTCTGGCCTTGAAGAGACCCATACTTTCAGGACGTTGGTTCCCTGAGGCAACAATTTCATAAATGGAACCCTGTTGACCTGTGAGAGATGAAGACTTTCTGAGACAGCAGTAATTTTCTCCCTGCCACAAACAGGAATATTCAGCAGCCAAGTTGCAGACCTAAGAACCAGGGGATGGATTTCAGGAGCCCTCGCAGAGGGACCAGGGGAGATGTTAGGGGTCCCAGGGCCTGCCCAGGATGGAGGTGCTGCTTATCTCTCTCTTTGTCCCCATTCTCTGCCCACGTCCCTGGCGTTTCTGTTCCCTGTTCCCACTGCCCTGACTCCCAGTAAAATAGCCAAGTCCCACCTGGCTTGTTTCACATCCAAACTCCTACATAGTCAAGCTTCCTTTCTACCAAGGTCAGAGTCTAAAGGCAGTGGGTCACCATCTTTGGGATACAGATGCCTTCGAAAATTTACAGAATGCTATAAACCATATGCACCCTTCCCGGAAAGTGTACAAACTATACACATGGGGATTTGAATACAAATTCTGAAGGACTGGAACCCTTCCCCCAAACCCTTCTTCTAAGGAACCCTCATCCTACTCCCAAACCTTACCAGGACTATTCGTAGCTTAGGAAAAACCAGAAAAACCAAGCAGCTGTAAATGCTCAAAGAAGCGAAGATCAATTTCTCCTTGCCTCTCCAAGGACAGAAAGAGAATTCTAACAGTCATGCTGAAAAGATTGAGATGTTCGACGTTTAAATAAATTTCTAAAATTCCTTATGCTAAAATCCCCGTTTGGAAATCTACAAGGCATAGTAAAGGCTCTGAGAAGATCTGCAATGATGGGGCATCTTTCATTTTGCCGAATCCAACATTTCCCAAACTTATCTGGCCCTAGAACTCTTTTTGTTTCTATCCACAGTTACATTCCCATAGAACTAGTGTTTTGAGGAATACTGGATGTAGCCTAATCCCTGCATTTTATGGATGGGGAGACTAAGGCCCAGAAAAGGGCATGACCTTCCCAGGGTCACAGTGACACAGTGGTGGAGCCAGGCCTTGGTCTCTTGGCTTGTGGGTGTCTCCGTGTGGCAAACTGCTATAGTCAAGAGGTCTCCTCTGAGGACAGGAGGCATGGTACAGTGCTCAGCCCCTCCTTCCTCTGAGAAGACTGCAGCAGAAGGCAGAACAACTATGTCCAAGTCGCTGAGGGTGGGGAGGGGGCCGGGGTGGCAGAGATGGGCATTGTCTGGCCCCAGGTTTACAGCCCAGAGCCTGGAAGTGTGTGTGGATTTGCCCCATGGTAATATTCTGAGAGCCTGGCGTGTTCTCCACAAGGGCCCCACGCAGGACCAGCTCAGCACAGGCTGCAGGACGGGACCTGGAGGCCAGCCCTGGCTCTCAGGAGCACTCTTACAGATCTGGCGGCCCTGCCGGCCTCACCGGGGGGACCTGATGGGCCACCCCTAGGAGTACAGACAGCAGGCAAACGCCCACCTCCAGAGCACACCTTGGTAACCGGTGAAAGCAAATTCGAAGGAACAGCCAGGGTTCTGAGGGCTGAGTGGAGCGGCTCTGGGCGCCTGGGAGGTGGGTGGAAAGGCAGAAACTGTACACCGACTATGCTAGGAACGAGCCTCCCTTTCTGTTTGCTTGTTTAAAACCTCCAACTGATGGACTCCATACCCCCCCCAACTGCTCCAAAGCCTGCTTGGCAGCTAAGTGGGGAGCCCTCCCCTATCACTTCCCAAAATCTTAACCCTTAGGAACAGCAGCCTACCCCCATAGGGGACCCAACGGTGGCATTTTCCCAAACATGCCCTCTCTTTGTCTTCCTGACGCCAGGAGCGTCCTCTGGTTCATTGCTAAAAACACAGCAATCATGTGATCATTTGCTCTGATGTCAAAAGACGCTAAGGGTTGCTACGACATCGACAGAAAAGGGTCTGAGGTTTTTCTATTTAAAAAAAAAACCCCAAAAAACAAAACAAACCAATAATCCTCCTTGTCATGCTTATAACTATGTAGAAGATGTGTGCATTACTATGTGTGGGCAGAGACTGGAAATAAAAATAGCTCCTTTGATAAAAAGAAAAGATCAATGGCTTCCCTGGGGTTCTGGGCTGTTCGTTGGACAGCAGGCTGCGTCCCTGTTTTCCTGAGTAGAGACAACTCATCCAATGGAGCTACCTGAACATGGAGCTCGGGAAGGCCCTGGAAGCCCCTGTCGATGGTGGCCGCCTGGGCTGGCAGGACACACGGGGAAGGAGCGGGATGGAGGTGTCCCTTTTCTCCAGGCAGCCCTGCCTGGGTGGATCGGTGCCCTTTCCTGAGGCATACCTGCCAGTTTGGGCTGCCTCAGGGACCAGCCCTGTAGCCAGCCAGCCAAGAGGAGGCAATTCTCAAAACAAAAGACACAGACACTGTCTCCACCAACCGCGGAAGAAGGCCTGGGTCAGGCAGCTCTGGACAATCGCTATGGCCCTGGCATGAGATCCCTGGAGAAAAGAGGGCCCCCCGGCCGGGCTGCAACCTCCTCAGGGTCTCTCCACTCCACCGCACCCCTCCCCACTTCTGCCTGCCTCTGTACTTCTCCTCAGACCCTAAATCCCAGGTACTGTCTGTGCTGTCCCCTCCCGCCAAGTTTTTTAGGACTCTGACCGGGAAGAGGCAGTGATTCATAAGACAATAAGCAGGGTTTGGGGTCTGCAGACCGGTGCCCCGGTCTCACGTGGGCCTCACAGGTCGGGTGGCTCAGAAAGTCACTTCAGCTCTTCGTGCCTCAGTTTCCTTGTTGTGAACAATGGGGCGGGTCTTTCCTTAAAGCTCTGTCACCATCCACTGACCTGTGAACATCCTGTAGGAGCCTCTGTCTCGTGCCACATGCCCCAAAGCCCGCGAGAGTGAGCTCCAGACACTCCACCTGCACTGACGACAGAGCCCCAGGGTGCACCAGCCAAACTTGCATCCCCTCTCCCACCACACTCAGCTCCCAGCATGGGGCTTGGGCTCCCGCTGCCGTCCTTTGGGTTTATCGGTGGGTCTTGCTTCCCCCCACCCATTCCCTGGAGCACCTTAAGGACTTGTTCTAACTGATGCCTCCAGCTCTGTCCACAGTTAATGCCTCTCAAACATTCTCCACCTGGCTCTGCCCCTCAGTCTGATTTTTGTCTGGACTTGAGCCCACCCCTGACTCCACCTGAATGGGGATTTGGTGAATTTCAAAGGCGAGACAAGGTCATGCATATGGAAGCACTAACCTCCATCGTGTCTTGCACGCAGACGATGCTCACTGAGTCACCTTCCTCCTGCTTGGTCTTCTTAGTTCTTGCATCTCCTGGCTTCTGGAACCTACGAGTGACCCACACTCAGGCTATTCCTTGTGCAGGACTGGATCTAGCGCTGGTTCTGTCGGAATGGCAACTGAACTTCGTCTTATGTGCCATTTCTGACCTACTGGCACTGACTTCCCGGAGCGTTGTCCTGCAACGGAGCAGAGCGAGAGTAGGCTTGACGGGGAAGAAGACCAGGATGGACCAACGGTGTCTGCCAAGGGCATTCGGGGGAGAGCATCTGCCGTTCCCAGACACGCCCTTGTCCTGGCCCGGGCTCCCTCACAAACTGCATGCCACTAAGAAACTCACTTCACTTCTCCGAGCCTCGGGTCCCTCATCTCTAAGTGATGGAAGAGTCCCGGGCAGCTCCCCACGTCTTCCTGGGATCAGAGCCCCACCTTTCTCCCTAATGACAGGCCTGCTGGTTCTGGCTCCAAACTCCTAAATTGGGAAATGTTCAACTGCAGATTGTTTACATTGTGTATTCAGAGTATGAAGTGGTGTTTGAGAAGGGTTGCCATGGAAACGGTGAAGTGAGGAGGCAGCTAACTATGAAGAGAAATAATCCAATATTAACACGCACAAGCTACGCTCTCAGGCTGCTGTAAATTAAATATCATGTTAGCGGGCGGGCAGCCACTGTCCGTGTGCCCAGCCTTGGTCTTCGAAATTGGAAGAAACTACCTCTTGGGTCTAGTTTGTTAAAGAAACTGTAGCAAATTCTGAGGCTCCCTGATTCAGGGCCGGGATTCCTCCCAGCTCGAAGACCTGGTACCTCTAGGCCAGTGGCTCTCAAACTTCATCAACTAGGGACCGGCTTGGATGAAAGATCCTGGGATCCACCTGCTACGCCCCGTCCTGATTTCCGGCGGGAAAGGAACCGTGTGCTAACTTGCCACACCACCATCCAAGCAAACTGGAGGGAGTCAGAGGGGCTTGCCCCCATCTGCCTTTGTGCCGGGGATATGGATGATTTGCAAATGAGTGATAACATCTGAAGTGTTAGCATCCAGTTATTGGAAAATTATAGACTCCCCAAATGGGTGATGCAAATAGGCGTCGCTACACACCACGGGGTTAGCCCCCCAGCCTGCCACCAGCTCCCTGGATACTGGGGAGGCCAGAAAGCACGGCCAAGACGAGGCAGTGCCGACAGGATGCCGGCAGTAGGTATCCTTCCCCGAAGTTGCAGGAATCCCAGCCATTTCTTTTGCCAAGAGCTGGGTGGCAGCCAGACTCCTCAATAGAATGCGGAATTAGAGTCCTCAGTAAGTGCTAGCGACAGGCTCTTTTTACCTTACAAACACTAAATATTGGGAACCCTCCGTGATCATTTATGTGGTCACCTAGATGGTCTGTGACAAGGAAAGGCTCTGGGAAGGAGCGCCCTTTGCCTGGGGCAGGGGTTTGCCTGTTTGTTTCAGGAGGGTCCCCGAGGCCCCCCCATGGGCTGCAAGTCCTGAGACTCGCGGGCTGTCCAAGCCAAGCAGGGATGTCTGCAGCTCTGTGGCTCTGTCCCCCACTGGAGACAGAGGGTCCCCCGACCCGGGCTGTGGGCCAGCTACATCAGAGTCACCAGGAGACTTTGGGGGGGGGGTTGGAAAACCTTCCAGGGCCACAGCTCGGGAGAGTCTGATCTACAAGGTCAGGGATAAAGCTCAGGGATCTACATTTTCAAAAATGTCCCCAGAGGGTGTGACAAGCAGCCAGATGTGGAAGTCTGGGCTCTGTCCTGGCAGGGGCCTGGGCCTGGTTGGAGAAGCCCCGAAACCCTAGTTTCTCCATCTGTACACCCAAAATGAAGGGCCCGCCCCGGCCCCCCAGGGGCGTCAAAGGTCACAGGACGGAAGACTGGAAAGCTCTGAGCTCAGCATGGCTCCGGGGGGACCCCTCCGTGTTCATCTAGAAGCACTGTGACCCATGGAGAGCCCCCTGCACAGAGGGACAGAAGGACACTTTATTGTTCTGCTTTACAACTACATACAGCTGGTACGTGTTGTTTAATGTGTACCAAATGCGTCGTCGCGGTTCGGGCTGTGAGAGGGGGGAAGAGACTTCGATCCGGAGTCAGGTGACCTGTGTTGTCATCCATCGTGCCGTGAGCTGTGCCCACTAGCCACGTGAGGTGCCCTCTCTAAGCTGCAGTTCACTGTCTTTAATATAGAAATAATGCTCGTTACCTCCCGGGGTTTTTGTGAGGGCTGGAAAATACATTTACCTTAAAATCTGGTTGAGGCAAATCCATGTAACCATATGAATAGAATAAACAACAGGGTGGAAATGCAAGGAAGTACAGAGAACATTTGGCACAATGCCCGTGCGCAGGCCCCTCTCCTGGCTGGTCCCAACGGGTGCCCCAGCAAGCCAGCATGGAGGACATGTGGCTGGGCGACCCACAGACTCCCGGGGACAGAAGAGGGGCTGACAGCTGATGTTCTGCTGGACGGAAGAGGAGCAGCAGCTCCCCCTGCCCAGGTCAGGGTGGCTGGCACCCCCCCCCCACCACGTCCGAGGGGAGAGTCCCCGAGGTCCCACCAGATGAGCAGAACCCAGCTTCAGAGAAGTGAAAAGACCAAAATCGGGTCGGGGCAGGTCCCGCCTCACAGCCTCTGGGATGCAGAAAAGCATCCCAGTGCAGCAAGGGCCAGAGCTCGGCTCACACTTCTCCATGCCAACGTAGCAAGATGTGCCAACAGGCCAACTTGACAGCATGCCCAGGCTTTTGTCCTGGGCTCCTGCCCGGCTAGGCTCAGGAATCCCTCAGAGGTGGCTCTCTGTCCCCAAGCCTGAGACCCAGCCCTCGCTGTCCTCATCAGATGCCCGGAAACCCAGGCAGACCCTCGAGGCAGACGGAGCCCACGGCGCTGCTGGGGCCACCAAGGGCTTCTGGCTGCCACGCCGTGGCAGGTCCTGCCACCTGAGCGGAGTCACCACCCAAGAGGAGGGTCCAGAGTTTGGGCCCTTTTCCTCAAAGGGGGCGCCTCTGCTCCTTGCCAGGTTCTCCCCGGCAACCTCCCAGGTCGGCATAAGACGGCAGTGCGGGGGCCACGGCAGGGTACCTCCACCTGCTTCTGGAGTCTGAACGCGAGTCAGATCATAAGTCCGTAACCCTGGAGCTCCGCGTGCCTGCAGGAGACCTACTTGGCCCTGGGTGGCATCTGCTGGCTTAATGTCTTAGTCCATTTGAGCCGCTCTAACAAAAACACCATGCATTGGGGTGCCTGGCGGGCTCAGATGGAAGAGCCGGGGACTCTTGATGTCGGGGTCGTGATTTTGAGCCTCATGTTGGGTGTAGAGATGACAAATAAATAAATAAATAAACCTTCAAAGAATGACCATACACTGAGCGGCTTCTGAACAACAGAAATTTATTTGTCGTATTTGGAGGCCGGCAAGTGCAAGGTCAAGGTGCCAGCAGGTGTGGTGTCTGGTGAGACGTGCATTTAATCGCTGTGTCCTCACACAGTGACGGGGCAAGGGGACTCCCTGGGGTCCCTTTTATAAGGGCACTAATCCCATTCGTGAAGCCTCCTCCTTCGTAACCTAATCCCCTCCCAACCCCCTCACCCTGGGGATTAGGTTTCAACGTACAAATTTATGGGTGTGGGAGGCCCCAAATCCAGTCTTTTTCGCTTAAACACATGCTGTCTACTCACTCTATTCTAGGCCTTGGCTCGCCCGGCAGAGCCAGCCACTAAAAAGACAGTTTCTGCCCTCAGGGAGAAGTTTCTGCCTACGAAGGGAGACACGGTCTAAACCATAATAAGGAAAAAGAATCAGAGCTTGGGCCGGTCCTCAACTCCCCAGGGACGGTGCTGAGGGACGATCACGGCCCCAGTTCTAGCAGAGACTGGACTTCTGGAGAGTTCCTGGAGCAAGATGTGGGTACAGGCGGGAAATGCAAGTCCAGTGATTAGAAGCAGGGCCCAGGACAGACAAGAAGAAGAAGCACGACCGCTATGAGGACCCCAGAACAGGTGCGATGCTCGAGGCCCCCGTGAGAGCCGGCGCTCAGCCCCTGTCCGTGGCGTTGCGTGAGGGAAGGGGAAGGCTTATCTGTGGGTCAAAGACACCTCCGCGCTACTCTGGGCTAACATGCAGAACAAAGAGTCAGGTTGTCCGATGAAATACAGGACACCCAGTTAAGTTTGGACTTCAGATAAACAATAAATAATTCTTTCGTGGAAATAGATCTGATATCAAAAGTATTTGTTGAGTCTCTGAAATTCAAATTTAACTGAGCATTCTATATTTTAATTTGCTGAATCTGGCAACTGTAAGACAGAGATTGATTTCTCTCCTGCTTCGTCGTCTGACCGGTCTAGGCTGGTGGGGCAGCCCTGCTCGGCAAAGTCATCAGAGACCCAGCTTCGACTTCCTGCCTCACCATTCTTCAGGTGTGGTTCAGAGGAGCCTTACCCGTGAGAAATCACTCCTTAGAAATGCAATTCTTGGGCATCGCCAGGGTCAAATAACAAAATAGCAAAAGCCCCTTGTTTGTGTTTTAAGATTTTATCTATTTATTTATTTTGGAGGCAGGGAAGGGCGGAAGGAGAGACTCCAAGCTGAACCCTCTAGTACAGAGCCCGACGCGGGGCTCGATCTCACAACCCGAGGCAGAATCAAAAGTCAGCTTTTCAATTAACTGAACCACCCAGGCGCCCCGCAAAAGCCCCTTGGAACTGTACATGCTGGTCAAAGACGCAGCTGACCATGACGCTGATAGGATGGTAGGCAAAAATATTTCTTCTATTTCTTAGATTGAAGGTGCAGGAACCAGCGCCTCCTGGGAGTGGGACCCTTCAGGCAGACGGGAGATCGTCAGGAAGAGGATCTGAACACTCGAGTTTAGTGATTGAGATTCTGCCGGCCTCCAGCTCCTGCTCAGGAAAACCCCCTTCTCATGACAGTCCCGGCCTGGTTTCACTGAGGGGGTCTTTTGAAGTTCCCAGCAGAGGTGGGGGGGGAGGGGCACTGTGGCCCGTGTTTCAAGGCGCGTTTGTTTCAAAGTGGGCTTCGAATACTGCTGCGGTGCAGAACTGAGCCATTGTAAACGGATAAATGCAGGGCTGACGTCTGTGGGCCTATTATCTGAACTGTTAGAACCTCCCGGGAAGAGCAGGCTTGCTGACCATCAGGACTCACTTGACCAAAAAGCAAAGGGGAGTGGGGGTGGTGAGGCCGGCTCTCTGCTGATCACCTCACTTTGCTGATTGTATAACGAGGGGGCTAGAGAAAGTTCCATCCGCTGGCATCGGACATCTGTGGCAGAGCGGGAATGGGTAGGGCTTCCGTTCTTCCCCTGGCTCTTGAAAACCATGCCAACAAAGGGGGAGAGGGAACAGTTACTCATTCTCTATTTTACTGTCTGCTGGATTCTCAATTTTCCCTGTTTCCAGGATCAGTTAGTATTATCTGGAGTCCATAGAGTGGATGATGGCTTTTTAGAAACCGTGATGTTTGTAATGTTTTCTGAGATTGGTTTCTCCCATCCAGAAGGATAGAGGTAGATGGGACGTGATATGTATTCAACAGCGTCAGGATCAATGCTGCCACTTTTCAGAGGTCAAGCAAGTCATTTTTATAGATAAAGAAACTGGCTTGCTCATAATCAGATTCTGGGATTCAGGCCCAGGTGTCTAGTATTCTTTCCACGACAACATAAATGCTTTCGTTCCTTTATTCATTCACTCAGTAAATACTGATTGGCCATCATTTTGGGTTGGCAACGGATCGGTGAATCAGGTGGACAGATTTCCTGCTCCAGGGAGCTGACCTTCCAGGGTGGGGAGGCTGGAGTTTCTGATGCGGGTGAGTGTACTTCCCAGCCCATCCTGAGCAGGGCTGCGTACCTAATTCAATTGTGAATAAATATTTAATAAGTGAATGAATAAATGTCCTAACAGTGGCCTTGATCCATGACTCTTCATTGGCTTCCCCGAGACCACACTGAGAAGGTGTTCTGGCTAATAACACACCCAGACACAAGTGAGGTCGCTTGTGGATGGGTACATTAGTTCCATTCCAGGGAGCAATTTGTAACTTTTCTCCTGAAGCATGAACTTGGAATAATTTCTAAATGGCAGGTGCACAAATTATTTCTCCAAGGAGAAGACAATTTCGTCTTCCCACTTCTCATCATGCAAATCTTTCAACCACAGTTGGTAATAAATGGAAATTGATAAATGAGATCCAAAATTCACATTTAGCTGTTTGGAAGAATAGTTTTCGTTGAAAAAAAGCAGCTGAACAGAACAGGGGGTTGGTGAAGGCAGGGTTTGTTTCTGAGATATAGCTGAAGCGGACGCTGAGGTAAATGTCAGCAGAGAAGGAAAGAAAACTAGGTTCTAGAAAAAAATTTTTTTTTTAAATTTTAGGGTGAAAGTTGAGTATTCAAGGTCTGGGGAGCAATTGTCCTTTGTCTGCATTCAGTCTGCTGTGCCTTCGGACTCAGACTCAATTGTCTCAGCAGCGTATGTGGGGGCCCTTCAGGGCCCAACACCACCTGCCTTGTTAATCTCACCAGTCACTGAGCTCACTCCGTCAGCTTTGCTCCGTCCCCCCCACCCCTGTCTTCTAGCTCATGCCACTTTCTGCTCTGTGCCTCTGCTCACGCTGTTTCCCCTTCCTAGAAAACCCCTGCTCCATCCTTCGAGATCCACTTCAAATGTGACCCCCAAGGCAAAGCCTTCCCTTGGACCAGATGGAACTAAGCCTTCCTTCCTCTGTATTCTCAGGGCCCTTGGCTCAGACCTCACATGTAGCGTGTTTGAATCCCTCTTCTGGCTAGTTAGCGATCTATCTCATCTAGATTTTGAGTTCCTTGGGTCTTAATTACTTTCAGGTGATTCACTGTGTATCCAAAAGTGTGTCTGGCATCCATGAATGTTAAAGCAAGAGCATATAAATGCCAATTAAATGTGAGGTTTAGGTTGGGGGGGACTGTTAGCTGGGTAGGAAAGACTAGACATTACACTTGATTATTAAGGCAGGATTATGGAACAAGCTTTCAGGAGAAGCTTAAAGACATTCATTAGTTTGAGATACAGAAGTGCTTGGAGGCGGAAGAATGACTAAAAGCAAAATGGCAGGCAGGATGGACCATTGCGTAAATACCAACTCGGGAACAAACAAACCATAGAGAGAAAGGTAAGGGTGTTTTTCTCCCCTCCCTCTCTTCTTGACCTCCCATGGCCACCGATGCTGCCAGACAGCTCCTGCCCCAAGGCCGCGGCTCCCATCTGGGCTCCAGGAACACCATTCTCTCCCCTCATCCTCTCGGGTGCTGGCGTGGTGATGGCTTCCAACTGCTCTCTGTCCCTGGCGGGAGCGGGGGGGGGGTGGCTCAACATTCCCTGTTAGTTCCCTTATTTCACTCACTCCTTTATGAATGGGCCCTTTGGCTTCAAAACTTCAGTTGAAAACTTTGACTGATACCCACTGTACAACTCCGAGATACTAACTTCTCCGGAATCCCGGTTACAAAAATCCTGGGTATCACTCTGCCATTCCCAGGGACCAGCAACCTATAACCCAGAGGCCCTATCTGATACAAAGAAAGCATTATCAAAACACTTTTAAAAAAAAAAGATTTTATTTATTTATGTGACAGAGAAAGGGAGAGAGAGAGAGAGAATACAAGCAGGGGAGTGGGAGAGGGAGAATCAGGCTCCTTGCTGAGCGGGGAGCCCAATGCGGGGCTTGACCCCAGGAACCCGGTATCATGACCTGAGCTGAAGGCAGACACTTAACAGCTGAGCCACCCAGGCGCCCCTATCAAAACACTTTTTAAGTTATTGAAATGCCACTTGTTTTTATAAATAAAGTTTTATTGGAACACAGCCACACCCATTCATTTACAGATTGTCCATTGCTGTCTCCATATCACTGCACTGGCAGAACTGTGTAGTTGTGACAGACAGAATGGCATGCACAGCCTGCAACATTTACATCTGGCCCTTTACAGAAAAAGTCTGCCCCTCCCCTTGCTTTGCACTAGTGTATATTATTAGGCAATGACTTTAACATCCTTCTGCAAAATGTCTTTTAGAGAGTTCTACTTCTTTTTTTTTATTTTTTTATTTTTTTATTTTTATTTTTATTTATTTTTTTTTTTTTAGAGTGTGCATGCATGCAGAGGGGAGGGCAGGGCAGAGGGAGAGGGAGAGAGAGAATGTTAAGCAAGCTTCATGCCCACTGCAGAGCCCGAGGCAGGGTTCAATGTGGGGCTTTATCTCATGACTCTGAGATCATGACGCTGGGATCATGACCTGAGCCCAAATCAAGAGTTGGATGCTTAACTGACTGAGCTACCCAGGCATCCCTAGAGACTTCTATATCTAAGGTCTGGTTCTCTCTCCTATCCTAACATCAAAACACCAATTTGACCCTTCCCATCCTTCTCGGGGGTGGGGGGGGGTGCACTAGATAAAGTCCAATTCCAGAGTACATCATTCTTGCCTCATGCACCAAACTGATTTTTGATTCCACCACTCACCAGGGTGGCTCCTGTGATCCAATACATTATTGGTTATATAAAGCACCATTGATTGATCAACATTTTCTCCGGGGAGGGGATCGAAACCCTAAGTAGATATGTCAATTTCAAACACATCAGAATTTTGGAAATTGTTACACATGTTAAAAATAAGGCCCAGGCATGGACTGAGGACCAACAGGCTCGGGCCAGGGGAGGTGAGGGACAGTGGCTCCTGGAGAAGCTGGCTGCAGTCAGGGCCTCGAGCGTTCAGGAGTGAGGCCACCACATCTGACTATTGTCCTGGAGACAGTCACAGGCGCCTGGGGGACTCTGCGTGAGGCCGGTGACATGGTCAGATCCGGCTTTTAAAAGGACCCCCGGGTGGCCTGTGTGGAGAGAGGGACTGAACAGGGGCAGACTCCAGAAGGAAAGTCAGACCAAGGAGGCGAGTATGGACTAAGGCCTGACAGTGGGGCCGGACGCCAGGGTGTGGACTTGGAAGAAATTTCGGAGATGGGGTGAGCGGGGTTGCTGATGGATTGAGAGGCCCAGGGCAGAGGGAGAGGAGAGTGGTGTTGGGATGATTCCCAGGCTCTGACAGAGGAGCTCTCAGGAAACCTTCTATTTCCTGGATGCCGAAGCCCAGGCTCAGCTCTTGCCCCTTGAACAGGTTCCACGGTGACCGGTGACCGAGAGATATGCCTTATCTTGATTGTACGAATTTCTCAATGGAACCCACCGTCTCGAACCGTGTGGGGGAGGGGATGGGCTCAGGTGATTTTCATGTGGCCTACTAGGCTGGACCAGAGCTGCCCAGAGAGGAAAAGGGTTTTCCCTTTTGCTGGAAGGTTGCCCTCGGGGGTTTGGGTGGAGGGTAGGTGTTGGCAGGGGTGAAGATGCCTCATTCTCCTTCTGAAGGCTGCCTACGGAATAGTCACCCTAAGTCTTCCCAGGGTCACTTGTCCCCGCTGCTTCTGCCCCCACTGGCTTCACGGATTAGGGTCCCAATGAAGGAGGGTGACGGCCCCAGTGAAGGTGGCAAGAGCACTTTGGAGGAATGCTCTTCCCACCCCCGCAGGGAAGGTCAGGTCAAAGCCCCAGAGCAGGAATCTCACTGGGGAACAAATGCCCTGGAACCTTCCAGAGCCAGGCACAGGGCCCCTTGTTTCCTCTGCCCATGGAAAAGAAATGCAATTGGACAGGAGTAAGGTGTGTGCTTGGGAGGCCAAGCTTTGTTTTGTTCTCACCTTTCTGCTCTGAGAAATCACAGCACGGTAGGCAGCCCTGGCTTAGACAGAAAGTGAGATTTCCTTCACAGCTGGAGGGACAGCAGGGTCCAACAGGTGCTGAAGGACAGTCTGCCCCCTCATCTGGTCCTCTAAGACTCTGCCTTCAGTGAGCAAGGTCAGAGAGGGATGGTCCAAGGACTGGGTTCACCGAGGGAGACCCTTGGGTCCACTGCCTTCGGGAGTGGAGCAAATAGTGGGGGAGGGCATATCAAGAGGACTGAGGGGTCCCATTGGGCTGGAATGTCAAAGCCAGCTCTGAGCAGGGGCTGGGCTGGGGCCTCATTTGAAGTTCGCGTCAAAGAAAGCAATAGTACCTGGCTGCCCCCACCCCCTTTGGGTTTCGCTAGGAGCATCTTCTGCACTAAGAATAGCATTTCCCATTCATATTCCAAGGTTCACACTCCTTTTCTCATGTGGATGATGCAGGTGAAGGCAGGGATTACTGCGCTTACTTCCCCAGCGGAGAACCCAATGACCCCACCCCTCACTTTTCTAAAGTCCCACAGTTAGTGAGGGATGTGGGGGGGGGGGTTCCTGGTCCAGGATGGTGGTTATTATCTCCATGGTGAGAGGACGCAGCGTGATCTAATCCAATTGCCTCCCCTCCACCTGTAATCACATCTTGAAACGGGTCCCCCTGAAACAATCAAGCTTTTCATTGCATCACAAGAGGCCTCAGAGCAAAGAGATGCCCTCCTGGGCTGGGGTCACCTGCTGTGACCTTCTCTGGCATGAAAGGCTGTTTGGCTTAGGTGCCTGTCAGTTCCAGCCTCCTTGAGACACTGGCATTCCATAGACCAATGTTTTAACTCAACCAAGATGTATTTTTTTTTTCATCATCGTCGTGTTAAAGATAATAATTGCCCCTCCCCAAAGTCGAGACAGTTATTCTGGAATATTTTATTAGTCCTAATAACCAAATGCTATCAAAAAACCATTTAAGTTCACCCAATTAATTAGGTCTCCAATTATAAGGAAGGTAAGAAGAGGAAGTTGCGAGATTTTCTGAATGCTACTTAATAAGGCTTTTAGTTTGAAGAGTATTGTGTCATTTTGTTCTAACGCCACAAAAACATGCCTTGGAGGAGATTAAAGAAGGGATTCTTCAAAGGAGATAATTTCTGTTGAAGTGCATAGTGAGCTCTTTCTGCCCAGATGGCTGAGAACACTGAATTCACTCTACCTGAAACTTTTCAAAAGAAAGATGTGGTTTGAGAGGGAGAGAAAGACGATGAGAAAAAGAAGAAGACAAAGAGAGGGACCAGAATTAAGCGGGGGAGAAGCGAGAGAGAAATTTCCTAAATTATAAAAATGATTTAGAGAAGAAAATGCACTGGGCCCATTGGGGTCAGGGGAGCTGTTTCAGTGAGAAGACAGAGCATTTGGTTTTAGAGACCTGAATTCTGGCTATAGCCCCTCTGGCTTTGCCGCTTGTCCGTGAGCAGATCCCTTGGGTTCGAGCTCCGCTCTAGAACCCCGCTGGTATTAAATCTCAGGGGCCTCCCATGCCCACTTCCTCCCTCGCTAAGAAACTAGGTTTTGTGGCCTCCCTGCCTTGCCGGCCCCCGGGATATCAATGCCTTACAAGTCTATGCAATTTCCATTTCAGACTGGTTCACTCACATTCTCTCTCATCCAATTTCCAAAAAACCCTAGGAAATTGGCAGGGTGGGAGTTACAGACCCATTTTACAGATGAGGGGCCTGAGGTTCACCTGGCTTCCATGCCTCATCCAATGCTCTAGTCATTAGAGTTTAGAAGCAGGTCTTGAGCCTCTTGGGCCAGAACCTGCAAAATTCCTTGGGCTCAGGAGCTGATACACGCCCAGAAAACCAGATCCTGTATTGCTCTTCTGTTTAGATCGCTCCCCTTGGGCGCCTGGGTGGCTCAGTGGGTTAAAGCCTCTGCTTTCAGCTCAGGTCATGATCTCAGGGTCCTGGGATCAAGGCCCGCATCGAGCTCTCTGCTCAGCAGGGAGCCTGCTTCCCCCTCTCTCTCTGCCTGCCTCTCTGCCTCCTTGTGATCTCTCCCCCGCTGTGAAATAAATAAATAAAATCTTAAAAAAAAAAATAGATCGCTCCCCTTTTCTAACTAAGTTGTGCTGTGGGGTCAGGGAGACGTGACTAGGAAGGTTAGGGGGTTTTCGAGGTTGAGGATCAGAAAAGGGTCAGGTGTCTTAGCAGGAGTCCGGGAAATTTGCAAGTTGCTTTGAGTCAGTCTGGCAACTTAGGACCTGTGTCTCTCTGAACAGCCAGGGAAGGAAAGGGTCTGGTTGTTGCTCTGAGGCCTTTTCTCACGGTGGCTGGACAGCCACAACAAAGTGCCACAAAGCGGGCAGCTGAAAACAACAAAAGTATATTCTTTCGCTTGTGGTTTGGCAGCCACGAGTCCAAGGTCTAAGTGTTGGTGGGGCCATGCACCGTCTGAAGGGTCTAGGAAAGAATCCTGCCTTGCCGTCTCGTAGCTTCCAGAGCGTTGCAGACGATTCTTGGCCTTCCCTGGCTTGCCCTGTGTCACCCCCATCTCTGCTTCTGCCATCATATGTTTTTCTCTCTGTCTCTGTCTCTGCATCCAAATGATCTCTTCTTCATAAAGATGCCAGTCCTCTGATTACGGCCGACCACGAGTCGGTATGACCTCATCTCCACTTGCCCTCTGCAAAGGCCCTATTTACAAATAAGATCTCACTCACAGGTCCTGGGGTTTGGGGCTTCAACATAGCTTTTGGAGGGAACGCAATGCGTTCCATGGCAGGTGGCTGCCCCCTCATCCGCCACTTCTGAGTTTCATAAATAATGATCAGGAGAGCTTCCCACAGTGGACACATTTCGAGCACTTTGGCGTTGAAAAAAAATAACCTTAAGCAAGGAGGGGGAAAAAAGCAACCTTAAATCAGGAAAAAAAGTATTTTTCTGCACTTGTGCAAGAAGGGAATTTTAACATGCTTTGGTCACATTTTTTTTCCAGTACCGCATTACTTAAACAAAAGTGAAGCCCTGCCATTGGAGACCCTCCAGGTATGACAATGTCCTTCAAGTTAAATGGGGTTTAGAAGGCTCCCTGGATTAAGTGTTAATGGAGTTTGTGGGACTGCTGTCACTCCTCACTTAAGATGTTCATTGTATGTAGTTATGAAAGAAAGCGGTTTGGGTCTTAATTCACACTTGCTGGAAAGGCATGGCTTTATTAACTTCTGTTCCATGAAATGAAGTACATTTCTGCCCGAACTTTCAAGAAAAGATTGCCTTCCTTCCAGGTGATACAGATCACTGGCAAACAAATAATGCAATGTAAAAATTATAGAAAAGCTGTCTGCTCTAGTTTGGGTACCCATTAATTTCTTGAGCCATGAGAGAAGCAGTTTTATCTTTGGCCAGTCTGAAAGGAGGTGTATGGTACTGTATTCACTTGCATTATCTCTGTCTGCTTTCAGGCCCTCCCCTGATTCTTCGTATTTTTTTTCCTTTTTGAGAAAAAAAATATCGCAGTAAATGGACAATACCCAATTCTCCCCACTGTGTTCTGGGCTTTGAAAGAACAACCCCATTTCCTAGTCCTCTGACCCCTCCCAGAAAACTTTATCATTTCTGCAGCTAGAAAGCAAAAACTTTCCTTAAGAAACACACAGGATGGGGACGCCTGGGTGGCTCAGTTGGTTGAGTGTCTGCTTTCAGCTCAGGGCATGATCTCAGGGTCCTGGGATCGAGCCCTGCTTCAGGCTCCCTGCTCAGCAAGGAGTCTGCTTCTCCCTCTCCCCTCTGCCCCTCCCTGCTAATGCTTGCTCTCTCCCTCAAATAAATAAATATCATGAGAAAAAAAGGAAGGAAAGAAGGGAGGAAGGGAGGAAGGAAGGAAGGAAGGAAGGAAGGAAGGAAGGAAGGAAGGAGAGAGGGAGGGAGGGAAGAAAGGAAGGAAGG
>LNAC01000012.1:3617433-3709902 GCA_002007465.1 Ailurus styani | reverse complement strand
AGGGGGGAAGGAACATTGCCCAGACCTGGGTCAACAGTGAGTCACATGAAAGAAGCATGGCCCTCCTCCTTCCTTCCAGTCAACCCCAAATACCTATGTCCCTATTCGAAAACCTGAAAAAAAATGGTAATTTACTGTAAACTCCACTTTTCAATCTCTTTCTAAGATCATGCTTTCCCCCTTCTATCAGACATCTGCTGGTGTCTCCTCGGCATCTATGTTCCCTTTCTCTCTTCCGTGCAGCTTCCAACCTCTGTCTGAGGACCCTTCTGAGAATCAGGACAATCTTATCCCAAATGATTTGGGCTCCAAGAATGGACCATGGCATGGAGCCAGTTAGTCCTTTCTGTGCCCCCGGTCATGGTGATTGGTTCAGGCTTGGACAGGGCCTGTGGCCTAGGCTAGTCCAAGCAGAGTGGATCTCAAGACTTACACTGAAAATGCTAAGACGAAGGTCTTCTGTGCCCCTTTGGACAGGAGGGAGGGAGGTTTTGACTTTGGGAGCTGGTGGCAGCCACCTTGTGTCCACAAGTGGTCCTACCTTTGGATGAAGTCAGAGCTATGGATGGTAGAGTAGAGAGATGGTCCTTAGGCTGGATCAAGCCTCATGCAAAACTTATGCTTCTTTTCTACCATTTAGTTCCATGGCTTAATAAATGCCCTTTATTATTTAAGCCTCTTGAGATGTGTTTCATAATACTTACAAGTGAAAGAAACTTTTTCCCCCTCCCATATTTCTCTGACACCCTTTTCCATACACACCAACAGACTTCTGATAACGTGTTTGAGGCATGATGAGTTTGTGGTGCTTGTGGAATATTCAGGTGGCAATAACTAGCATAGTGCTGTCCAATAGAACTTTCCGCAGTGGTGCTAATGCTCTATAGCCGTGCTGTCCCACACAGTAGCCACATGCGACTATCAAGCCCTCAAAATGTGGCTTATGGGAATGAAGAACCAAATGTTACATTTTATTTTCAGATTTTGAATTTAAATAGCCATGTGATTCAATAGCAGCGACTCTATTGAATCACACAGACCTAGAAAGACTTTGAAAACATGAAGTTAGGACATGTGCTAGGCAAAGACAGAAATGTGGAGGTCTCAAAGTTTCTCAGAGGTTGTGGAAAGAGAAGAGAGTGAGGGGCAGCACGTATCAGTGTTCAAGTACAAGTAGAAAAAAGGAGCCAAAAAAGAATTCTGAGAATGTGGGAATGAGAAGTAGGAAGAAAAGCGTAAGCTATGAGCATCTTGAAAGCTAAGAGAGGCACATTTCAAGAAAGGAGGGGCCAATAACAGAGCCACATGTAGCAGGGGATTCGAAAAAAAAAGTATCCATTGGCCTCATCAACAAGGACATTGGGGGTCATCAAAAGATTAGTTGCCTGATAGGAGGGGATGCCAGATGGTTTGGGACATCTGAACCAAGATACTTTCAGTCATGGTCATGAATGATCAGAAAGAAGAAGTCACACCATGGAAAGTCCAGGAGACTTCAGCCAAGTAGGGTCTTTACTTTGTTCACTTTGATTTGTTACTAGGGGACACAATGACATTTTTCCCTGACTCTTTAGAAGTTTTGTCAAATCAAATACGGCTCCCTGGAAAACATGGCGGTATCCTCCACGCTTGTAATCTCTGATTCTAATTTCTATATTGTCAGCTTAAGCTATCCAGCAGCCCATTCCAAATCATCGTTTTCTCTTTTCTATCTCTGATATATATTTATCTGGGGCTTCTATTTTTAGCCTGTCTGAAGGGAAAAAAAATGTAATGGGAATTCACAGGATTTATTGCACAAATTACTTCTCGGGCTCCCTCTGACCTCCATCAAGGCTTCTGACAGTGGCATTGTATTTCTTATTTATTAGATTTTTAAGTGCTCTGTTAGGTAGTTTACAAGCTTTCCTTAATGTCTCTGCAACCCAAGTGCACAACAGCCACTGAAAATTGATCACAGGTCATATCTGGCTCATCTTTAAATTTAAATCACATGTATCTTTCTTCAATTCTGTACAGGCTTCCAACAGAGATTGTTGTGAGCCTTGCATAAAAACTAAGGAGACTAACTTCAAAGCTATTTAAAATATATACATGGAGCATTGTTTATCCTTAATACTAGTGGTCAAAGTGAAAGTCAAACAAATCTAAATAATTTCTGCAAAAATATTGCACTTCCCACAACTAGTTAGAAGACTTGTAGTTCACTCCATAACTGCTACGTTATAATGAATTTTTGAAAGAATTCTCCCTCTAATGAACTCATTTTTCAAGCTCTTGCTGATCAGAACTTCATCAGGACTTAAGAACAAATCATCATGGAATGGCCAAGGCCATTCTATTCCACTCCTTGGGTCCTGGGGGACCCTTTGGAGTAGTGGTTTTAGTTTACTTGTGTTGTTGCATTCCACACCTCTTCTCCTACCCTGGCCTATAGCTGATGCTGGGTCTTCCCAAGCTTCTTGCCTTAGCAAATGGCTTTTCTCTGCTTCAAATGCTTACCCCAGCCGATCCATCAGCAGACTCCTACTGATCTTTCAAGACCCATTCATCGTTATCAAGCCTGGGGGACTCTCTCTGTGTCCCAAGTGGAAATAGCTATTTCCTCCTCTTGGTACTCACTCCCAATTTATAGCTTGAGTACATTGCCTTTTGTTTATTTATGGGTCTTTCTCCCCTGCTAGATTCTCCTATGGTAGGGACCCTGTCTCATTCATCAACCCTCAAAGCCTAGCACAGGGCTTGATACATAATAAATATTCCCCAAGTATGGCTAGATGGAGAGTGAATGATGAATGAATGAATGAATGAATGAATGAACGAATGAACACATGATGTCTATGGAACTCGAAACCAGCCAGGTTTGCAAGGTCAATGCAAAGCAGAAGTTTTGGAGCAAATAGGTATGAAATGTAGAATAAGACAATCTCTGAACAGAGAATAAATCCTGGAAAGAGGTGCTAGTCTGGTAGATCCAGAGTTGGCTCTGGCACTAACCTCCTAGAGTGACTTTGGGTAAGGCACTTCCATTACCATGTCCCCTGTAAAAGACAGGGTTTGACCAACTGATCACTAATGTCTCTTCTAGTTCTAACATTCTCAATCCCAAATTATAGGATAGAATTTCTGGGAACCAAGTTACGCTGCTGGCGGCTTGCTGTATGACAGGCACCTGTCAATAAATATCAGATCTAGAGAAGGAGGAGGCAGCTCTGAGTCCAGTTTGTTTCAAACATGAAGACACAGATTGTATCTACTTCTCTGGGAAGGTTTCATTCTTCCTCTAGCATTCCCCTCCTCTACCCAGTACAATAATGGTATAGAAGAGGTTCCATAGATATCAATTGATTGATCTAAATATTTCTAAGTTGGCTCCCTCCACCCAACTGAGTCATCCATCCATCCATTCATTCATTCATCCACTTACCTATTTATTTATTCAAACACTCACTCATCCATCTATTTATCCATCCATCCTTGTATCCATCCAATAAATATTTGTTGCATATTCCTATGTGCCCAGCACTATGCCAATACTGACGTAGCGACTGCCGCCACTTGATGTCACATGCCCATCCTGGGGAGAAGTGAACTATGCCACTGAGGAGCTCTGCCCAAACAGCTCATTGTCAGAACACCTCCACTAGATGGGAAACAGTAAAAATAATGTAGGTCCTCAGCCCCCACAGAAGTAGTATAAGGGAACCAGGGATGATTAGCTTGAACAAGGGGAACTTTGAAACTTTGAACACTTTCTCTACAAGCAAGCACAAGGAAGGCCATTATCCCTCAGAAGGTACAGAGACACGGATGTCCGCTTAACCTATGAACAAGCTGGCTAGCAGAGCAATCAGAAAACGGAACGGGCTGCCAGAGAGGTAATGAGTTCTCTGGCACTGGAAGCGATTGTACTAGGGCTAGAGAATCATCATTTGCTGGGAATGTCACAAAGGGAATTCAAGCATGGAAAGGAGGGATTGGACGAGGTGACCTCCAAAGTTCCTTCTCACCTTGAATTTCAGAATCCTAGGAGCAAGACTATATTGTTTGTGTCCAACACGGTGCTCGGACAGCCCACTTACCATTTGGCATCCTCCCCTCCCCCCAAACCCCTTAATTATCTGGGAGCTAAATTAGCAGAGAATACAGTAGCCTCTCTACCAGATCAGTTAGTCTACATCTATGAAAGAAGTTTGAGAACAAGAATTCTTAGAAATATAAAATTCTTAACCAGAAAAACAGAAAAATCAGATGGGTCGCAATCCCACCTCATGTGACGGAATTTGTACCTGAATTTACAGTGTCAGACAGAAATTCTCCAGTGGTCTTAGGTCACCAAGAACTGGGACCCATCCCTGACTAGCATTTCTGAAGCTTGGAGTTTGGAGCCTATTGGGTTTGCTAACAACCACACCTGTCATCTCTACGGTCCCTGATGGGTCACCCACCCTCTTGGAACATAAACCTGAACGTTCCTTTTTTCCATTTAAAAAAAATTAAAGCAGTTACTAGAACAAAAAAAAGAATTCTAAGGTTCTCCCCCCTGCAAAGAATTTCACTGAACCCTCCAAACACAGGGGGCAAATGCCAGGGAAGCGAACTTGACCAACAGCTGGCAGTGAGGTTTAAACAAGTTTCTCTGGTCCTTTTATCTGCTTTCACCAATGCCAGAGTCCTGGGTGACTTCCTTTCATTTCTCAGTAGGAGGAGCAAACAAATGCTGCTGTGTGGAGAGCGGGCTTTATTGGAGAAATAAATCTCTTTGGCTAAATATGAACTACGAAGAGGAAACAAAGGAACTGCTCTTTAATGACCAAGGTTTAAATGAAGCCCAGCAGCCGAAGGCAGAACCCCAATTAAGAAGAGATGGGAAATTAGTGTCCAAGAGACCACTTAAGGTTACCTAAATATTTCCTGAGTGAAGGTACCAGGAATAGTTTTGGTTGCTGGGGTTTTAAAGATAAGTAAGACCCTCTCCCTGCCCCCCTGGGGTTTGGCGATGTGGGGTGCAGGTGGGGTCACCAGGTGGAGTTAAAGGGGAGAAGACAGGACAAGGTAAGATGTGCTATCATCGTGGTCTGACCCTGTGCTGTGGATATATCTCACCAGGAGGCGATCAGGGAAGGCTTCCAAGAGGTGTTGCTTGATCTTGTCTTAAAAGATACGTAGGAGTTTGCAAGGGGGAGAAGGAGGGAGAGTTCTTCCAGGCAGAAGGAAGAGCACGTGTAGGCAGAGGAACTCGGAGGGGATAGAGTCCACAATGTTGGGTATGACAGGTGTCAAGAAATATCAGATCTAGAAAAGGAGGCATCTGTTTTCATGGGTTTAGGTCCAGCATATTTGAAACATTAAGACAAAGATTGTATCTACCTCTCTGTAAGCAGCTCATTTTTCCCCTAGCACTCCTCTCCTCTACCCAGCACAATACTGGTATAGAAGAGGTTTGATTGATTGATAGATTGATTGATCTAAATAATTCTAAGTTGGCTTCCCCCACTTACTGAGTCATTCATTCCTCCATTCGTTCATCCACTTACTCATTTATTCCACCATTCACCTATCCATCCGATTTATCCGTCCATCCTCGTACCCATCCAATAAATATTTATTGCACACTCACAGTGTAATGTGAGTCCAGCTGCAGAAAATGAGGCTACATAGGCAGGCCAGAGCCCAGTTGTGAAAGCTGCCATTGCCATAAAGACATTTAGGCTTTATTCTGTAGGTCAGGGTTTCCCAAATTTAAGGGACAGAGAATCACCTAGGGAGTTCATATTAAAATCCAGATTCTGGGTATTGTGCCTTTTCTAGGTCCAAGGTGGCCCGGAAACCTGCATTTTGATGAGCGCTGACGCATGAGGTGCACACAGGTGAGGGGCATCTCAGTAAGAGCTGAGACACTGCTGAGGCCGGGGGTGCACAGTGAGGAAGGGGCACGCCTTCTGCTGGGCGCTTCTCAGCTGGAGGCCGGTGGGGAATGACCTGGAAGAGGAGGGAGTGGAGAATGGATTGTCACAGAGGTACAAGAAATTCAGAGTGGGGGGGGGCGCCTGGGTGGCTCAGTGGGTTAAAGCTTCTGCCTTTGGCTCGGGTCATGATCTTGGGGTCTTGGGATCGAGCCCCACATTGGGCTCTCTGCTCAGCAGGAAGCCTGCTTCCTCCTCTCTCTCTGCCTGCCTCTCTGCCTACTTGTGATCTCTCTCTGTCAAATAAATAAACAAAATCTTGAAAAAAAAGAAAAGAAATTCAGAGTGGGCGCTCCGGGGGGTGCCCGGCAGGGGGGACCGGCAGGACCACCTCTGGTGTGTCGTGGCGCCCAGGAGGTCTCTCTCTGGGGGACTCACCGTGCCACCTGCCACAGTGAGACCAGGAAGAGCGAGCAGGGCCGGGGGGAGAGGCTGGGACAGAAGCTGCCTGCTCATTGGCAGCGCCCGGGGGAGGGTGGCTGTCCCCTGGGAGCCAGACCTCATTTATGAGCTGCGCCACTAATGAAGCCCAAGGCCCCAAGCCTAGGGAGGGGCTGGCACACAGGCAGGGAGCAAAGCGGGAACACAAACAAGCGGCGAAGGCGGCCGTGGGCCTGCCCCAGGGCGCCGGCCGCGCTGATGCCCCACTCCGCCCAGTGACGGCGCCAGTGACGACACGGTCCCACGGTTCGGGCCCAGCCCGGGGCCTCCAGGTCCCCGGCTTCTCAGACGGCTCAGAGGAGCTGCTCTTGCGGCCAGGCTCTCTCCTCCCAGGCTCCCTGTGCCAGGCAGCAGGGTGACAGACGTCCGGAGGCCTTGCCGGTGACCAGCCCTGTTGTCCAGAGGAGTGGTGGCCAGCTCAGGCGCCAGAGCCTTGCTGGTGTTGGAGGCAGGAGGAATGACAAAAGCAAAAAAGTGTCCTTCCTTCTGAGGGCGCTCCACGGATGTGAGGTCACCCTGGGCCACATCAGGTGCAGCTATGCCAGGAGGCTGGAGAATTGCCACCCCTCCCCCCACCCCGAGGCGCCTGGGGTTAAGCAACTGGGTCTTGATTTCGGCTCAGGTCCTGATCTCGGGGTCCCAGGATTGAGCCCCCCATGGGGCTCCCTGCTCAGCCGGGAATCAGCTTCTCCCTATCCCTCTGCCCCTACCCGCACCCCCCACCCCTGCTCCTGCTCTCTCTCACTTGCTTGTTCTCTCTTTCTCTCTCTCTCAAATAAATAAATAAAATCTTTAAAAAAAATGCAAAACCCCCAAGGCAGCTACTGCTGACCAGCCCAGCTAAAGTTAGCACCCACGCCGTGCCTTAAAGCAGAATTTCTCAACCCCGGGATGACAGACTCCATTTAAGAATATTTTCCACTCTGGGGCACCTGGGTGGTTCAGTGGGTTAAGCCTCTGCCTTCAGCTCAGGTCGTGATCTCAGGGTCCTGGGATCGAGCCCCACATCGGGCTCTCTGCTCAGCGGGGAGCCTGCTTCCTCCTGTCTCTGCCTGCCTCTTGCCTACTTGTGATCTCTCTCTCTGTCAAATAAATAAAATCTTTAAAAAAAAGAAAATTTTGCACTCCCTTTAAAACCTTAAGTGAATTTCAGAGATAAGATAGCCACTCAACTCATAATTTCCAGAAAATATATAATGCCCTCCCATGATAGACAGGCAAGAAAAGCAGTAAATTAGGAGAGTATATTTCACCGCTATCCTAGGAGACATAATGAGGTAGCCACCTGCGTCCCTCCCGCGTCTCTAACTAGAACGGATGAGACAGCAACGCATATGTGAAACCTGGCATCAGGACATTGTGTCCATGACTCAAGTGGCACGAATAAAGCTGCGTTAGAGAATGTGAGTTTTCTGAAGTGGAGAATAATTTTTGATAAAGTTCTGAACCAAATAAGGAGCAACCCTCCCTCACTTTGCCTGGCAATGCATTTCCCTAAAAGGCAAACATTGAAACTTTGGGGTGGGGGGAGAAGCAATACTTTGTGTTTATATGTGCAGTGGAATGTGGGCTAGGTTTGGATGATGATGGGTTGTTGCTTTTACCTACATGAAAGCACAGAGGACGTGAAAAAGTCGTGAGCGACAAAGGACAATTCATGGTGTGGGACCATCCCTCGTGAAGTGGGACTTCTCCCTGGCTCCTGCCCACTAGATGTGATGAGGTCCCCTAACTATTGTGACGACCCGAAGCGTAGAGCCACAGATTTCCAAAGTGCTCCCTAGGGATACAGCTGTCCCCCCGAGGACCAGTGCCGTGGACTTGACAAAGCACTTTCTTGTACGTGAACTTATTTGTGCCTCCCAGTGGAGGGAAGCCGAGCAGAGGCGAAAACAGGCCCAGAGGGGGAATGTGGCACCTCGGTTTGAGGGGAGTTAGCCAAAGAGAGGGGACCCAGAACCTCTGAAACTCGGGCTCGGAGGAGGGGCTGGGCTGTGTTGTGTTGAACTCCTGAGTCCCAGTGCCTCCGAAGATGTGGCTGTATTTGGAGACAGGGTCTTCAGAGTAGGGATAAAGTTAAATGAGATCATTAGGGTCGGCTCTAATCTAACATGACCGGTGTCATAGAGTCCTAAGAAGAGGAGATTAGGACACAGGCGCAGAGGGGTGACCTTGTGAGGACACAGGGGGAAGGAGGCCCTCTACAAGCCAAGAAGAGAGGCCCCAGAAGAAACCGGGCCTGCCAACGCCTTGAGCTCAGATTTCTGGCCTCCAGGACCGTGACACAATACACCTCTGTTGTGTGAGCCGCCCAGTCTGTGGCTCTTTGTCATGGCGGCTCCGGCCCACTCACGCAGATGGGATCTTGAAGACTGTCTAGCCCGACTGCCTGCGCCCATGTAAATTGCCTTGGGGTTGCCAGGAGCAGGTCTCCTGTCTGCTCTCCTCCACACACCAACCACAGGGCGGAAAGGACAGACACGGCTTTTCACTCTGTCAGCGGATGAAGTCATTCACACCCTGCCAGGGAAACTCAGGAGTCTCCCTCAAGTGGGTCAATGGGGAAACAGGTACAACCTCTAATTGTATCTCCAATGTTAGGGAGAACTGTGGAGTCCAGATGAGACCAAATCAGACCAATTAATTACCCAAATTACATTAATTACCCAAATCTCTGTGTTGAGGCTCCATCTGCCTGGCTAAAGGGAGACTTAGTCATCGCCTGGAGTTCTTATAATCACCAGGTGTGCTGACTCATGTCTGGAAACTGGAATTTCTGTCCTCATCTCTTGTATGTCCTGAGGGGGGGTGCAGAAAGCCCGGTGCCCTGTGATGGGCAGGCTCCCCAGATAGACCCCCCCACCACCCCTGGCATCCCGTTCCTCGTCGCATAGGGCTCTGACCCAACCCATGGGATCCCATCAGGCTGGAACAACTCAGAATTGCCTTTCTAAGTAAAAATGCCTTTTGTTTTATGCTTAAGCAAGGGAGTCCTGCGGCCGAGTGAGCTGAGCCCCAATATTCCAGCTCCTTTCATCCCCACGCGCCCACAGACACTTTCTCCCAAAGCACACAGCAGTTCACGAGATGGCTTCCGTCTGGCTCCATGACCAGCTGCTTCACTGACCCTCCCCTCTGACCCCGACCCCTTGGTGTCAAGGTCACGGGCAAGTTTGGAATCCTTGCTCTCCTCTGTTGGTTTAGGAGGAGGGAGGAGTGTTCCTGGGACAGGTGGTGTCCCCTAAATCTGACCTCGGAGAGGGGTCACCCCAACATATCTCATGTTTGCCTGTGCCTAGACCTCTGTAGGGTTCAGAATGCTCACGTCCCTTTTCCCTGAGGCCCCCTAGCCTTCCTGTGTAAGCTCATGCAATGACTGGGAGCCCCGGAGCAGGGGCTCTGCGCAGCTCGGGGCCAGCGGCTGGGCCCTCAGCCTCCTGGTGCTGCAGCTGTTCAACCCTACCTGGTGTGATCTGTCAGTAGCCTTCACCACGGCCACGTCCTGGTCCCCCGAGACACTCACCCCCTGCTGCCTAGGCACCACCCTCTGCTGGGTTTCCTCCCACCCTCCAGCCCCTCTGTCTCCCAACCTCATCTCAACAAGCTCTAAATGGTAGGAGGCTCCGGAACCCCTTCTCCTCTCTGTCTACTCTGACTCCTTGGCTGAGACTGAGGGCTTTAAATGCCATGGATGCACTGATGACTCTAAATGTATGTCTGTACCCCAGACCCCCCTGTAAACTCTGGAGTTGATCATGCCATGGCTCACTGCACACATTCAGGCCCTCTCCACCTTGACGTGTCCACGCTATCCTTCTGATCCTTCATCTCACAAATCAGCGGCTCTCACTGCCTTGTCTCATCTTAGTTCCTGTCAACTCCGCTCATCTAGATCCTTGGAGTCGCCCCAAATATGTGACCGTGGGCAAAGTGCCTCAGCTTCCTGTGACTCAGTCTTTTCATTTGTAAGATGGGGAAAATAGGGGTGCTCCAGGGCGGCACAGTCAGGTAACTGTCTGACTTCAGCTCAGGTCATGATGCTGGGGTCCTGGGATGCAGCCCTGAGTTGGGCTTCTGCGGGGAGCCTACTTCTCCCTCTCCCTCTGCCCCTCCCCCTGCTCATGCTCCTGCTCTCTCTCTCTCTCTCTCAAATAAATAAATAAGATTTATGAGGATTAAAGGAATTAATATTTGCAACAGGTTTGGACCCAGGTCTGCAACAGGGTAAGCGCACTGCGTATTAGTGTCGAGATCAGTCTTGGGTTCCCCTTTCTCTCCCATCTCATGTCCAATATGTCAGCAAATCCCATTTGCTGCACACACAAAATAGCATCTGATTGCTTCTCACCACCACCCCCCCAACTACTGCCCTGGTCCAAACCAATGATCTTCAGTAAATTTATAGTTATGCAACCATCACCATAATTTTGTTTGGGAACATTTTCATCATGTCTTTTCTGGACATTTCATATCAATGGAATCATACAACACATGGTCTTTGTGTCTGGTTTTCTCTCCCTCTTCCAGGACTCTGTCCCCGGGACTCACTATAGCCGTGCATGCAGTAGGCACCTAATGAATATTTACGGGAGGGAAGAATGTTTTTGAGGTTCTTTCTTGTCATGGAAGGTATCAGTTTGTTCCTCTTTTACGGCTGAATGGTATCCTGCCGTATGGATTTTGCCTGATGTTTGCAATAGCCTTCCCTCAGGTTTCCCTGTTTCTACCCATCCCCTCATCCCCTCTGTTTTGAGCACAGAAACCAGATGAATCCCTCTACAGCAGAGGTCAGTCCACCCCACAAATCGAAAACCCCCATGGCCCCCATCTCAGGGTAAAAGCCGAGGTCCCTACAGAATTGGCTTAGTCTCTTCAGGCCACCGTAATAAATGCCACAGATGGGGGCTCAAATAACAGACATTTATTTCTCACAGTTCCATAGGCCGGACATCTGAAATCAGGGTGCCTGCCTGGTCAGGTTCTGGTGAGAACCTTCTGGGCTTGCAGATGGCCATCTTCTTGCTGTGTCCTCATCCATGCAATCTCTCTCTCCCTCTTCTCATAAGGCCACCAATCTTATCAAGTGAGGACCTCGCCTGTAAGACCTCGTTGTTTCCTGAAAGCCCATTTCTACATATATTCGTACTGAGAGTGAGGGCTTGAAATTTATGAGGACAAGGAATTATGTGGTTTTGCCAGGACTCTGTCCCCAGTTCTCACTGATCCCATGCATGCAGTAGGTGCCTGACGAATATATGTAGGAGGGAAGGATGAGGTGAGCTCCTGCTGTGCTCCAGGCCCTGCCCAGCCACAGTGTCCTTCCCCACAATCCCTGGAGAAGGAGATGAGAATTCTGGGCAGCCACATTGCCCAGAAACAGGACCCAATTGTGCTTACACAGTGGTCAGTGTGTTTGCTCTCTTGAGGAAACAGGATAGCACCCCAGCCCCACAGTCCAGTCGGGGTGACAGACCCATTGCAAGGTCCCATCCCACTTGTGTTCATCTACTCCACTAACATCCCCCAAGTATTGCCTGTGTGCCATGCATACAACGATGTCAGGATCTGGTCCCTACCTTCCTAGCTGGGGAGACAGGCCCAATTCCAGGCAGCTGATGCCCCAGGAAAGGATGCAAAGAGTGACTAACCCCACTTGTGCGTGAGATCTGCTTCATGGCATACCAACTGGGTCCTAGAGGATGGTTAACATGATTCACAGGCAGAGCAGAAGGAAGGGCATGTTAGCAAGAGGAAACTCACTGTGTTGCAGAGGGGGAGGGCATTTTGGGGGGTGGGAGAGAGCACATATAGGCTGAGTGGTTCTCAAACTGCCCTGAGGGCTTCCTTATAGCCTCCTAAGGGGCTGTCAGGAGAGATGGAGGACAGGTGGGACTCAGAACATCTCTCTGAACCTGTTTTGCATAAGGGACCTTCATACAAGATTTCCTTTAAGCAAGGAATTTGAAAACCAGTGCTATTTAGTGCTGTCCAATAGAACTTCCTGCAGCTAGGGAAATGTTTTATATCTGAGCAGTAACCACATTATATCTGAAATGTAGCTAGTGCAACTGAGCAACTAAATTTTCATTATAAATTGAAATAGCCACATGTGACTAGTGGCCACCATACTGAATAATGCATCTAGGTGATAAGAAGCCAATGGAAATGTTTAAGTGGGACAACATGACCACAGCTGTGCCTTGGAAGCCAGAGAGCCCTATGACCTCCTTAAGAAGTAGATAAATTTATGCCCATTTTGTTGATGAGGAAATCAAGTCTCAGAGAAGTGAACTGACTTGTTGAAGGTTTCAGAGCTAGTAAGGAGCTGAGGTGGGTCTTGAATCCAAGTCCTTCTAGCACCAAACCTGGGAGCCAGTCAAAGATGCTGATGCCCATGGGGCATGTCCAGGTGATCTATATAAATTTTATCATTGACAGTTATGACTGTCTTGACACCACTTGCCAAGTGAAGTACCAGTGAGTCCTATACTGAAGACACCCCAAATTCTGCTTTAGGTATATTGAGCCACTATGATGGTATATGAAAATTTTCTAGTAGTAGTGTTTTCTTATTAGGAAATTTTCTGCTAAAATTTCTTCCTAAGTCCATACAATTGGTTGTTTTTTAAACATCATCTGCTGTGGGGTCTTAGACATTAAAATTCCTATGCACATACTTAACTTTCCCTGGTAATAAGAGTCTGAGGCAAACAGAGTTGGGCTATGATAATAACCCCTCTTGATAGTATTCATAGTAAAGCATGTCATCCACCAGTATTACCACAAACAATGAGGAAAGTCCTCTGCCCTCACATGGGGGCTCTTAAAGATAATTTCCTAATGGATATTTTCTTTTTTTTTTCCTGGAAGGTAAAGTAACAAGTTGGGAAAGGACTTCACACTCATCCCTGAGAAATCAAGGTCTTGTTGTTCCTTCCTCAGCTGCTTTCATGTCCAGCTGACTCAGAAAGGGCTGAGTAGGGAAGGGAAATGAAACTTGCTCCGGGGAAAGCAATGATGTTCTCCACTGATCTCAACAGAATCTGGGTTTGTGTAATAGGCAGGACATGGGGGGTTATGCCGCAATAACAAACAACCCCTAAGTCTCAGTGACCTAAGATAAAAATGGCAGTTTCTCTCTCATGCAGCACATAGATCACAGGTCAGCTGGAGACGCTGGTTCATGTGGTCATTTGGAGACCCAGACAGATTCCTTCTCCAATACTGTTAAGAGCTCCAAAGGTTTTCCACTGTGACCTAAATGCTCTGGCCTAGAAGTGAGATGCTTCACTTCCATTGGCAACTTACTGGCCATCACTGATCATGTGGCCCCATCCAACCACCCTGGGGGGCAGGAGATATAATCCTGGTGGAAATACCTAGCATTCGCCCTAATGACCATCCTAGCAGAGACCTGCTGGTTTGTTCTGTTTCTCTGCTTTTCTTATTTTGGAATGCTACACTCCTCTGGATTTCCAGCAAGTCGGTGGAGAAGGCAGATGTCACAGGATGGAACAGATCCTCTGAAAGTCTTAACTGAACAAATGCCCCCTGCCAAGGTTTTTCAAATCACAAGCTACTTTTCAGCCCAGACCCCCATGAGGGAGCTGCTGAGGAGCAGGGACTGAGCTTCAAGGAACTGAGAGGCTGGCTCGAACTCAGAGCTGGGAGGGGCCACCCTGTCATCTCAGGGATGAGGAAATCGGGGCCCACAAAGGAGTTTTCATGCAGTTGCCTGGGCAGGGGTAGGACTAGAACCCAGCTCTCCTGGCTCATAGAACTAGGAAAAAAAAATGTTTCCCCATGGCTCACCAACTGCCATCTCTGCACAGATTCTGATCTGAAAGGAAAGGAGGGGAAGACACAGGCTGAAGGGGAGGGGAAGGGATCCCTGGACCCCACTGCCTTTCTTCAGCAGACCCTGGACAAATATTCCCTTCCTGAGTTCCCTTGATCAGGACTTTCCTCTCCCCTAAACCAACCTCTCTGGAATGCCCCATGGCAGTCCCATTTCATATTGTCATAAACCAAGGACCCAGAAGCTTCTCCTAGCTTCCTGTGACCTGAGAAAGCTAGACCTGTGTCTGTCAGAGAGAGAGAGAGAGATTCAGAGGCAGAAACAGGCAGCAAAGGTGAGGAGGATGAGTGTGGCCTACGAAGAGCACTGGATATGGGCCTTCCATCTGCCATCCCAAGATTATCTGCTCCAAGGACTACCATCTGGAGCCCTCTGGTTGATTTTTCCTTGTCCAGGGCCTCTCTCCTCCACTGCTAGAATGTGCATTCCATGAGGAGACCGACTTCAGCTGCAGTCTTGCCTGGCGCCCAGCTATGCCCCAGGCACTGGGAAACCCACTGCAATGTTTGCACGAGTTCAGTATTTGTCGAATGGATTTGAGGAGGCATTGAAAGGTTCTAAATGCAGAGGTGACAGGATCGTGTTTGCCTTTCAGAAAGATCAAAAGAGAGACCTGTACAAGTGACATTGGAGCTAGTCTCCAAGATGGTGAGGGAGGAGCTGAAGAGTGAGGCACATGGAGAGCATTCCAAGCCAGGAGAGTGATGCTCCGATGACAGGGAGAAGAAAAAGGTGTGGTTAAGGTCCATTCAGTCTCTCACTCGCTCACTCACTCAGCCCACACTCTTGCCTTGGAAGTGGCTGTGGTGGTGGGGGATGGCACAAATGAGGGAGCTCAGTAAATACTGTCATCCCAAAGCCCTCTGGTGCACATTATGGCTTCTTCTGTCTCTTGATCCAAAGATGATGCAAGGGGTCCATCGGAGCCCTGGGTTCCATTCTCCTTGCCCCCTGCACAAACATGCTGCACGCCAATACTCCTGGGGTTGGGGGGATTACCCAAAAACAGAAACAACAGAGACCAGGCTAGCAATAAAGACGGGCTGTCAGGGAGGGTCATCGGGAAGAAGTTTTTGAACCCAAGATCAGAGTCAAGACTGGCTAGACAAAACTATGGCACTGGAGGAGGAAACTAGACTCCCTCAGGCTGAGAGGGTGTCTTCTGCACCCCAGCCTGTGGCCCCACGTGCTCTTCTCCACTCATTCATTCACTCATTCAGTCCTTGCCATTCTCTTGAGCCCATTAATCTCACTGGTCCTCAGGGAACGCTTGCTTTAGGGGACTGATTTGGGACACATGCTCTTCTGATTTACAGATTTTCTTGGTCAAGGAGAATAATCACTGGGAGGTAACAGCTGGGCACTATTTTACATCGTCTTCACGACTGAAGGAGGGCCAACTCACAGATCACCAGGATTCCCAGCCCTACAGCCACGTAGAGCTCATTGGGAGCCCCAGCAACTTGCCAGATCCCCAGGGAAGCCCAGGCACACAGCCACTTCCAGCCTTGGGAAGAAGATAAATATTTAACATCAGGACAGACGTGTTGCAACCTTTGCAAAGACTTTAGAACACCTACAATTAAGCCTAACCCCTAATTCATCTGTGTAAAGGCATCTTGGCTTAGATCCATTCCCCAGATCGGAGGCAAATTGACTTTCCTTGGGTGAACCAAAGGATGAAGTGCTTTCAAGGTGAGGGTCTCCCAGATATGAGGCAGTAGGGTGGGGGTGGGGGGAATCCAAGCCTGAATAACATGTCAAAAATAACAATCTTGTTATTTAAACTTGAGGCTCGGGGAGAAGCCTATAGAAGCAGTGATGATATCCATTAACACCGACAGAATTCATCATGACTGATGGCTCCAACCAACAGCAGGGGAATCAGAAGTGATCGATTAGATCATCTCTTTAAAGCATTGCCAAAAACTGCCTTGGAGAACGTACTTGCATCTCCACCAGTGAAAAATGCATGTTCAAATAATGTAACCTGTATTAAATTATCACCCTCTGTCCAGGTATACACAAATTGATCTGCTGATGCTGGGAGGTGTGAGGCTGAGAATATATTATAATACACATATTTACGTACAGGCTTCTGTATGTCTTCACTCTCTGCCCCTGCAGGTAATGCAGACAGTCAAAGTCATGTGCATGAGGTTAAGGTCACCTTTAAAATCTCCTGCTTCCAGGTGCTTCTGCTTCGCTTAGATGCACAGCCCGAAGCCAGCTGTGGCCAGCTGTCCTACATGACCGCGACATGCTCCTGGGGGTGGACTGTGCCTGCCTGTCTCTGTCCAATCTCAACCAGGCTTCACAGAGGTACGTCTATACTCCCTTCTACCCTTCCTCACCTCCTCCCCCGCGTAGCAGTCAGTGGTGTCCCCTGTGCCTTTCTGTCCATGCCACTGAATGGACCACACCCAGCAGATAGTGACTCTACCTTCTGTACCTCTCACCAGTTGATCTCCCCTTGACCCTCCTCCTGAATGAAGCTCATTAGGCTGACCTTCACCGTTTATGTTGGGACTGTTGAAATCTCCACCAAATGGTCTATCTGGTCTCCAAGTCTGTCTCATCTCTCCACTGTTTCCAGAGTGATTTGTCCAAAATGCAAATCAAATCACGCCCCATCCGACCTTACCCCTCAGTGGCATCTCAGTGTCCTGGGATACAGATACTCCTTTGTAGGACTCGGAAAATGTTCAGATTTCAACCTCCAGGTACCCCGCATTCCACCCATACAAAATAACCAGTGGATCAACAACCCTGTGGAGCTGAGTTACACCTCCATGCTTTTGCACATTCTGTTTCCTCCACCTGGATTTTCTTCCTTCAAGCTTCCTTCCTCAGTGAAGCCGCTGACTCTGGTGCCTAGAAGCAGAGCCTGATACCGGGTCTCTTGTTCAAGTGACTTATCTGGAAGAGCATGAGGAAACCACCCTAGGGGAGGGTCCTTGCTGAGCAAGAGTGTGGATTTAGCTGGGGTAAAGCTTCAGTCTGAGCATATGCCAAGCTGCGGATCGCACCCTGCACCCCGGAGCTTGCTGCACGCATGCGAAGGCTTGAGGCAAAGACAGCCATTCTTTGTGGCTCTTTCGGTCATTGGCTGAGGTCTGTGGGGGTGGGGATGGAGGTCACCTCCCAGCTGAGGCAGCTTCCTGGCAGAGGGCCATTCTCCGGAGAAGGGGCAGCTGTGAGGGGATGCTTGCCCTGACCTGTGAGGGGTATTGGAGAGGGCACCCCAGCATCCACCATGCCACCAGCTGGCGGACTTCAGTTGTTCTAAATTTCTCTGCAGGGCTACTTAGCATGCAGCCTTCTGAGCCCCAGCCCCAGAGAGTCTGACTCGGGTGGTGGGAGTTGGGCGGCCAATTTGCATTTCCTTCAAGTTCCCAGGTGGTGCTGCCAGCAAACACAACTTTAGAGAGTCAGGACCCTTCACCTTCTCTTCCCCACCTTCAACCCTATCACTAGGACAGAAACTGCCTCTTCCTTGCTTGGTTCACCCAGCACCTGCTAGATGGCACCATATGACCATGGCCGTGTCATATGATGGCGTCTAGTAATGGTCTACCTCCCTTTAAACCATTAAAGAACCAGTGTGGAGATCCTGTTCCTCTTTGTGTCTACACATTGCAGCTTGGTGCCCGGCACATTGTAGGTCTCAGTAAATCCATCTTGAGTGAATAAATGATTGCCTGCAGTGATAAGGCAAATATACCTTCTACTGGCCCAGGGCTCAGGACCAGGATAAACTGCTGTTTTAAGGTTGCCTTACTCCAGGAATGGAGGGAAGGAAACTCTGATCATTTTGAGAAAACCACGTCAATGAATCTTCTCACTGTGCAGAACTGAAGCCAAGCTGGGGAGAGTGAGAATTAGAAGCTGAGCTGTGCTGTGTGATAATGTTGGAGCTGGTCCTTACTGCAGAGAATCACCCTTGAGAAAGATCAGGATGTTGTCTGGGAAGAGGGAGGGATGTTAGCAGTCTGGTCCCCAAGAGAGCAGAGGGCAGAGAGTGATGGTCAGGGGCTCCTGGTGGGAAAGTAGGGTGACCTTCAGCACCACAGGTCCCGCATTGACCCACACCAAGCCGCAGCAGGTTGGGGGTCAAAGAGAGAGAATGAGCCTGGGGGCTGCTGTCCTGAGATCCGCTCTCAGATATTAGGTTGCTCTCTTTCCTACAATGTAATTCCTAAGTCTTTCAGAGAAACAGAAGAGTGGGAGACAGCCTGGTTTTTGCTGGACTTTGGAGAACCACACAGGGTGGGCAAAGAGGGAGTAGCCTGGACAGGCCAATAATGAGAGGGGAGAGATGCTCCAAGGGAAGGAGTAATTGGCTTGGTGGGGGGTGGCCAAACACCCCTGCTAGCCCGGGGTGGGGGGCATCCTAGCTCTTGGGACTTTCGGTGCTAGCACTGGGAAAGTTCCAGACAAACCAGGATGAGTTGGGTGCCCTCCTAGATGGTACGATGATCAGAGAAAACAAGTACCCATTTGTGGAAACCATAAACATCCCTCTGAGACCTCCCTAATACGTTGTTAGGGGAAGCAGTTAAAGCCAGCCTTCCTTCCATCCCTCAGAAAGGGGATGAGGCTAGTTGGCGATCAAAGGGAAGTGTGGCCCTGACGTCCACACAGCTGAGGAATATGTGGGGCATACTCATAATCTGCAGGTGTTTGGGAAATCCTTATCATGGCTAATGATTTTATACTGATCTTCATCAGGGGAGAACAACTAGCAAAAAGAGCAGACCAAGCAATGCATCAGGAATCATGAGACCTGTACTCTAGCCCCGGCCCTTCCACTAACTAGCTGTGTGATCACAGACAAGTGAATTGTCCTCTCTGAGCTCCATTTTCCTCCCAGGTAAAAGTGAAGATCTGAAATAGGTCCCTTTGGCAGTTTGGTGAGGCTTATAGACACCCCATAAGAATAATGTTCAAAGTGTATAAAATAAAATCAAATTTACAAGGGAAACCAATTATTCTGTCACAAAATTATCAACATATTCAGAAAACCAATTTTGATATGCAGTAACATATGCACCTCTTAATAGGTGCAGTAAAGAATAAGTCCCAGCAATGGATATAACAACTGTAATTTCAAAGTAATTATGAGCACAGACAGTATTTCAGAATATCTGTGATAACCACAATTTGATGTGAAGATATTTGTGATTTTTATCAGTGATGACATCACAGATGCTGCCAACACATGTGTGGTTTATTGCACATATTCGTGATGGAGGAAGGAGACTCTACCTTTTAGTAAGTTAGTAAAAATAAAAATGCAGTTTTTCCCTTTCTATTTCCCCCTGATTTTATCCACAAACTTTATTATGGGCTGAGTTGTGCCCTCCCACATTCATATGTTTAAGTCTTAACCCCTGGTACCTCAGAATGTGATTGCATTTGGAAGCAGGGCCTTTAAAGAAGAAGTTAAAATGAGGTCTTCGGGGTGGGGGCCCTAATCCAATGTGGCTGTTGTCCCTGTGAGAAGAGATGAGGGCACAGACACACACAGAGAGAAGACCATGTAAAGACATGGGGAGAAGGCAGCCATCTACAAGCCAAGGAGAGGGGCCTCAGAGGAAATCAACCCTGGTGACACCTTGATCTTGGACTTCCAGCCTCCAGGACCATGAGAAAATAAATATCTGTTCACTGAGCCCTTCCATCTTCAGTGCTTTGCTGTGGCAGCCCCCACTGACTAATACCAGCCTCCAAGTTGCAGGCCCCAAGTTAAGAATTCCAGGATGGACAATCTCTAAGGTGCCTCTGAATCTGCCCAGGTTAATGAAGCTCCTCTGTGCTGGAAGACAAGGGCCTTGACAAACACAAAAGGGCATAATCTTTGGGCCACTGAGAAGAAACCAGATTGAGAAGAGGCCCCAAGTGCTCTGGGCCCCCTTCACTGACTGTGGTTGTATCCAATGTGCTGAGAAATCCCCCCAGGGCTCTCCAGAGCAACCCCTGTGCTCCTCACAGTGTGTCAGCCCTTTAGCCCATGAAGCTTTATGACCCCAAGGCCCAGTGGCTGGTGCCTGCAAGAAGAGAATGAGGTTGGAGGGTTACCTCCTGTCAGGTCCTGGTGGGAGGCTGAGGTTGGTGCTCCCAGCACCAGAGGGCCTGCACTACTGCCCCCAGCCAGTGCATGTTTGCTGGAGCATTGGTGAGGACAGTCCAGACTTCTGAGAGTTCCAGAGGAGGCCCAGAGAGGTGGAAAAGAGGGAGAAGGAAGAGGGAAGAAGGAAGAGAAAAGGAAGACAGAGAAGGGAGTTGTTGAGATGGACAGGAAGAAAGTAAAGGGAAGGAGGGAGAGACAGAAAGCATGAGATGAGTTCTGGAGAAGTGAAAGAGAGAGAGGGAGGAGGAGGGAGAAGAGAGGAGAGTGGGCAGACAAGGCTGTCTGAGGCCCCCTGGTCTCTCCAAGGGCTGCTAGTGACTCAGAAACATGAGAAGGAGGAGAAGGGCACACAGAGGAGGACCCCTTCACGTCTCACCAAACACGTGATTCCTAATGATTGACTCCCAGCTCACATGCCAGCTGTTGTTTCAGCAATCTGTGAGTGGACAAGAGGCCTTCCCCTGCACAGCCCCAACTCCTGACTCGGGGGAGGCAGGACAAGGATGGGCTGTCTCCAAGGGGGCTGCCTCCATTCAGTCAGGGAGGCAGCCTGACTCCAAGGTTGACCAGCAGCTCCTCCTCCCCAGAGTCCCGGCCCTCTGCCGTCTCATGGAAAATCATGGATAGGGTTTATTTTCTTGATGCTGGTTTGTTTTTCAGTCCTGTCGGCCCTGATATGCTTAACACTTCCCTGGAGAGAAGTGTGAAGCCATTGCAATCCCTGAGGTAAATACCTAATTAGGATGCTTCTGAACAGAGTATTATTTACTTGGGAGAATGTATCTTGGGTCAGTGTGCAATTAGGGAGGTTATTTTCTCAAGATAGGGTGGTGGTTCCGGCAGGCCCTATACTTAAATATGTCACTAGGTGTTGCTTAAAGCATCTGGGGTACCTGGAAGATACCCTTAATTTATTTTTAAGAAATTTGCCTATTACAACATTTATACAGCTGAGCTGCTGGGGTAAGGAGAGCAAATTGTGATTCTAACTCTATGGTTGAGAAAGGAAAAGCCAAACTGTGGGTCACTCCCCCCCCCAACGAAACCAGTAGCAGTTAATGATTTAGAGCCAAATAGGCCCATTGATTCAACCAAGACTCTAGTCTAGATCAGGCATGGTACTCGGTATTTTTTAGGGGTTCCTATCACTCAACACGTATCATACTTTCAACAGGAAATTACAAAGCATGACAAAAGGCAAAAGAAAATCAAAGAGATAAAGTGGTCATTAGAACCAGACTCCGATATGACACCCGTGTTGGATATCAGGCAGAGAATTAAAATTCATATGATTGATATGTTGAGGACTCTAGTGGAAAGAGTAGCTAACACACGAGAACATACGGATAATGTGAGCAGAGAAATGGAAACTCTAAAAATGAGTAAAGAGGAAAGGGGGGGAATCAGAAACATAACAACAGAACAAAGAACGCCTTCAATGAGCTTATCAGAAGACTAACCATGACCAAGGATAGAATCAGTAAGCATGGAGATAGGTCAATAGAAACATCCCAGCTGAAATGCGCGGGGGGAAAAAGCACAACAAAAACAGAACCAAACATCCAAGCTCTGTGGGGCCACATGCCTATGCATCCCTGGAACACCAGATGACAAGAAAGGGAAAATGGAGAAGGAACAGTTGAAGGATCAATGGCCAAAAGTTTCCGAAGCACAGACCTAGGAAGCTCAGAGAACACCACACAGAATAAATACCAAAACAACAAAATAACCTCACACCTGGGCTCATCACATTCAGACTACAGATAACCCAAGTAGGAGGAAAATATCGAAGGAAGCCAGAGGCAGGAACATACGTTACCTATGGAGGAACAAAGATAAGAATTACAGCAGAGTTCTCAACAGAAAGAAAGCAAGCAGGAAGAGAATGCAGTGAAATATTTAAAATGTTCAGCAACCCAGAATTCTACATCCGGTGAAATTACTCTTCACGGGTAAAAAAGATAGAAAGCTGTTCTCAAATAAATAAAATGGAGGGAATTCATCACCAGCAGACTTGCCCTGAAAAAAAAAAAAAGATGATAAAAGAAGTTCATATCAAGAATATGATAAAGGTCAGAAACTTAATTTACATAAAGAAAGGGAGAGTATCAGAGAAGGGATAAGTGAAGGTAAAATAAAATCTTTTTATTTTTTCTCGTTCTTAAGTGATGTAAAAGATAACTGTTTAAAGCAGCAACAGTAACAGTGTAAGACATGATCACAGCAGAAGGGTGAAAGGCAATGAAGGATGACAATGTCATAAGTGATGGAAGAAGAGACTGGGGGGAAAGTGCCCACACTACATGTGAAGTGGTGTAGTATTATTTGAAAGCAGACTTACATTTTACAAATGTATTTTGTAACCACTAGGGTAACCATTAAAACAAATGTAGAGTTGTACCTGATCTGCTAAGAGCAGAGATAAAGTGGTATATTTAAAAATGTTCAAGTAAAATGAGAGGAGGGAGACTTCTGGTTTCTGGACTGTAGGAAGCGTGGACATCACCGCTCTATCCTAACAAGCAAAAAGCTAAGCAAAATGACAGAGCAACTCTCCTTAAGATCTGTAAGAGAAGTGAAGTCATGGAGCAAACCACAGCCCCCCCAAATTGGACAGACCAACAGATACATAAATACAGAGAACCATAACTTAATCAAAATAGAAACCCATAGGCAGCAACCTGGGGGAGAGCCAGTGCTGAGGTAGGAAAACCTGAACTGTAATTAACTAGAGGCTCAGTGCAGACAAGTCTGAGAGCTCAAAACATCAGGGCCACCCAGTCATAGGGAGGCCCCTACACTTTCGTGAAGCTCTAGCTTTCACGTGGGAGAGGGGAAATACCCAACTCCAGCCCCCTATAGCCATTTTGCCCCATTTAAGGAGGCGAAAAAAAGCCTGAGAATCATTCAGAGATATGGACTTGCTAAAACTGAGACCTAGTCACAGGACTATAGAAGGCTTACACACACACACACACACACACACACACACACACACACCCTCATCACCACATTACCAACAGCCTACTTACACCAGTTCCTTTTACCCTATACATCATATTCAGCTAGCAATAAAAATTACAAGACATGCTAAAAGGCAAAAAACACAGTTTGAAGAGAGCAAACAAGCACTGAAACCAGTTCAGATATGGCAAGGGTGTTGGAATTATCAGAGCAGGAATATAAAATATCTATCATTAATATGCCAAGGCTCCAAAGGATAAAGTAGATCCAGCAGATAAGCACAGGTGAGCATTTAAGCAAAGGGAGGGGAATTCTAAGAAAGAACCAAAAAGAAGTGCTAGAGGTCAAAAACACTCTAACAGAAATGAAGAATGTTCCGGATGGGTGCATTCGTAGCCTGGACGTGGCTGAGGAAAGAAAGAACATGGCTTAGCTTGAAAATGCAATTCGAAGTTCCCAAACTGAAAAGCAAAGAGAGCAAAGACTGAAGAAAACAGAACAGAATACCCAAGGACTGTGGGACAATAACAAAAGGTGTAACACACGTATGGTGGGAAGACCAGAGGAGAAGAGAGAGGGGAATAGGAGAAATATTTGAAACAACAATGACTGAAAATTTCCCCAAATTAATAAAAATTTCCCCAAACGCAACACAGCTCCAAGAGAGCACCAAGCAGAATAAACATCCAAAAACTACACTAAGGCAAATCATCATCAAACTACAGAAAATCAAAGAAAAAAGAGTCCTGGAAGAAGCCAAATAGAAGAAGAGAGATGAGAGTTACCCCTGAATTTCTCCCCAGAAGCCATGCAACTAAGAAGAGAGTGGAGTGAAATATTTAGTATTAAGAAAAACTATCAACCTAGAATTCTGTACCCTGAGAAGTCATCCTCCAAAAAGTGAAGGAGAAATAAAGACTTTCTCAGACAAACAACAATTGAGGGCATTTGTTGCCAGTAGACTTGCCTTGCAAGAAATGTTAAAAGAAGTTATTTAGAGAGGAGGAAAATGATATAAGTCAGAAATTCGTATCTACCTAAAGAAAGGAAGACCTGACAGAAGGAATAATTGAAGGTAAACTGAAATCTTGTATTTTTCATATTCCCAATTGATCTAACAGATGACAGTTTGTTCAAAATATTATTAACAATTGTTATTATATGGCAACAATGCATTCAGTTGTGTATGCATATAAATATATTTGTATATATATGTTTATGCATGCTTATGTATAAATGAAATGAAAGACAGCAATGATACAAAAGACAAGAGGGAGAATTTAGGATTATTTTGTTACTATAATGTATTTGCCCTACCCATGAAGCAGTAGAAATGTGAAGTTGGATTAATACAACTATATCTGTAATCACTTTGAATGCACTGGAATGCAAATATTGTCCAACTTCAAAAAAGTCAAGTCAGCAAATGGCAATTTAATGGGGCTTTCTTGCTTAGTTTATTTAGCTTTGGTAGGTCTTTTTGTTTTGTCTTTGTAAATGCACTTTAAGAATTTTTTATTTATATCTGCTTCAGGACCCTCCTGCTATAACTGGGGTTTGGTAGGGAGAAGCACAGAGTGATATGGAGACTGAGGAGCAGAGAGATTAGTTGTAAATGTATAGGGCAACCCATTATAAAAAGTTAAAAAAAATAAAACTGATAGGCTTAAAAAGGAGAGGAAACATAATCATAGGGATAAATCATAAAAAATGCTCAATTAAAACCACAAATGACAGGGAAAGAGTGGAAGACAAAAACACAAAGAACAAGGACAACGAACAAAAAATAGTAACAAATATGGTAGATATTATTACAACTATATCTGTAATAACTTTGAATGTCAATAGCCTAAATACTTGAATTAAAAGACAGACATTATCTAAGAGGATCAAAAAACAAACCCAACTAGAGTTGCCTAAAAGAAACTCACTTTAGGGGCACCTGGGTGGCTCAGTGTGTTAAGCCTCTGCCTTCGGCTCAGGTCATGATCTCAGGGTCCTGGGATCGAGGCCCGAATCAGGCTCTCTGCTCAGCAGGAAACCTGCTTCCCCCTCTCTCTCTGCCTGCCTGTCTGCCTACTGGTGATCTCTCTCTCTCTGTGTCAAATAAATAAATAAAATCTTCTAAAAAAAGAAAGAGAAAAAGAAACTCACTTTAAATATAAACACACATGTATATTAAAAGTAAATGGACGACAGAGTGTAAGCTAAAATAATACAATAACAATAAAAACAAATCAAAAAAGTAAATGGATGACAAAAGATATACATTGTTGGGCGCCTGGGTGGCTCAGTGGGTTAAAGCCTCTGCCTTCGGCTCAAGTCATGATCCCAGGGTCCTGGGATCGAGGCCCACATCAGGCTCCATGCTCAGCAGGGAGCCTGCCTCCTCCTTTCTCTCTGCCTGCCTCTCTGCCTACTTGTAATCTCTCTCTCTCGCTGTGTCAAATAAATAAATAAAATCTTTTAAAAAAAAGATATACATTGTTAACACTAATCAAAAGAAAACAGAAATAGCTATATTAATTTCAGACAAAGAAAACTTCAGAGCAAGGAAAGTTATCAGGGATAAAGAGGAGCATTATGTAATGTTAAAGGAGTCAATTCCAGAAAAAGACATTTTGATCCTTAATGTATATGTGCATAGGATAAAACCTGATAGAACTGCAAGGGGAAATCAATGAATGCACCATCATAGTTGGAGTCTTCAATACTGCTCTGCCAGAAATGGACAGATACACCAGGCAGAAAATCGGTAAGAACATCGTTGAATTCAATAACCCCTTCAATCAACAGAGCATCATGGACATCTATGGACTACTTCATCCAACAACAGCAGAACACGCATGGAACACTGACCAAGGTCAACCACATTCTGGGCCATAAAACACACGTTAACAAATTTAAAAGAAGAGAAATCATACGATGTCTGTTCTCAGACCACGGTGGAATTAAACTAACTCCAGCTAAAGATAGCTGGAGATTTTGGAGATCAAACAACATACTTCTAAATAACACATGTGTCAAAGAAAAAAATCTCAAAGAGAAATTTTAAAATATTTTGAGCTGAATATTTTAACTGCATAAAATGGAAATACAACTTACCAAAGTTGTGGATTACAGCACAAGTGGGGTTTTGACGGAAATTTATAGCATTGAGTGGATATACTAGAAAAAGAAGAAATATCTAAAATCAATCAGCTAAGCTTCCACCATAGGAAACTAGGAAAAAGAAAACAAATTAAATGCAAAGTAAGCAGAAGAAAAGAAATAATAAATATTAGAGCAGAAATGAATGAAATTGAAAATAGGAAGTCAGTAGAGAAAAATCAATGAAACCAAAAGCTGGTTCTTTGAAAAGATCAATAAAACCAATAAGTTCTATCCATGTTAACAAAGAAATAAAGAGAGAGGACACAAATTACTAATGTCAGAAATGAAAAGATGCCACTGCAGATCCCGTGAACATTAAAGGATATTAAATAAATACAAAACAACAACTCTGTGCCCATACATTTGATAAACCAGATGAAATGGACCAGTTCCTTGGAAGACACAATCTGCTAAAACTCACACAAGAACAAATAGACAATCTAAAAAGGCCTGTATCTATTAACAAAATCGAATCAATAATTAATAACCTTCCACAACAAAAAGCAACAGACCCACATGTGTTCACTGGTGAATTCCACCAAATATTTAAGGAAGAAATGATACCAAATTTCTACAGTTTCTTCCAGAAGACAGAAGCAGAGGGAATACTTCCCAATTCACTCGATGAGGCCACCATTACCCCAAACCAGACGAAGACATTACAATAAAACTACAGACCAATCTCTGTCAACAACACAGTTGTTACAGTGTCATACAGAGAAGTCTCTCTCTCCTAAAAATCCTCTGTGCTTTTCCTATTAGCCTCCCCTGTCCTCTACCCCACAACCACTGATCTCGGTACTATCTCCAGAATTTTGTCTTTTCCAGAACGTCATGTAGTTGGAGTCAGACAGTATGTATGTAGCCTTTCAAGACTGACTTTGGTCACTTAGTTATATGTATCTAAGTTTCCTCCATCTCTTTGCATGGCTTGATCGCTCATTTCTTTTTAGTGCTGAATAATATTCTCTTGTCTGTATGGACCAGTTTATTTATTTGTTCACCTGCTAGAGGACATCTTGCTTGCTTCCAAGTCTTGGCAATTATAAATAAAGCTGCTATAAACATCTGTATGCAGGTTTTGGTGTGGATGCAATTTTTCAACTCTTTTGGGTAAATATCAAGGAGCATTGACTTCTGGCTTATACAATGAGAATATGTTTAGCCCTGTAGGACTACCGCCCTATCCTTCAAAGTGGCTGTACCATTTTGCATTCCCACCAGCCACGAATGAGAGGCCCTGTTGGTCCACATCCTCACCAGCAATTGGTATGATCAGTCCTCAGATTTTGGTTGCAATGTTGGGTTTAGTTGCATTTCCCTGATGACATATGGTGTGGAGCATCTTTTCATGTGCTGATTTGCCAGCTGCAAATCTTCTTTGGTAAGGTATCTGTTAAGGTCTTTGGCCCATTTAATTGTAACAAATGTAATACACTGGTGAGGATGTTGATAATGAGGAGACTATGCATGAATGGGGGCAGGGGGTCAAAATCTCTGTACCTTTTCTTCAATTTTGCTCAATGAACTTAAAACTGCTCTTAGAAAATGAAGGCTTTTTTTTTTTTTAAAGAGAAGGCATTTGTTTAGTGGACACAAAATTTCTGTTTGGGAAGATGAAAACATTGTCAAGATGGATGGTGGAGGCCCCGAAAACATTTAACACAAGGAAGGTTTTGTTCGGAAAGAGTATTCCTGGAGGTCGAAGGTTAGACATGACCTTAGCAAAGGGCTTCTTGTCTGGGTGGAAACAGTGAAACACAGGCCATGGACATGGGGCCCAGAGATGGGGCTGCTGCCCCCTCCACCCTATCTGACCTCAGGCCATGGATTCAACCTCCCACACCTCAGGTTCCTCATCTGTAAAATGGGGAAATGGACATCATACTGCTGACTTCTAGGCATCACCTAGGAAATTGTTAGAAATGAAAATCCTCCAAGCCGCCCCAGAGCTATGAGGCAGAAACTGGGAGTGAGGCCAGCTTTAGGTGTTTTAACAAGCCCCCCCAGATGATTCTGAGCACGAGAACCATGGATAGTGCTGTCCAAGACAACTTTCTGCAATGGTGCAAATGTTCTCTATTTGCACTGTCCGATATAGAAGGCACTAGCCGCATCCAGGTACCGAGCTTGGGAAACTTGGCAGCCAAGGAACTGGATTTTACTTTTAATCAATTTAAATAGCCACACGTGGCCACTGGCTGCCCCAGTGGACAGTGCGGGTCCAGAGGACTGTCTCCCCACCCCCAGTTCACATATTGGAAATGGTCACAGGACTCCCCAGCCAGGTGGCAGGTGGGTTGTCTGCAAGGCACAAGGAAAGAAGATGTCAGAAAGGAGATGCTTTGTTGCCAGGCCCAGGGAGAAGCCAGGTCCTGCTGAAGCTCAGCTGAGACCGTGCGGGAGTGGACATCCCCTAGAAACCCTGGTCTGCGTGTCCACAAAGGTGGCACAGGTAGGCGTTGGCCACATCCGCCAGGAGAGGTGCTGAAATGGACAGATGGGGAAAAACAGGGTGGTGGTGGGTGGCAGCTCGGAGGGCTCGTTGAGTCATGTGCTAATGATCCACTTAGACTAGAGAAAGAAGAGATGTCAGCAAAAGATGATGGGTACGAACTAAAGCGGGACAGACTGTGGTCTGACCCAGGAAGGACAGCTTGACAGGGTGGCAGAGACAAGTCCCACTGTCGGAACCTGGGAACCTCTGTCCTGCAGGGGAAGCATGGGGTGGAAAGGGCATCCCCACATCCTGGCTCCTGTTTCGCTGACTAGCTAAGTGACCCTGAACTCCGGCCTTGACCTCACTGGCCTCTAGTATCGGATACAGAGGAGCCAAGAGGCAGAATGCCGATCAGAGGGGACAGAACGAGGTCAATGAAAGTTGAGGCTTCTGGAGCCAGCCAGACACGGGTGTGACGCTCAGTGTGGTCTCAGCTGCAGGACCCCATGTAAGACACTTGACATGCCCCTGCTTTAATTTCCTAATCTGGAAACTAAGTCCATTAACAATAGAGGTGTCCTAAAGACCACGTAGGTGCAAACATACCGCACAGTGCTTGGCACGTAACAGGAGCACAGTTATATTTTAAAAGCTTGCTAAGTGCTCCAAAGCCTTTATGCATACTCACTCTTTTACACCTTGCGACCACCCAAGGAAACAGTCTTGATACTATTCAGATGAAGATAGAGAGATTATGTAACCTGCCCAAGGTCACCTACCCGGTGGGTAGCTGAGCCAAGATACAAACCCAGCAGCCTAGCTCCACAGCCCGTGTTTCCAGAAGCTGTTCTAATGTGTCTCCCCCAGGGGCGACTGGGTGGCTCAGGAGGTTAAGTGCCTGACTCTTGGTTCCGGCTCAGGCCCTGATCTCAGGGTCATGAGATTGAGCCCTGTGTCAGGCTCGCACTCTCTCTCTCTCTCTAAAATAAAACTTTTAAAAAAACAACTAAAGTGCTTCCGTACACACTCACTTTTGTTAGTGTCCCTCTGCAAATCGTCCGGGTATAGGACACAGGAGAGCATATCAAGAACCAGGAGCTAGAGGCCCTAATTCCAGTCTCCTCACTTTGTGACGGGGAGCCCAATTCCTCCCACCCTCCGTGTTCCCATCTGCAATAAAAGGTGCAGACCAGTTGACTCTCAGAACCTCAGGAACCATGACAGTCTTCAGGGAGAAGCAACCCAGCTTTTCGTTGTGCGTAGTTTAAGCCTGTCTTCACCTGGTGTTCAGAGGCAGATGGGAAGTCCCTGGAGGATCCTTCCAGGTCGTAGACCATTTAAAGGATGACCTCACCCCAAGCACTCAGAAGGGTCTGGCGGGAAATGCCAAGAGAGTAACGCCGGACCTAGGATCCCCGTCCTGACTTGGCAGGGTCAGCTTAGGCAAGCCATGCCCTTCCCTGCACCTCCTCACAGCCAGGCTTCCTGTGCCCATCTTCCCAACGTCTGGCTGGGTGTTCCCCCTCCTAGCGCCAAGGGTGAAGGTCGACTGGTCCAGTCAGTCATATAACTCCACCTCTGCATTGGTGATTGGCTGATACCTGAGTCCGGGACTCGATCCTGGCCAATGAGGGGGAGTCACCAAGGCGCTGCAGAGAGATTTTCTCTCTCATAGCCCCGCCCCACCGTGAGCCTGCCTTCCACGGGGACTGTATGGATGCCTGGAGCTGCTGTGGCCACTTTGTGTCCATGAGGAGTAGTGGAAAGAATCACAGAGAAGCCGTGGTGTTAGGGAGCCTCTGGATTAACCAGCCCTGCTGCTAGCAGGACTACTTTTCAAGGAGATAATGAACCTATTGCTGTTGAAGTCCTTTTTGGTCTAGCACTCTCTTTTCTGCAGTCAAATGCATTCTAAATTACATAGTTATGTCCTCATTTGTCAAATGAAGATAATACCACCAGGTTCTTGTGAGGATAAAATAAGATGAAAGATGCGAAAATGCCCAAAGCCTCCAAGAGTGCCTTCCTACTACAGTGGCCTGGAAGCAAACAGCTTTAAAGGTGTGTGTGGAGGGAAGGGGGGGTGTTATTGGTCCCGTCCCCTGTAACCCACTGATGGAAGATTGAACACCCAAGAGGCTTTTCTGTGGCGGGGAAGAGGCCCCCACAATTGTGTGGACTTTCCTTAACGGTTGATTTGTTCACTGACATCTAAACAACAGAACGCAGAAAATCCATTTTTCTCGGTTATAAATACAATGAATTCAACGTCTGTAAACAATTTAAAATGCAATTGCAGACCGTGCAACTGAATCTTTTGGATACTTCGAAGCCTTCACACAGCAGACAAAACATTCAGAAGCACAACAGTTGGACAACTTACTACCATACTCATACCTGACGCTCATTCTCAAACAGAGAAGCCGTGGCCCTAACTCGTTATTCTATACTTGATATATTACCTTGCCAGGATTATTGCTACATTTATTTATTCTTTGTTGCATTTTTATATCATCCTAGGGTTTCAGTAATATTTTATCCCTCCCGGGGGGTGGGTCATTCATCTTACCAAAGACTTGCCAAAAAACAGAGGACACTTTCTCGGGCAAGCTAAGGACACAGAATTGGGCTCATTGATTCTTGCCTGGGACACGGACCCACATGTACAATTCAAAGTGATTCAACATGAGTCCCAGGCCTCCAGGTTGGGTGTCTTTTTTTAAAAAACAAAAACAAAAACATTTACTTGTGATGACTTGGGAATTTTAAGTATATGTCTTTATTTTATTTTATTTTATTTTATTTTATCTTATTTTATTTTATTTTATTATTTATTTGACAGAGAAACAGTAAGAGCAGGAACATGAGCGGGGGAGTGGGAAAGGGAAAGTAGGTTTCCTGCCGAGCAGGGAGCCGGATGCGGGGCTTGATCCCAGGACCCTGGGATCATGACCTGAGCCAAAGGCAGATGCTTAATGACCTAGCCACCCAGAAGCCCCAGTTTGTCTTTTTAAGGATTTTTTTTTAAGTTTTCAAATGTGGTGACTTCCCTGAGGTGATGTAATGAGAATACTTCACCTGAGAGATAATCCTCCCCCAAACCCATCATTGTCATCTGACCACAAGAAAAACATCTGACAAATCCAAACCCAGAGACATTTCACAAAATACCTGACCACACTCCTCAAGAGGTCAGGTGATGCAAAACAGGGAAAGTCAGAGAAGCTGCCGCAGACCAGGGGAGGCTAAGGAGACACATCGTCTACGTGGAACTTGGCCACCAGGATGGGTTTAAGAACATGACGAGGGCATTAGTAGAAAACTGATTATCATCTGAATAAAGTCTGGAGTCTACTTACTAGTAATATACCAATGTCAATCTCTTAGTTCTGACGTACGGTAAATGATCAGGTGTGTTTGGGCATAAAGTTTCCATTGTGGACGATGACTAAGTTCTGGAGATCATGCCTATAGTCAACAATACGTATTGTGCTCTTCAGAATGTGTCAAGAGGGCAGATCTCACATTAAACATTTTACGAAACAAACAAACAAAAAAGAAAGGATATAAAGACACTCTGGGAGGTACTGGATATATCTATTACCTTAACCATGGTATTGGTGTCACAACTGTTGGCATATTTCTAAACCCACCAACTTGTACACACAAAATATATACAGTTCTTTGCATATCAATCATACTTTAATTAAAGCCTTGAAAAGAAAGAAGTCAACATTAGAAGAAGTGGATACACGAAGTCTCTGTGACTAGTGGGATCTCAGAGGCTCAGTATCTGACAGATTATCTTTGTGGCCTTTCTCAAAATCTAAACTTATCCCAGATGAGTTTATTTTTAAAACTAGTGCCTTAGCCAGGGCTCCCCAAGAAGCAGACTCAGAGACGAGGGTATGAGCGGAAGTAGTTTCTTAGGGAGGTGATTCTAGGAATCGCCTGGCAGGCAGGAAGTGAGGACGTGAGACTGGAAAGGGAATGATCCAGAAAAGCCCTGCTGGCAAGCAGGTTGCCAGCATGGGCCAACCGGGACAGTCCTGCCCAGAAATACAGGAAACGGTGTAAATCATAGCCCTGCATTACTCCAAGTGGGAAGAAGGGGAGCTAGAATGTCTACCCAGCATTCCCTGCAGATGCTGGTTGAGGGCTGTCCTGCAGCAGGACATTTCCAGGCTGCCCTGGGGCGGGGGGTGCTGAAGGGTAAGCAGGCTCCCATGGCCACAGACAGCTCTCAGGTAAAGAGCTGCAGGGCTTGGAGTCGGGCTGGTGGGGGATGACGTGTCCCCCGCTGGGGGAGACAGGCAGGACACAGATGGCACCTGCCATGCTCGGCATTTTTCCCAGAACTGCTTCTACCTTTAAATGTTTCTGGGCTAAGACGTCTAACCCATTACCCTACTAGGATGTGTCGAGCTGGTACAACAATATTATTTGGAACTTACGCAGTAGTCTTTATTCAAATTTTATTGTAATTAACATAAGGCCACCTAAAACTTTCATCTCCTGCTTGATGAGGGATTGAATCAGCAAAGCCAGTCCCTCTCCTGAGAACATCTGAGGAGTCGTCACTGGGGAACATTCTGTCGAGCTCTCGTTCTCCCTGCCTCTAGCATGTGCCCGCCGCGCCAGTCAGCTGTGGGCCCCCCCGCCTGGGCTTTCTGCGACCACAGTGCTCATTGACCCTTCCCGCCTTGGCTACTGTGTTGATTCCGAGATTATTTGGTTTACTTGCGGTCCCTGGTGTTTGATCTTCCCTGTTTATGCAGATAGAAACAATGGCATAATCTGTCAGATACCAACCAGGAAAGCAGAGGTCATTCCAATAGTTTCCACGGAGGGAATTTATCAAAGGGAATTGGTTTTAGAGCTAAGAAGCCAACAGAGGATGGTGAGGGAACCGAGATTAGCAGCGAGAAAGAACTGCTGGCAGTTCTTGGGGCCGGCGGGACAAAAAAAGAGAAAGTGCAGAGGTGCCTGGGTGGCTCAATCAGTTGGGCATCTGCCTTCGGCTCAGGTCGTGATCCCAGGGGTCCTGAATCGAGCCCTGAATCTGGATCCTGCTCAGCGGGGAGCCTGCTTCTCCCTCTCCTGCTCCCCTTGCTTGTGCTCTCTCTCTCTCTCTGTCAAATAAATAAATAAAATCTTTAAAAAAAAAAAAGAAGAAGAAGAAGAAAGTGCTACCAGAGCCAGAGGACTAGTGGCCCCAGAGGAAGCTGGTACTGTGGTGGGTACAGGAGCCGTGATGGTGAGCCACGGAGGTGATGTCGGGAGGGACGGAACCACTGCCAGGCACCGCAGGAGACAGAGTAGAGTAAGGAGAGATGGCTCCTCGCTCAGCCTCCCTCCCACTGGCCAGCCCCTGCTAGAAGCCCAGAAATGCAGCCTGTAGGAGGTGGTCCCTGTGTCATGCAGAACAGAGAAGGGTCAGAAGTGAATCCGAGGATCACGATGCCGGTCTCCGGTCATTAGAACTGCCCACCCACCTTACGGAAGAAACCAAGTACCCTAATGCACTAACACTCCCTTACTAGAAGAAAAAGCAACAATATCCTACTAGTCATCCTCCTCAAATCACTCAACTACCCTTTTGTATGTTAGATGAATTTTTCTCATTTGCATATCATTACGAATTCATGGCTTCTCATGAATGCTCCAATTAATCGCCTTATTAAATGGTCAGATTGTCACCCTGTCCATGTGAGCACTCGTAGGATGCCCTTGGCATCCTTGAAAGCATTCTTCCTTTCTGGCAGCAAGATGATCCAAACTTTCCATCCTAATTCTCCCCACCCCCACCCCCAGACATGGAATCAGCTACCTTCCAAAAAGCCCCCACTCCGTGGGCAAAGACCAAGCGTTAAAGATCAAAACCTGGCTACAAGGAGTTGATCCTTGATGGTGACCAACCTGGGAACATTTCTTTCTGAGATCATGAGTTTATCTTGATGGTTCCAATTCAACACAATGTCTTAGAAACTCACCTTTTAAAAATAGCATATTGTCGTCCATCACCAAGCTTCCTTTTTTAAAAAATTTTTTAAAAGACTTTATTTATTTCTTTGAGAGAGACAGACAGAGACAGCGAGAAAGAGCACAGGCTGGGAGAAGCAGGCCCCCTGCTGAGCAGGGAGCCCGACTCGAGGCTCAATCCCAGGACCCCGGGATCGTGACCTGAGCCGAAGGCAGATGCTTAACCAACTGAGCCCCCCTGGCGCCCCCATTACCAGGGTTTCATACATACCCAATTGGACCAAAGTGCCTTGAGGAAGAAGCAGGGGAGTGTTGGCTTCAGAAAAGACTGAATCAGAAGCCAAGCCTTGAAACATCATGACCCAAGGACATGCTTACTGAGCTCCGGGCACTGCTCTGAGCACTCCCCCTGCAGGCTCTCACTCGGTCATCCCAACCCTCGGCAAGTATGATCAGTACCCCTGTTTTATAGACAAGAAAACAGACTCAGAGAGGGTAAGCGTCCATGGTCCTGCCAGATGTTACCCACAGAGCCATGCTCTTCACCACCGACCACGGGGCCAGGCTGGGTGATCCCGGGTCCCCACACAAACCCCCTCCGCTCCCGCAGCCCCACCTCTGCACCTGCTCCCTGCTGGCCCTCCTTTGCTTCGGACACCTTGACCTTCAAGTTCCAGCTTGAACGCTCCTCCCATACAGACAAGCGCTTCTCTTAGAATGCAGGAGTCTCTATCTGTTGTGGAAAACAGCCGAATTTGCTCCTGTCCTCGAGGCTTCACGTAACAATCTGAGAGGTCTGTGAGGAGAAATGGATTAGGGTCAAGACCAAGGACTCCCCAGCCTCCTTTCGGGGGTCTGAGGGCTTGTGAGAAATCTCTACAAATAAGCGGTGTTCTTGCCAGCTGGCTTTGGCTCACTACACACACACACACACACACACACACACACACACACACACACACACACAGCGCCTTGGTAACCAACGGTTACTAAAAAAAGCCCCAGAGCAGCCACATTCCCCACAGTGAGAAATCCTCTGGTGATACACGGGGCAGGAGCAAGTTTCCTCCGAAGCGTCTCGGGGGCCTTGCTCTGAACCGCCCGGGGAACACGCGAGTCCAGGAGCACCCGCGTGGGCTCCAAGTGCGGGGGGCCGGGCAGGATCGTCGGTCAGGCTTCCCCGGACTGAAACTCTGCGAGCCTTCGGGCAGCCCGGGGTTGGTGGGGCCGAGCCCGCTTAATGGATGCGTAATTAGCACCGCGCTGTTCTGCCGATGGCCAGGGTTCAAGTCCTTGAAAACAATCTGTTCCCTGAAATAGGTTAAAACCCCCTCCACCGCCTCTGTTACCTCACTTACTCTAGTGACTCAGCCACAGTGCCTATATGTGTGCAGAAAAATCCCCGGAAGAAATTATTAGCGTTGGCATGGCAACAATATGCTAATCGTGTCTTCCCTAAAGCAGGCCAGCAGGACCTCAGCCCCGTGGTGGTCCGGTTAGTGTGCACTTCGGGAGAGAGTAAAACTGCATTCCTTCGAATGCGGGCCATATTTCAGTCCTCCTTCCCCACCCCCCTGGTTTAACCCAAGTTACTAAGGTTTAGATGCTTTTTAATGTTTCCGTGTTGAAACAGAGCACACACTGAGACTCGGTCCACGAACTCTTCTTGATGGCAGGGCACTGAGGAGAAAAGAGGTCATTGTCTTTCCCATCTTCCTTTGTCTTCCACCCCAGAACCTCCCTGCACCTCTGAAGTCTAACTGACCAACTGAGGACGGCTGCTAAGAAGCATGGCTGTGTTTGGGCTGCAAATCCTAGGGAAGGCGGGCCAAACCGAATTGAACTGGAGAGAAGATTGCCAAGGGCATGCGAAGACATCCAGACAGGGTGGGCCTCGGGCTGCTCCATTCTGCGCTCAAGGGCAGAATCAAGGACTCAGGTTCTTTCCAGAGCTCCGTTCCCCCATCCCAAGCGCTGAACCCCTTCCAAGTCTGCACCCCTGTGGTCATGGCCAGTAGCACTCAGCAAAGGGGGAGAAGAATAGAGACAGAGATAGACACACAGAGGGACAGACGGAATGGATCTGGCTTCTCGTCCCTCCACAAAAGGCAGAGCATTTTCCCAGAGACCTTCAGCAAATCCCTTCTTACGTCTCGTTGGCAGAATCAGGTCATGTCCATTCCAGACCCAATAAAGAGCAGGGCAAGTGGGATTATTCCCAAATGCCTCAGGATCACCCTGTGAGCTGAAGTTAATTTTTCAAACTGAAGTGCTACTCTGCTCCGTGGGAGCGGTGGGATGGACAGTGGGGACGCCACCACTCTGTCCGCTATTAAACAGCACTGAGAACTCCTAGGATTCTGGTCAACGCCACCAGCCTGTGAGTTAGCATGACTAGGACGTGGGTAAGCACTACTAGAGTGTGAGTACTATACATTCTGCCACCACTGGCTCACCTTAACCAGCCTCGAGCTTGGGCTCGATCACAAGAGACCTACTTCCAAAGCCAGTGGGAACTGGAGGCTGGGGTCCAGTAACCCTCCTTCCACCTGGGAATGAGGTGCGTCCTCTCTAGTGCGTCATTCTTTAATCCTCGGTTGTGACGTGTGACTCTCGGCAGGAGCCCTGGGCTTTGCCCGTGGCCAGCAGGGGCTGCTTTCTGAAGTCCCAGCAGATTGTGGACAGAGAAGCTCCCACAATGGCAGAGCAGAGGCCATTTCTTCAAGTCCCCTTTATCTGGAACCTTTTTATGCGTGGAAGGTACCTGGGTGATTAAAATAGCAATGGCGGTCCCTGCCCAGTTTCCAATGTTTCACTTGCCTTTATCATTTGAGCCTCGGAGCAACACTGGGAGGCAGGTAGAGAAAACTGTATTATCTCCATTTAATAAGGGGTGAGGCTTAGGTGCTTAAGTAATTTGCTTAAGCACTGGTGGACCTCAGATCAAACTCGTACCCAAAAATACAAAAGAACTCTTAAAGCTCAACCATATGTAAAGCAACAACCAACTTTTAAAAATGACAGAGAACTTGAGTGGACTCTTTACCAAAGAGGGCATAAGAATGGCAAATAAATACATGAAAAGATGGTTCAATGTCATGAGCCATGAGGAAGACGAAAATCAAAACCACAGATACCAATGCACATCGGCCAGGACGGCTACAAAGAGAAAGAGACATACCAAGAACTCACAAGGATGCAGAGTGACTGGGACATTTCCGGTGGGGATGTGAAAATAATACAGCCTCTCTGGAAAATGGTTTAGCGCTTTCTTATAAAGCTAGCTCTATCCCTCCCATAGGACCCAACAATCTCACTCCGGGTTATTTACATTTAGAGAAGTGAAAACTTACGCTCACATGAAAACCTGTACACAAATGCGGATAGCAGTTTTATTTGGGAAGGTCCCAATCCAGAAACAGCCAGACGGCACTCATGGGGTGAAGCATCAAGGCTATAGAATACTACTCGGCCATTAAAAAAAAAAAAAAAGAATGAGCTGTTGATGATGATTACTTGGATTAATCTCAAAAACCGTGTGCTGAATGGGGAAGCCAGTCTCAAAGAGTTACTGACTGTACGATTTCATGAACCTTTCTTATTCTCAAATAGGCAAAACTGTAGTGAATGGCGATCAAGTCAGCGGCTGCCAGGGCCTCTGGGTGGAGGAGAGGGATGGCCATAAGAAGGGGTCTCCTGGGGGCACTGGAACTGTTCTGTCCCCCAATTATGGTGGCGATCCTAGAAATGTATACATATGTTGACATTTAGAGCACTGTACACTAGAGGGGAAAAGAGCCAAATGTTACTGAGTGACCATTTTTTAAATAACACTTTGTAAAGAGTCAGTGGCTTGTAGACCACTTCAACTCCTTGTCCATTGTTGTCTCTACCATAACACACAGCCTGAATCAGCTCGGAGCTTTGCTCGGGGCACAGCCCCCAGGCCCGCGCTCAAAACCTTGTCTCCTGCAGAAAATTCAATGAATCTCCCTCTCCATTTCCCCTGCTCATCGAAGCAGGATGTTAGAAGAAGGAATGGAGCTTCTGGGAGCAAACATACCGACAACAACAGCAAGCTAGAGCTGCTCGTAAAAAAGGAGGCTGGAAACCACAGAATGCAAACCTACACACTGAAAACATGGTCATGTCCGGGGCCATGTTGTTCAAGGGCTAACAGCCCCCAAACATGCACCCACATGTCAGTCCTGGTTCCCGGTGAGAAACCTGAATCCCAAGAGAAGGGGGGCATTCTAGGCTCCTGGCTCTCCCCGAGCAGCATTAGAAAGGAGTCAGTAAGGGACGCCCATCATGTGTGCTCTACTCGTGAGCAGCCCTGAAGGTTGAACGCACGCACGGTGGTTTGCCCTTTAGTTGGGACAAGAATTTGGACAAGGTGATTTGGACAGCCAGTACAGCTGCCAATGGCCAGGATCTTCCCCCAGCATGGCTTTGTTGCTGTCTCTCTCCCATCACCAGTGATCATCACAGCTAACACTTACTGAGCACCTACTCTATTCCAGACACTCTGATAAGAGCTTCAAATGGACTATCCCATGTAATCCTCCCAACAGCTCTATGAGGAGGAGCTGTAATAAGCCCAACTTCACAGATGCAGAAACTGAAGTCAGAGAAGGCAGTTGACTTGCTTGAAGTCATACATCCAGCAGGTGGTGGAGCCAAGACTGTTTAGCTCCACAGCCTCCACTCACAACCATGGTGCCCCATGCCTCGAAGAGTGAGCCATGACATGGAAGCGAGCACAAAGGAAATTGACTTTAGAGCTGAAATAGGAGAAGGTAAGGTCGATTAAGGAATTGGTTCTTCCTTAGGACACTGCTTGGCAAGACCCCGAGCTCGGAGGACCAGCTGCCATCAGTCTATCCTGCCTCGCCTAGGGGGTGGTCCCCAAAGGAAGACGATGCAGCAGAGGCCTCTACCCAATGGGGACTAAATATGCCCGGTGATCAGGGTTGAGCCTGGAAGATCCCAGGGATGCCAGCTCGAACCATCTGTTCCAACAATCCATTATGGCTCTCTGAGGTCTGCGTTGGCCCAAATAGTCCCCAGGCTTCCTGGGTTACCTACTCCCCACCTCCACCCCATGCTGACCCGAATCCGGGCAACTGCTGATGCAAAAGTTCTCATTATTATGAGACTCATGGGTAGTTAGAATGACTTTCATTGTTTTGATTTTTTTTTTTAAGGAGGAAATCAGATCTCAGCCAATTGTAGGGAGTCAGCTCGCTAAATGAATGAGGGAAAGGAGAATAAAAAACATTCCCAAACAAATGGAATGAATGGGCCAAGTCAAGAGATGGCTTCCTTCCACATCTCTGCAAAATGTGAGAAGTGGGCTTCTCCTGGCTTGAGATTGAGGGACTGGGGCGTCGCCATCACCCCTGCTCCCCCACTCCCTCCTCCCTCCTCAATTCAGGCTGGGCTGAGGAGTCTGGATTTTATTTGCCACCAAAGATGCCTGAGGAATCCGGAGGTCAGGCACAGTCAGGCGAGCCAGTGAGTGGTGGGCTGACCAAAGTCTATATCCCTCCTTCCTTCCTGGAATCTCAAGTTAAGGCCCTCGAGGGCCGTCTCTCTGGAGAGGCCCTGAGACGGTAGAAGAGGGAGGCCAAGGTGTGAACAGTAAGGCCCAGAGGAGGCTCAGGGAAGTTCCCCAAGCCAGCATTCAAGAGGAAAATGCTTCTGAGCTAGTTGTCTTTGGGAAATGCTCTCTTTCTCCTGGGAATTCGAATCTTTGTTGGACATCCATAGGGATTAAAGCAGAGAGGAATGATCCCACAACACCTTCCTAATGGGATATTCTGTGGGTTCCCGAGATGTTCAGATCAGCTCTGCCCCCTGTTCAGTTCATGACCCACCCAGAACCCCAAAAAGCGAGGCCAGTGCCTCCTCTCCCTTCTTCCTTAGAAACAAAACATGGGGTTTATTGGGTGTCTAAAGGTACTCAGCTTTAAAGGCACTAATTCCCCTGGGAAATGCAGGTTTTTTGGTCCCTTCTTCTCATCAGTATCCCAGAAATTGACCTCAAGGTGCAAATTTGTTCATAACAACTTATGTAGAATTTTCCCTAGCCTGGCTCAGCCCTCTGTGTTTCAGTCCAGACCTAACAGGTGGAAGGAGTTGACCACCTATACATATAAAGGAAGGTGAGAATACTAATTTTTATTGAACCCTTTGTGCCTGGAACTATGCCAGGCTATGTATTCTAAGAATAGCTCCAACGTGATGAGTGCAGTCTATGTACCAAGTTCCTTGCTTGTGGGGAGAGTTCCAGTTTGATTCTAAGCAGATTCAGGTGTGTCTGGACATGTCACGAATATCAGTGTGGATGACCCCATCAGAAGTCTCTTTGCAGGCTCCTGGGTGGCTCAGTGGGTTAAAGCTGCTGCCTTCGGCTCAGGTCATGATCCCAGGGTCCTGGGATCGAGGCCCACATCGGGCTCTCTGCTCAGCAGGGAGCCTGCTTCCTCCTCTCTCCTCTCTCTCTGCCTGCCTCTCTGCCTACTTGTAATCTCTCTCTCTGTGTCAAATGAATAAATAAAATCTTTAAAAAAAAAAAAAGAAGTCTCTTTGCACTGAGGACACACAGACCTCCTGGGAGAGAATTTACTCCAACAGACAAAGGGAATGTACCCGGCATGTGTGTGGCACCATCCCATCCATTAAGATTAGTTTTGGCTGAATACAGCAAGAAAAAAAAACCAACCTTTAAAATGACTGTAGCTTAAACAAGATTCAAGTTTATTTTTCTTTCATACAAAAGGGTCCAGAACCAATGGTCCAATACTGGCATGGAGATTCTGTGGTGTCATCAGGAACACAGACCTCAATCTTTCTGCTCTACCAGCAGGGACATAGCTTCCATCCTCAAGCTGTCCTCCTGGTCCAAGATGGCTGCCACAGCTCCAGCTATCACAATGCAGGCTGGTTGGCTGAAAGAAGAGGGAAGAGAATAACAAGGGACATGCTTCCAGCTGCATCAGTTCTCTAGGCAGCCTTCCCCATCCGCAGAACTTCTGCTTACAACCTGTTGGCCAGAACTCAGTCATATGGATATATTGAGTTCCAAGGGAGACCAGGAAATCTTGTCTTTTTATTCAGGTGGCAAGAGGCCCAGCTGGAAATCAGCGTTTACTCCCCAAGGAGAAAGGAGGAGATGGGTTTCTGGAGAGATGATGAGGAATCTCAGCTGGGAAGCCTGACCTCAGCTTTACCTCCAGCCCTGCATTGTGGCTGCATAATCAGGTGTCAGGAAAATAGGAGGCTGCAAGGAAACTCTGAGAGATAGGGACCTAAGGAATGCTAAGTCGGGATCCCTCCCACTGGAGAGTAACATTTCAGAGGGAAGAAGAGCTTTCCCTATGGTTTCCCCAAACCATAGCTCAGCTTTGAAAGGGCTCAGTGAGGGACAGCGGTCAAGGTGCCCGGCAGGGCAGCCCCAGTACACAGGGGTAGCTGACTTCTTGGTAAGCACATGTGCAGGGCATCCCCTAAAAGCCTTCACAAACATGTGAAGCAGGGGATGGTAAGTTCTCCTGTCACTAAGAATCTGTGAAACTTAGCTTACCAGTGTCCAAGGGACCCTATTCATACTCAAGACTAGCAAGAGCATGAGAATTCCATTATTCATACATTAATCCTCACAAGCAACTTGGAGCTATGTGGGATTATCCCCCATTCCAGCTGTCAAGGAAAGGGGGGCACGGCCAAGTAGCGTAATGGGCCCAATTCACACAGCTGGTAAATTGCAGAACTGTGATGAAAACCAGGTGTGTTCATCTCAACAGCCCTGTTCTTTCATTCCACACTCCGTCGTGACTTTTCCCTTCTGAGAATTGTCTGGGGCTGGAAGAGGGAGAACGAAATGGAACAACAACTGAAAACTGGAAGATACATGTGACTTATTCCTGCCCAATATCCTCTCTTTTGGGTAAGGATGCAGTTCCCATCCATATACCTGATGGGGTATCCACCATGGAGGCCTACTTCTCTGATCACCCAATGGGCAGCTAAGGCAAACTTAAATTCAGGCTCTCTTTCTCCTAGGAGTATGAATCTTCAGTGGACATGCACAGGGATTAAAGGCAGCAGAGAGGAATGATCCCATATCACCTCCCCACAGAGACTTTCTATGGGTTCCTGAAGTGTTCAGATTAGCTCTGGTCCGGGTTCAGTTCATGGCCCGCCTAGAACCCAACAAAGCAGAGGCCAGTACCTCTTCCTTAGAAACAAAACATGGAGTTTATTGGGTGTACTCAGCCTGAAAGGCACTAACTCACCTGGGAGATGCACTTTGTGTCCGTTCTTCTTCATTTTTTCTACCTGGGATGCTGGCGTGATGGCTGGAGCTACAGTGATCACATTGCCTCCATAAAGTGAAATTGAGGATGGAAACCAGCACTAAGGATAGTGGAGAGAAAGGCAAAGGAGCCTGGATTTCTGAGGAGTTTTTGAAACTACCATACCATCTCTGTATTACCTACCCTCAGACTTTAGGTCAGGAAAAAAAAAAAAAACCCAGTCCTCCACTTATACATAGGGTAGAACTATTTCAAATCTCAGTACTCAGCAGCCAGAAGGAATCCTAAGCAATTCACCCATTTTCTTGTTTAAATTAGAGACAGAAACTTTGCTTCCAATTAAAGATGAGACAGGCCCCTTGGGATTATGGAAAGTATAACGAGGAATTCAAGGAGCAAGAAGCAACCCTCAAAAACTACTAAGGTAGCTCTCCAGACTAGGGCTTCTGCCTTGGTCCCTGTCTGGCTGAATCCCTCCACTGGCAGGTGGGAGACTAAGCAGGTGAAGGAGAATCCCCAGAACTTGTAGATGCAGAGACAAGAATATATGTGACGGTCCAAGATGGAATCTTTAGAACTCTACTCACTGAGACTGGTTCTAGAAGAGCATAATTATGCACCAGTCTTTAAATCAGCAGACCAGATTCAAGCTCTTGCCCCTTCGCTGTTTCTACAATTTTTAATCCCTTAACCTCTCTGAGTCTCAGCGTCCTCATCTTTACAATGGATCAGATCCAGCCTCAGAGGATAGCTGAAAGTTTCAAATTTATGGATATACAAATGCTTTGTAAACCATAATGCTCTTTACACATCATTGCTATGAGTTCCTACTGAGTTTTAGCTATGTTAAGCTAAAGATAGCCCAGGAACTCAGACAATATTCACAAATATTCACATCGGTTGTGTTGAAAAGGAGTGCTTAAGTTCCAAACTACCCACTTGCTTTTGAAACCCAGTTGACCCTTTAATTGGAGAAGACCTGTGATGTTATGTGTTCCTCTCCAGCAGCCGCATGTGCTAACGCACATTTAACCATTTAAACAACTTTAAAGGGAGTCGTGTTCATACAGTAGCTGGTCCTCTTTGGAGGAGGCCAAAATGCAAAGGTTTTATAAATCAATGGTTAGATTAAATTAAGACCAACACCAAAATATTTTACTGTTTTCACTGTTCTGTGCCTTCCTCCCAGTGTACACAGGGCCAAGACCCATGTACAATTCGCTTTTTTATAAGTCGATGCAGAAAGTTTGCCTCCAAGCTTTTCTATTTTTTAAGAGAGTCCTTTGCATTTGCAAATCTACAATTTCCAAAGTGCTTTTGGACCCAGTGGGTCATCCAGACTCACAGAGATCTGTTGTAAGGACACTATTATTTTTCCCATATTACAGACAAGCAGAGTACTTCAAAAGAACGAACTGAATGTTTTTCCCAGCATCACCCAGCTGGTGTGCACTAGAAATGGAAGTGGAGGCACGTCTGCTTCTCTTTTTCTCCCCAAGAAAAGGTGCAGGGATGGGGGTGTGACATTGACACCTTCTACTCTTGGGGCTATAGCTAAAATTTTAAAGACAAAAGATTAAGGTGATCCTGGAGGGAGCACTAGTCACACTTCAGTTTGCCAAAAGATCACCTGAGGAAATCACAGGCATTAAGTCCGGGCAGGATCAAGGAATATGCATGTTCCTTGGAATAGCACAGAATTCTTGCTACTCAGAGTGTGGTCCTGAGCCCGGCAACATCGGCATCACCAGGGAGCTTGTTAGAATGCAAATTCTTAAGAACCATCCCAGGTGTCCTGTTAAAAATCTGCATTTAAACAAGTTCCCCAAGTTTTTTTTTTTTAATTTATTTATTTGTCAAAGACAGAGAGAGCACAAGCAGGGGGAGCTGCAGAGGGAGAGGGAGAAGCCGACTTTCCGCTGAGCAGGGACCGGAGGCAGGGCTCGATCCCAGAACCCTGGGACCATGACCTGAGCCGAAGGCAGACCCTTAATGGACTGAGCCACCCAGGTGTCCCTATTCTTTCTTAAGGACAAACACATGTGAAGGTACATGCAAACATTCTCTTTCATCTGCTCAGCAACACCGCACAGTGACACGCATTATCACAGTTTTGTAGCTGGGAAGGCTGGATTCCAGCTAAGGGGAGTGACTTACCTCACATCACGCTGTAAGGGGCAGAATCAGACTCAAACCCAGCACTGACTGACCCTCTGTGGTGGGGCCCTTCTGCTACCCCCGTGTCAGTTACTCTGCAATGGTGAGCTCAAAGTCTGGTCCCCAGACCTGCAGCAGCAGCAGCAGCACCTGGAAACTTACTCAAAATGCAAGTTCTGGGGTCCCACCCCAGATCTAGTGAATCAGAAGGTCTGGGAATGGAGCCCAGCTAGCAACGGCTTCGGCTTTCCTGGTGATTCTAATACACATGCAAGCTTGTGAACCTCGGTGCTGCAGACCCAAGCCTGATGAGATGCAGGGGAGGGGTGGTGGCCACCAGGTATGACTGAAAGGAGCCCGTGGCATTCAAAACAACTCCCGCCTTCCACGCTAGCTGAAATTCCAGCGCAGGTTCCATCCCTTAACGTGATGCTGTGGGACCTTGACACTCAAAGGACGGAAACTAGGAACAGCCCCCATATCACCTGGGAGCTTGTTAGAAATGCAGAATTCAAGGCCACACATCAGAATCTACCACAGACCTATTACATCAGCACCTGCATGTTGAAAAGATTCAGATGTCTCTTAGAGCCTGAGAAACACTGTAGTCGAGTGAGCACTAAGTGGAGAATCTTCATTCCGGAGTATGAATTCCAACTTCACCACTTTCTTAGACTTCCCAGCCCACTCAGTTCCTAACTGAACCGGAAGAACCTTCAAAACCTCCGGGCTGTGTGCCAGAGTTCCCGCCGGGAAACTGACACAGGTGAGGCTCAGCCAGTCTAATCCATGTTGGGACCCTGCCCTTCCCCCTGAGAGGCGTCCGGGGACTGAGGCATTACCCTGAGAGCTTTCTGTGAGCTGACAAATCCAAGAAAGAGCAAGGAAAGATTACATCGCCTGAAACAGGCTGCATGGGTGGGCAAAGGTGAGGACAGGAGTCGGGGGCTAGAATCTGAGAGAACAGAGCAAAGGGTGAGGGGCAGAGAGGAGGAAGTCAGGGGCTTGGAGGATTACGTCTGCACATACCAGGCTAGGCTGGGCAACTTCTACAAGGCTGAGCCCATTCCTGCGACTTGGTGAGGGTTCTGCCTCAGTTTCCCACTTGGTCTTCCAGCCCCCTGCCTGAGGCCCATCCATAAGCCCGATGACTGGTCTGCTCTCTTCCCCACCCATGGCCATCCACGGCTGCTCTTAGCTCCCTCTGCTTCCCATTGTTCACTCGGCCCCATTCGCCTTATGGCCAAGACCATCTGAAGTAGAACCAGATCTTACAGAAACAAGAAGCCTGGAGAAGGGATCTGGCAGACAGGGGGGTGGGGGGGTTGGGGGGAAAGCTGACAGAGATTTCAGAAACAGCTGAGAAAAACCTCCCAAGAGATCACAGAGAAGAGAATGGAACGAGAGCTCAATATTGGGGTAAAACCATATGTACTTTGGGGAAAATGTAATATGCACAGGTCTGGGACTTTAGACTACCAGAATACCTTTTGGTGACAGCCATTTGATATCCAGGAAGCCTTTGGTTCTATTTTAGTAGGCTGTGCTAAGCCCTTTATTTTCAACATCAGGAAATTGTGTTCTGCCAAGAAGAGATTACTCGGACATCAGGTTAAAGCCTCTAAGATTCTAGAAACATTCTAACGTGGCCCAACCCACTGTGGGACCCACCGGTACCCAGCCTGGCACCTGTCTCTGGGTTTTCCTCGATCTGTTTCCTTTCTGAATGTGGGTGTGCTAGTCAGCTCGGGCTGCCGTCATGACAGGATACCACAGACCAGGCGGCTTGAACAGCAGCTCTCCATCTTCTCACAGTTCTGGAGACAGAAAGTCCAAGGTCAAGGTGCCTGCGGCGTTGGCTTCAAGTGAGGTCTTGCTTCCTGTCAGCCACCCTCTTGCTGTGTCTCTTTCTCTGTGTGTGCACCGAGAGAAAAAGAGAGAGCTCTGGTTCTCTTCCTCTAATAAGGACATCAGTCCTACTGAACTTGGGCCCACTCGTGTCACCTTCTTTTACCTTTATTACCCCCATAAAGGCCCTATCTCCAAATACAGTCGCATTGGGAATTAGGGCTTCATCATACAGATCTGGGGAAGGGAGACACAATTCAGTCCCCAACACAAGGGTTGAGAAGCTAGGTCCCAATCAGTCTACAAGATGCAGTAATGGAGCACATGTGTTGGTCCCTAAGCACTAGAGATGAGTGTCCTCACCTCCAGACCTCAGTTTCCTCCTTTATAAGAAATGAACTGGGACAAAGCCCTGTTGTACTAGGACCCCTAGATACTGATTCTGGCTCTGCCACCATCCAGCTGAGTGTCCTTGGATAAGGATGGCTTTCCTTTGAACACATTTTTTCCATATAAGAAGAGGTTTCCACTCAAAACCAAACATAAAACCCCCATGACCCACTTTTAAAATGGACAAAGGACTCGAATAGATATTTCTCCAAAAAAGATATACGGATGGCCAATAAGTACATGAAAAGATGCTCAGTATCACCAGTCATTAGGGAGATGCTAATAAAAAGCACAAGGAGATACCACAGCATGCCCATTAGGCTACTATCAAAAGAACAGTGGGGCACCTGGGTAGCTCAGTCGGTTAAGCGTCTGGCTCTTGGTTTCAGCTCAGGTCATGATCTCAGAGTCCTGGGATCGAGACCTGTACAGGGCTCCACACTCAGCACAGAGTCTGCTTGACATTCTCTCTCCCTCTCCCTCTGGCCCTCCCATTCATGCTAACTCTGTCTCAAATAAATAAATAGATCTTTAAAAAAACAAACAGAAAATGACAAGTGTTGGCAAGGATATGGAGAAGTTGGAACCCTTGTGCACTGTTGGTAGAAATACAAAATGGCAAAGCCAGTGCAGAAAACAGCCTGGCAATTCTTTAAAAAAAATTAAATATAGAATTACCATGTGATCCAGCCATAGCAGCATTGCAAAAAAAGTGGAAACGACCCAAACGTTCGATGACGGATGAACGCGTAAACAGAACATGGTGTGTACAGACGATGGAATATTGTGCAGCCTTAGAACAGAAGGAAATCTTGTCGTATGCTACAACATGGATGAGCTTGAGGAGGTTATGCTAAGTGAAATAAGCCAGTCACAAAAGAAGAAATACTGTATGCGTCCACTTCTATGCGGTCCCTAGAGTAGGCAGACTCATAGAGACAGAAGAACGGTGGTTGCCAGGGGCTGGGAGGAGGGTGGAATGGGGATTTGGTGTTTAATGGGAACAGAGTTCCAGTTTGGGAAAGAGGAGAACATTCTGGAGATAGAAAATAAAGAGGGGTCATGGGTGTAAGTCTAGGGGGGTCAAGTAGCTCTGAAGTTCTCTGCCTCTTAGTGCTAACAAAGCATAAGAAGAGATGCCTCTTTTCCTTCACCAAATGGTAAAATCAAATCCTCAGCTCTTTCCAGCCTGTGCTTCCCAGACCTGTAATGGGAAGAAACACCTATGAGAATCGGTGGGTTTAGCCAGTCTTTTGTCTTCTTGGGGGGAGAGGGGGGGTGAGTGGAAACCCCTGGAGAAACTTGCACTTTCAAGCAGCTTGGGGCAAGTGTTTTGTGATCCTTGGAGGGATAAAATTCTTTTAAAATTCTTTTTTTTTTTAAGATTTTATTTATTTATTTGACACGGAGAGAGAGATTACAAGTAGGCAGAGAGGCAGGCAGAGAGACAGCGAGAAGAGGAAGCAGGGTCCCTGCCGAGCAGAGAGCCCGATGCAGGCCTCGATCCCAGGACGCTGAGATCATGACCTGAGCCGAAAGCAGAGGCTTTAACCCACTGAGCCACCCAGGCGCCCTCTTTTAAAATTCTTAAAAGTCGGGGTTCTTGTTCTTTTGGGTGAGTCCTGCTTATTTTATTTCTGAGCTGGGCAAGGCTGCTGGTGCATAGATTCAGGAAAACCCAACTTGGAGCCCATCTGTTCAGTGTTTGAAACAAAATCATGGGAAGTACTCAGGCTGAAAATTGGTTTGGGGTTTTGGCGGTTGTCTCCAGATACAAAATCCTCAGCCACTATGGAGATGAGTATAGTAGCTTCAAACACACTGCCCTGTGAAAACACACCAAATATCATCTTTTGCTTTCCTGATCTTTGGGCATTCTAATTTCAGATGTCTGCCCTTCAAATGTGAGCCGTGGTTGTCAGTTTAAATACCAGACTCTTGATTCAGGGTATTCTTAAAGGACCAGAGGGGTTTGCAGCAAACCAAAGGCATGATTTCAAACCTGGGTGCCCACCTTGGCTTCTGCTAATTCCATGGAAATCCCTGCCAGGATACATCTGAAGAGCATTGGGTGTGATGTCTGCAGGTTTGAGCCCATGGCCTGCACCGCCCCCCCCCCATCTCTTTCAAATCCCAGGGCTGAGGCTGGGCTGATGTCCAAAATCCTCTGTACCACCCAAGGGTGAGGATGCCTGTCTTGTCCACCACAGTATCTCCAGCTTGGGAGCAAACCAGAAGCTCAGTAAATATCTACTGAGTTTAATTGAATGTCGTCTTGGGTGGTAGAAAACGGAGCATATAGATGAAAACGTTAATTCCAAATAAGCCAATTGAAACACAAATCTTTGTCTTCCCAGCTAAGTACACAAAGAAGAAACACTCCAAGCTGATTAATACCCAAACTTTTAAACTCTAAAATCACTGTATTATTTTTGACTACAACTATTAATCCTGAGAAACAAAGGCAATTACAACGAGTGGTTGGTGATTCACTTTCTTCATTCACGTTTACCCCCCTTTAGCTGGTTTCCTCTTTCTAATAAATGACAAATTCAGAGCAGGGGATCTCTACGCAACCCAAACAGACCTGCCAACCCCACGTAAGACAGTGAGGTCGGGCTGTGGGTTCACCCACTGGTCCACCTTATCGCTAAATATTGAAAGCCCTAGGTCCCCCTCTAGGTAAGTTTCTGAACGAGCTCCTTTGTTCATCAACTTGGGTAAAATCCTTGCATTTTTTATCACATCTTGCATTTTCCAAAACATTATTATATGTATCTGTACCACTTTATTCTCACAACCACCTCAAATCAAAAGGATCCCATTTTGCACAGAAATCAGAAGGATCCCCATTTTGCACAGAAGACGGAAGAAGCATGGAGAGATCCTGTGATCTGCTCACTTGAATTAAGAGCACGGTTTGGATCCTAATTCCTTCCCTACTTCTCTGACTGCATCATTTCCGATTTTAATGCACCTTTATAGGCTTAAAACAGTGCCCTGCCAGTTTTTAAAATACTTTGCTCACCACGCCTCAGGCACACAATAGCCAGTGCAGACACCCAGGATGCCTGCTAGCTACAATCACTTCTCTTGCGGGGCAAGAGCCTTTTTCTGAGTTAGCAAGCTTCTTAGACTCCATGCTGTCCACTTCTTCGGTTTCTAAGTACAAACTTCATTTCAGGATTTGGGGGACTCAGGGTCAGAATTCACAGAAAGGGGAACTCAAGACCCACCAATGAGCTGGACCTCAGGAATTACAGGGATCTCTGGGTGGTCCTGGGTCCAAAGTGGCTCAGGGTCTGCAGCAGCAGCAGTCTATAAAACTTGGCCCAGGTCTAGAACTTTCCAATTATGAGACTCTGCTTTCAGGCAGGCAGCTCAGGGTATTTCTTTCTGTCTTGCCTTCGCCTGCCTGATGCTTTAGTGCTGCTCAGAGGGTTTGAAGCTAATGAAGTCAGCACATTAAGTGAAATTCCAATAGAGTCAAAATGTGCCCTTGAAAATTCTTGAAGTCTCCTGGAGAGTCCAGTTGATGCAGCCCCATTTAGTTACATGCAGAATGTATGGGGTACAGTCCTTGCTGAATTTGTTTTCTCTGGCACTGTCCTTTAAACCTTCCTGGTAGGGGGTGTCCTTCTCCTGTCCCCAGATGGACACTTGGGCAGTCCCTTCATTTTTAATTAAGATAAAATTCACATAACATAAAATTACTCAATAACCATTTAAAGTGAACAACTCAGTGGCATTTTGTACATTCACTGTGCTGTGCAGCCACACCCTCTATCTAGTTCCAAGACATTTTCAGCACCCCGAAAGGAAACTCCCTACCCATCAGCGGTCACCCCCCGTTCCCCCCACCCCCACCCTGCGTCCCAGGCCCTGGCAACCCCAGTCCACTTTCTGTCTCTATGAGTTTACCTGTTCCGTGTACTTCACTTAAATGGAATCCCGCAAAATGTGACCTTTGTGTCAGGCTTCTTTCACTTAGGATAAACATTCTCAAGCTTTGTTCTTTTCCTCAGCAACCACCCCCCCCCCGACCCCGATTTTTGCCCATTCTTTGGTTTCAAAAGTCCTACAGCAAATTTCTTTGCAAACCTGGTCTCAGTTCAGAAATTCAACTCTCATTCAACTCTCAGGGCCAATCAACAGTTATGTCTTCTTAAGGTAAGACTTCTGTGCCGCCTCCTGCCTGGTCCCTCCTGCTCCAATGCCACCGCCTCCCTTGGGGAAGGCAGGCTGTGGTCCTGCTCGTCTCCCTCCCTCCTTCTCCCCAGTTTGCTAACTCCAGCTCCTGGTTTCTGGCCCCGATGGGTTGGAGAGCGTGGAGGGAAAGCCCAGGAAGGGGGTGGGGAGCACAAGATTTGCCACTTGACTGGCACGGGAGGAGAACCGCCGCAAGAGCTCTGAGTCTGATTCTATGGCGCACCTTTCTTGAATGGACCTTTCTCTGGGCCCTTCAGAGGCTCCTGGCCGGGTTCCGCAACTGCAAACACCTTGGTGTGGGCAATACAGTGTGTTTTTCCTGTGTTCCACGCACTCCACATGGTCACTGTGGCGCCCCATGGCCTTTTCAAACAGTCCTCTGGGCAGCATTGAAAATGCTCAGACTTGTCTTTCTCCCATCAGGTTGGGGGCCACCAAGAATAATTGAAATCACATAGAAATATTTAGCTATTGCTCAACAAGTGGGCTTTATTATGTTCTCTAAAACTACAGAACTGTAAACTAGTCCTATTCAAAATTATACCTAAAAATAAAATCCTCGGGGCGCCTGGCTGGCACAGTCGGTTGAGTGTCCAACTCTTGGTGTCGGCTCAGGTGGAGATCTTAGGGTCATGAGATCGAGCCCCTCATCAGGCTCTGTGCTGGGCGTGGAGCCTGCCTGAGATTCTCTCTCATGCTCTCCCTCTGCCCTCCCCACCCGCACTCCTGCACCTCTCTTTCTCAAAAAATAATAATAATAATAATTTAAAAAACAAAAAAAAATTTCTCAAAATAAAAATAACATATCCACATCTGCATATGTCTGAGCGAAATTTTAAAAGTATTTATACTAACTATGTGAACATTTAAAAAAAACATGAGAAGAGTTACTGTGGGTACACAGTCAAGTACTTGAATCCATTTTGTAGCTATATCCAATAGCGCATCACATTCTTCTGAAGAATATGCTTCGTTTTGTTTTATTTTTTCCAGTTTGGGCTCATTATTTTTAGATTCTCATAACACAGCCTGAAGTTGTCTTCAAAGTTGCATTGACTTGTTAATAAATTTTAAACTGTTGATACCTTCAAAAGACCCCTCTATAGACCATGATATTTTTATTTGAGAAAATATACTTTGCAAGTGCCGAGATGCCTGGTGAGCTCAAAGGAGACTCTGTTAAATGAAGGACAGCCTCATTCCTTTTTTTTTTTTTTTTTAAGATTTTATTTATTTATTTATTTGAGAGAGAGAAAGCGTTGTGGCAGGGGCGGTGGGGAGGGTAGGCAGGGGGAGAGAGAAACCAAGCAGACTCCCCACTGAGCACGGAGCCCGACACGGGGTCAGTCTCAGGACCCTGAGATCATGACCTGAGCCGAATTCAAGAGTCCGATGCTCCACCCACTGAGCCACCCAGGCGCCCCACAGGTAGCCTCATTTCTAACATATTTCATATCACAATGTGAAATATTTCAGTCCAAATAGTTTCACAGGCACTGTCTCTTTGCCTCCTTCAGATTACTTTCCTTTGGTGAGTCCTGGTACAAGATAAAAAAGCATCAGATAAGAGACGCTATTCACAACTCTTGGGAATGTTTCGCTAAACTTAGATCGTCCGCCTTTCCCGTTCCATTCTGGTACAGAATAGAAATGTATCCAGTTAAAAAGAGAAGCTTCATCCAAAGCGTCTGGCCCCCCAGCACAGGTGTAGGTTACTCTGTGGTTACTTGACTTTGTCATCCTTGACTTTGCCCAGTTCTCCCTCCCTTTTTCAGGGGCAAGTTTCCATGCCTTCCCCTTTGCAAGCTTTGCTTTCAATCGTCGCGATTTGTGAAAAAAGCTTTAAAAGCTGAAGTTCGTTTTAGTGTCCCATTCATTTGATTAATATTTCCAATTGATTTTTGGCAAAGATATAGAGGACTCCCTTGAAAAGGGGAAAACAAAACAAACAAAAATCTTGGTACCATCGGAAGACTCCAGCTGATGTTCCAAATTGTCCTGCAAAAGCTCGGGTGTTTTCACGCCTGATGATGTTCCAAATTGTCCTGCAAAAGCTCGGGTGTTTTCACGCCTGATGCATGACTCACCGCAAAGAAAGCATGGCCTACCATGCTGAAGTATCAGCTTTTATCACAGTTGCTCTGAGTTTGCATGCAAATATTTGAAATTTTTAACAACCGCAGCTCCTATGTCCGCTGGTAGAATGTCACACCTGGTCTGAATGAATTAGAAAGTACACGTGCATCACAACCAATTCCAAGGTCACTGCCATTTGAAAGTTTAGTACAAACATCATTTTGATCCTGAAGCCATGTTTCACTGAAACGTGTATTTGTACTGAGAACACAAAAACAATTTTATCTTCAGTGCCAGAAATTTTAACTAAATTTACAGTAGCGTTTATGCTAATTTTGGATGCTTTATCTTTGGCGGGATGCTATGAATTGGTTGAACAAAATCAAATCTCTGTCAGCTCCACTTAAAACTTCAGATGACACTGATACCAAATTGGCATCATTTAACTATCATTTAAGAGTCGTGCTTCCAATGGAGCCCACACAGTAACAGTTACCGCTTCTTCCTTAAAATCAAAACTGAACAAAATTAATTTTTTATCGTGGTAAAATATACATAACATAAAAGTGACCATTTTGACCCTTTGTAAGGGAATATAGCTCAGTGACATTAGGAACATTCACGTTGTTGCGCAACTCCGTAGGACTTTTTTATCATTTCACACTGATTCCCATATCTCTCCCTCCCTCTCTCCCTCTCTCTCTCTCCGGCTTCTGGTAACCATCGCTCCACTTTCTTTCTCTATGAATGTAACTATTCCAGACACTGCATGTAAATACAATCATGCAATATCTGTCTGTGTCTGGCTAATTTCACTCAGCACCACACCCACAAGATTCATCCACAGGTAGCATTGTATGAGGGGTATTGCGAATAACACCGCCACGAACGGAATGTCCAAATACCTATTCAAGCCCCTGATGTCAGTTCTTTGGGTTTGATCCCCAGAAGTGGAATTGCTGGACCCTACAGCAAGTCTACATTTAACTTATTTGAGGAATTGCAGTGCCGTTTTCCAGAGGGGCTGTATGATTATATGCCCATCAACGATGCTCAAGGGCTCCTATTTCTCTACAGCCTCACCAACACTTGTCATTTTCTGGTCGTGTTGTTGTTGTTGTTTATAACGTGGGGCTGGAACTCACGGACCCGAGGTCAAGACCTGAGCTGAAACCAAGAGTCGGATGCTTAACTGACCAAGGCACCCAGGGGCCTCTATTTTGGTTTTTGATAATAGCCATCCCAATGGCCGTGAAGCGGTATCTCACTGTGGTTTTGATTTGCATTTCTCTACAGGGATATTAAATGTCTTTTACATGTAACTTTTGGCCATGTGTAATTTTCTCTGCCCCCCAAATGAGCAAGATTAATTTTAAAGGACAATCATTTGGTATGAACGAACAGTCATGGTTCAGAGTTGGTATGAATGCAATTTTCTGTAGCTGCATATCGTAAGTCATGCTCCTTGGGCATCATCTCCAAAAAATAATCACTACGTTTTGCAGCGGACGTTGATGCTTCTTCCGCAGATTTGTGCCTTCTGGTTTTTACGTGGGTGGTGACTACAGCCCCCGTGGTGTCTGGTAAACAACATTTTGTGCTAGGTGTATGTTCATGATCAACTTTCTTGAGAAACAGAAATGTGGTGCTTCCGTTCTCCTTAAATATGCATGCAAATTTTTGAGCTCATGATGGCTAGATGGGTATAATGAAAAAACATAAAAACATTACCAAACAATACAGTGAATACACAGAGTTACACCATAGAGGGAACGACCACTGGAGCAAAAGACTCTGACTTCTCTCTAGAAGCTCCAGGGTAGGGCTGTTCAGGTTTACTTCCCACGCATGTTTTCCGACATCTAACCTGCACCTACTGTACCCGAGCTGCGCTCTCCTGTATGTCCAGCTGACACCATCAGCTGGCAGCCTGATGGCTGTGAGCCTTTGGTGAGACGCACAGGCTCCTGCTACAGACCGTGGGCACAACTGGCTGGCCAATCAGCAGCATCAGATCCTTTCTCCTACCACTAGACAAGCCTGGCAGCAGCTCGCTTTCCCCAGTCACTCATGGCTGAACTCACTTTATTTCCTCGCCAGGGCCCTGCACGCTGTCCTTGAAAGAGAGATGTTGGTTAAATGGTGCACCAGGAAAAGAGCGATGTCACCAGCAAACTTCTGGGTTGAACCGCATGTGTCGCACACTATCAGGTAAGACCGAGGTGGAAGCTAGAAAGTGCCAAGCGGAAATCTACCAAACCCATGCATTTTCCACGAATGGAACTATTAATTTGATACACTTCGATTAAAAATGCTCCACCAAGACAGCTCTCTTATCTTAAAGATTTCCCAGGCAGGAATAAAAGGTCAGTCCACTGTGCTCCTCAACCACTTGCCAACAAGAAAAAGTGACCAGGAATTCATTATTTTGAGATACAGTGTGCCTCACACTGTTGGGCGACATGAAGCCAGTCAAGACTCCTAAGAGGGCAAGCAGCCCAGTTAGACTCGCTGGGTGCACAGCCCCGCCCTCCTCCTCAGCAGCCGTGTGACCCTGGATAAGTCACTTCACTGCTCTGGTTCCTGTCCTGTGAAATGATGATAGAAGTACTTGCCTTATAGCATATAGGATTGCCAAAACAAATGTTTAATTTTATTTTTATTTATTTGTTTTTGCCAAGACAAATTTTTAGTAAAAGCGGGTCCCAAATGTAACCAGACATCCTAAATTTTTAACTGCTTAATCTGGCAACTCCGTTGGGCTTGCAGTTAGCACCGTGCCTGGCATATGGTGGGTCATACAGAGTTAACTTTGCTGCTGGTGCTGCTCGGGCTTTGGCTCTGAGGAACAGAAAGCTTACCACACAGGGAGAGGGGACTGTGGTGTGTGGGACAGAGCGGCTCCCTCTGTCACGTGGGTACCTCGTGACTCCTGTCCCCTGACTCTCAGAGGCCACGTGGACGAGGATTACATGGGATAGTCCATTTGAAGCTCTTATCAGAGTGTCTGGAATAGAGCAGGTGCTCAGTAAGTGTTAGCTGTGATGATCACTGGTGATGGGAGAGAGACAGCAACAAAGCCATGCTGGGGGAAGATCCTGGCCATTGGCAGCTGTACTGGCTGTCCAAATCACCTTGTCCAAATTCTTGTCCCAACTAAAGGGCAAACCACCGTGCGTTCAACCTTCAGGGCTGCTCACGAGTAGAGTACTCCACCTTCAACTCAGCCATCGCCTGGCCCAACAGCAATTGGCAGTTGTCATGCCCAGCAAACTGGGGAGGGCCAGGGTCTCCAGGAAAAGAACCCCCATCAGGAACCCAGTACAGTGCGGACTGCAGAGAAGCCTGACAACACCTACTCGGCACCCGAACTGGGAGTGGGGGGCATGCGTTCGCTGGGGCTGCCGGAACAGCCGCACACGGACTACGTGAAACAGCTGAGATGTGTTCTCTCACAGTTCTGCGGAGCTAGAATCAGGGTGTCTGGAGGCCATGTTGTCAATGAGGCGCTGGGTAGACTCCTTCCCACTCCCTCCCAGCTTCCGGCGGTGGCCGTGACCTCGTGGTGTTCAGTGGCCGGCAGCTGTGTCCTTCCAGTCTCAGCCTCTGTCATCACGTGGCCCTGTCCTCTTTATGTCTTTAAGGACACCAGTCATACTGGATGAAGGGCCCACCCGGCTCCCTCTCGCCATGGCCATGACCCTTTTTCCAAATAAGGTCACCTTTTGCAGTCCAAGAGGTTAGGACAAGGACATAGATCTGGAGGGGGACACAGATCAGCGCACCAGTCAGAAGGAAAGGCAGATTGGCCCCTGGGGCTCGACGGCGCCCCGGAAGCATGGCTCGGGACCACAGGCGTGCTGTCTGTGGCAGCCCTATGGGGTCCAGGCCATCCCCGCCAGACTCAGGGTGGAATCTTCAAGGGAGCCACTGACCTGGAACCTTCTCTCAGGGCAAGAAGGATGAAGGCAGCCCTGGTAGATCCCAGCTGCCCTGGTCTGGAGGTGCTGGGTGATCTGTACCCGCCCCGGGGCCTGGCCTGTTTCCCTCAGAATGTACAGACCACCATTACCAAGTTCCAGAATCTTCCTCTCCCCTGACTCTCGGGGCTCAAGCTCTTCCTTTGGCTCGCAGTCGCTTCCGTGGGCTTGGAGCTGAGCACCTGCTTTTCTTGACATCTGCCCGCTGGTTCATAATGGACGTCGGAGCACGTCACCCCTCCGCCTGTGGCCCCCCGGCTCCTGTCTCATCCCTCACGCCTCTCAAGTCTTTGCTCAGCAAGGACATGGGAAGGGAGCCCAGTCCTGACCACCCTGATGCGGTTGCAGAGCCACCCTCCGCGTCTGATGGCTCTGTTTGTTCGGAGATGTCTCCCCATTGCCTAGAACCGTCCCTGGCGAATATGGGGCGGGATGCATTCACTCAGATGCTTGCGGCGGGTGTACAGCGCGTCAGGCTCTGTCTAGGCCTGCAAGCACAGTCTTCCTCCCTCATCCCCGGCCTGCCTGGTCGCTCCTCACCTGCCTCTGGCTCACTGCTGCCCACGCCCCTGGCCTGCATTCACCCTGCGTGGCCATCCCAGAGTGCCCAGCTTCCAGAACCCTCCAGCAGGAGCTCTGCCCACCATCTGCTGCTTCCCGAGGCTGGACTGACAGAGAGGACGAGCGAACCCCTTCTGTGTAGTATGATCACAGGCGAGCCTCTCCTGACCGCTTCCCGCTGCTGCTGGAGGCTGAGCTGGTGGAAGCCAGAGTTTCTGGGTTGGCTCATTTTTAAACAATGATACAGTTCACACATTCAGCACTTCTGCCCCAGGGCCCTAGGCAACCACTCAGGCTGGCTCCCTTCCAGCTCTCTGATAAATCGGCTTCCCAGTCAACCTCTTTCAGTGCAGTGCGAGCGTGGCAGGATCTCACCTTCAGAACTCGCTTCATCAGAATGTGACAAGCCCGTGTCTGCGGAGGTATGAGGGTTTCTCTGTGTTCTCTCTCGGACATCATGTTTATGGAGCTGACCTGAGATTCTCTGGCAACTTTTTCTCAGGGTTCTGGAAATGTAGCTAAACATAAGCAGAAAAAAAAGAAAGAAAGAAAAAGAAAAATCCGTGCATGCCAAATAACCTCGTTTTAGCAGGCACGTCTCTTCTGCTGATAGAGATCAGGGTCTGTGTTTGCTGAGGCCTTGAAGGCAGCAGATTCTACCAGAGGGGATGGAGACGACAGGTTCAGGGACTTACCTGAAGCCTCTCTGAAGTGAGCTGGAAATTTGGTGGGTCGGTACAGCACAGGTGTCAATGTGGCGGGTGCTGGGTGTTTCTGGTGCCTTCCACGGGGGGGACAGGACGCTTGAAATATTACCTCCCCACTCGTCCATGGTTCCAAGAAACACAGGGAAGAAGGCTAGCATGGAGTGCTCACTGGGTCTGCTGAAACACACTGCTTCGGAGATTTCGTGTCCCGTTTGAGGTAAGAAGACAAAAGGAAAGAAGTGCCTGGAGGGAACTAAAAATGAGGAGACATGAGGGCCCATGGAGTGGAACTGGGGGGAGTCTCCTGACCCTAAAACCAGGGGGTTGTGGTGTGCTGCCCACTGCCCCTCGTGGTACAGAGAGCGTGAGGCACCCCAGTGCTGGTCATGTACCCGCAGGACCTCGGAAAGCACAAAACAGAGCCCGGGGTATTCCCGGCATGCAGCCCCCAAAGTTGGGTGCAATGCAACCCTTTTGATCTTTTAGATAGACTAGGAGGCGTGTCATTTCCTTAGGGAAGTTGTAGACTCCTGGTTTGACATCACTGGTACCTGAGATTTTCTCAGCCAATCAGAACACAGTCTCCAGTGAGGCTCCCCGCCACCATATTATACCATCTGCCTGCATGAGGCCCCCTTCCAGCAGCTCAGGGCACCCCAGAGGCGGTTTCTGCACACTCATGGGTGGTCCCTTGGGGGTCTGCTGCCTGTGAAGCCATTCTTGCTTGCACGCTCTGGGAGGATCGGATGGGAATGCCAGGGGTGACGCTCCACGGTGCTCCCTGACTGCCAGTCAGGGTGCTCCCCCCGCCCAGGGCATCTTCACTGAGCAAAGCCCCTCTGGGATCTACCAGCAGGGAGCTGGCCTCACATTGGGCATCCAAGTAGCACAGCCCATTCCCTCCTGCTCTGCCTGTTTCCTCCAACAGTTCTCAGCCGTGCAGGGCCAGGCCAAGGGGCAGCTGAGGGCGGCTCCAGTCCCGTGTCCTTGTCCTCTCGGGGGACCGTACAGAACTCCTGCAGCCCGCAAGCTCCATATTAGTCATTCTCGGTTCTCCCCATTGGTTCCTCACACTTGCTGAGAGGTATAGTAAATCACAGCCACAGGCACACAGATTCTCAGCTTCTGTTTGTCTCTTGGTATCTTAAGCCTTTGTTTTGACACTGGATTAGGAGTTCCTGCAAGGTGTGGGGAGCGGGGAGGAAGCGAGGTGGCTCAGAGCTCTAGGCTGTTTATAGCCTTGGCCTCTGCTCGGTCCACCCACCCTGCACCCCCATAGCGTCCTTCTCTTGATCCTCCTGGCTAAGACCCTATGGTTTGGGCCCTGGGTCCCTATCCCCTTTGCCTCTTATACGTGGCACTGCCTCTTCTGGCCTTGCCCTTGGATTCCCCTTGACAGTTTTCTAGCTTATACCCCAACACAGCCTGGTTATGGTGCCTTTAGCAGATGCCCCTCCCAGCTCAACATGGTCCTGACAGCCTCTTATTCCAGAAACATCCCTCACCCCCACCCTGTACTCGCTGTGGATAAGGCTCAGGTTGGGCACCACAAGTAAAAACAGGAAATGTTCTTAAACTTAGCAACTTGGGCTCTAGCCGCAGAGGGAAACTGAGGCAGGTGTTCTACAAAGCTTAGCTCTACCTCCTGAGGTTGAAGAGTGGGGGGGGGTGCTTGGTGTACCTGGAGGTAGTTTTAGTGTCATCTAAAATGCAAACATCTCAAGAGAGACGTTCACGGTCCAGTTTATTTGGATGAATGGACTAGGAGGGGGTGGGGCTGATTCTAGACCTGCCTGTGGTGGTTAGGCCAGTAGTGGGTGCCAAAGAAAGGCCCTCTGATACTCCGTAAAGACCATGGTACTGAAGGGAACAGTGATTGACAACCGATAGTCCAGGTAAAGACAGGGCATGGGATCACTGTGATGTTAATGAAGAATCCAGGTGCAGGAGGGCAGGTGGTCTACTGGGCAAGTTACAAGGACCACAAGTCTAATGATGATACCTAAGGACTGAGATTGAGTTTTTAAATGGTGAGTTTCACAGAGTTCAGCACGGAATGCTTCGAGTTGTCCTGCTTAATGGACAGCAAACTTCAATGTCCTTGGCACAGGCTGCTAACATAAATGTCCTAGGGAGAGGTGGGGATCCTGCCAGCTGCAGAGGCCATCCCTGCGGGGCCCAGGGGTGCCATTCCCCATTAGCGCTGGCCCTGATTTCCAGGATCTCACATCCCTATCTTCTCTGAAGTTAGGAAAGTCATAAGAGTTGCTCTGGCCAGTAAAACCCAAAGGGCGTGTGTCCTTCTGGGAGGAAGCTTTAAGAACCAATGAGCTGCTCGCTTTCTTCACTGCTACAATGGACTTGCAAGCATGCGTCCAGAATGTTCTTCCACCAGCCGGAGTCCCTGGGTGGACACGTGAGCAGAACCGCTTGCTGACCCATCCTTGCACGTGCAGCGTGGACAAGGAATAAACTCTAATTGTGTTAAACCACAAAGTTTGGGGGGTTGTCACTGCAGCATAACCTAACGGGCCTAGCCATGGGGCCCTTACTCTGGGATGAGTGTCTGCGATGATCATCAAAGAGTTTCTGAGTCCCTGTCAGCTTTATGGGGCTAAAAGAAAACCACCAAAAGGCAACACCCCCAAGCCTGAGCATTCTCATTTCATTGAGAAATCATCCAATCCTCACCAGCCTCATCAAGAGGGCACTCCGTGGTTGCCACCTAGTGACCCATGGTCCTCAGAACAGAAACCAGCCTGCTGTGGATGACAGCAGGAAGGACGGGACGCCTTGGCTGCGTGGTGGCCCCCTAAGGATAATCACAGCCCCACTCACAGTCCCTTCAAGGGGAAAATGACACTGGGTGTGATTCTAACTGGTGTCACTCTCCCAGGAGAGAGCTCATCCCAAATAGATCTGTCGGGCTAGGAGGGAGCACTGAGCACAGGGATGAAGCAGCAGAACTGAGAGGCCCCCTCACTGTGTCCCTGTCTCCACATCTGCAAAATGGCACAATTCTGATCCACCAAGTGCCCCCCGGACTAGACACTGTGCCAGGCCTTGGGGACACAGAGATGACGATGTCATGGTGTCTATCCTCAAAGATCGAATGGTCCAGCACAATGCCCCTCAAGGTGCTGGGCGGCAGGAAGGCAAGGAGCTTGCACCCTCGTCACTAGGGACACTGTCTAGATCAAAGGACTTTTCCTTTTTTTTTTAGATTTATTTATTTATTTATTTATTTATTTATTTATTTATTTATTTATTTATTTATTTGAGAGAGAGCACAGGGGAGGGAGGAAAAGGGGAACAGGGAGAAGCAGGGGGAGCCTGACAACGCAGGGCTCGATCCCAGGACCCCGAGATCATGACCTGAGCTGAAGGCAGACGCTTAACCGACTGAGCCACCCAGGCGCCCCTCAACTGACTTTTTTTCATAGCCAGGCTATCTCACTGAAGAAAGCAGGGAGCTGGTTTACAAATTCTTTATTGCCGCTCTATTGCCCACTACTGAGTCATTGATTTCCTGAATATCGTCGAATAGTATTGCCTAGTAGTTTTGAGACTTAGTCCAAGGGGTAGGAAGAAGCGAAACGTTTTGCTGGGAGAGCGATGGCGGAGGCTGTCGGGGCCCCCTCTCCGTGTGCCGTTGGCACTCACCACTCCGGGGCGCACAGCCAATCTCCCCCCAGCAGGCCCCTGCAATGTTGCACCGAGGGCTTCCTCTGAGGGCCCCCGCGGGGGGGAGAGCAGAAAATAGCCCAGCTTTTTGCCCCTCAGGTGAGACCATCCTGAATGCATGTTCTCTGCTCTGTGTCAGAGGTCCCCAGCAAGACTACACCCCGGTCACCCACAGAGGTGACCTGCTCGCTAGGAAACCCTCTCTGGGGTCCGTCCCCTCCTGCTCTCCACCTGCCCATGCTTCCTGAGATCACCTGTCAATTAAACTACAGGCACTCACGTTCTTGTCTTAGGACCTGCTGCTGGGGGAGCCCTATGTAAGACATGGTTGGTTAATAATCCCAGTAATCAAACAGTGGGAGTTGGGCTTGATAAGCCCTTTGGAAGTGATAAGAAAATGCTTTCTTAGAGCTGTTGCTGTATCCAGAAATCTTTCCATGGGTTCACCTCACTGCTCAGATTTGCCCACTCCAAGTGTAAGGCTCATATCAGATTAGTTTTAAGGAAGCAATGGAGTAGGATAGAAAAAGAACACAGCCTCTAGACTCCAAAACAGAACTCTTGATTTTTTTAAATATTGTATTCATTCATTTGTCAGGGAGAGAGAGAGAGAGAGAGAACACAAGCAGGGGGAGTGGCAGGCCGAGGGAGACGCAGGCTCCCTGCTGAACAATGATCCCAATGTGGGACTTGATCCCACGACCCTAGGATCATGACCTGAGCTGAAGGCAGACACTTAACTGACTGAGCCCACCCAGGCATCCCCAGAACTCTTGATTTTTGCCCCAAGCTCCTCCTCTCTCATGAGACAGCCCTGTCTGTCTAGTAGCCCAGGCCCTAACCCTAACACATAGACTCAGCCCTGACTCTTCCCTTCTCTGTACCCTGCACAAACAATCCATTGCTTATGCCTTAGGAAGCTGGTCAGAATCCATTCAGTCCTCTCCAAGCCACCCCTGAATTCCAAGCCACCATAACCTCTGTCTAGGGCCACACCAATGTCCTCCCAACTGGTCCTTCTACCTCCATCTTACTCCTTACAATCCAGTTTCCAGAAAACATCCAGAAAGTCCTAAGAAAACCCTAAATCAGATTATGCTATTCCTTGCTTAAAGCCTTTCAGGGACTCCTTGTCTCAATTGGAGAGATACCCAGACCCGTTACCATGGACTGCAAGGCCCTGCAGGAGGTGCTTCCTGCCTGTCTCCAAACTTAGCTTCCTCCATTCCCCACTGAGCTCCAGTCAATGGCCTCCATTCAGTTCCTCCAATGTCCCCAGCTCTTTGCTGCCCCAGGGACTTTGCACATCCTGCATTATCTGCCAGGAAGGGCTTTCTCTGGTCCTCACATGGCAATGGCAGCTCTTTGCATCTGTCAAGGTTTACTTCAAGTGTGACTCCTCTATCAGACTTTCACCAGTCACCCTAGCTAAAATGTTCCCTCCCCCTGTGACATGCACCAGAAACCCCAATTACTTGCCACCATATCACCCCATTTATTACTTTTCTAGCAATTATTACTAATCTAAAATACCTTGTTTACCTGTTTATATTTTCCTGCCAGCCTCCTCTACTGGAATGGAACCCCCAGGAGAGCCCCAATTTATGTCTCCTTTGCACCCCATCCCCAGCCCTTGGAGAGTGCCTAACATCTGGTTAGTGCTCAATACGTATTTTTTAAATATTTTATTTATTTATTTATTTATTTAGAGTAGGGGGAGGGGGAGATGGAAGGAGAGAATCTTCAAGCAGACTGCATGCTGAGTGCAGAGCCTGATGCAGGGCTTGACCTCATGACCCTGAGATCATGACCTGAGCTGAAATCAAGAGTCAGACCCTTAATTGACTGAGCCACCCAGGCGTCCCTCAATACATTTCTTTAAGTCCCAATAGCTTAGAGCCCTGCCTCTGGCATTAATATATGACCTTGTACACATAAGCCTCAGTTTCCTCAATTGTAGAACGGGGATGATATAGTAATTACCTTATAAAGCTCCTAACATGGTCCTACACACTGGGGAGTACGGCAGATGCTGGTTTGTTTCCGTGTCCATCAGAATACCTTCAGCTGTGCAGAGCCAAACACCTCTCTGTGAGAGGGTTCAATAATAAGGGGCCTCATTATCTCCCATACTTAGAACACCTGAGTTAGGGACGTCCCGAGCGGTGCCATCAGGGTCCCAGACTCTTCTTCGTGTTTCTGTGCAGCCTTCCACAGTCTTCCACAGCATAATAACTCGGTTCTAGGCTTGTCCCTGTGGTCACCAGTTGGCCGCCACCGTTCCCACATCACACGTGACAACACATGACAACATTGGGCTGAAGAAGAAGAACATGGCCATCCATGCATCTCTTTCTACTAGGGAGGAAAAGAGTTCCCAGAACACACCAGCAAACTCCTCTTCTCATCAGTCCCCTTGGCCAGGACTGGAGCGCAGACAGGAGTCTCCCGTCTCGCCATGGCGGCCTCTTTGGGGCCAGAGGGGATGGAGAACGGTTGGGGGATGTGCATCCAGAAGATTCCCCCGTGTCTTTCTTCTCTTTCTTCTCTGCTCCCCTTGCCTTGCCTTCTCCTGATGGGAGAAGGCTGGATTGGTTTTGAGTTAGAGTCCACACATTCCGCTCAGCTGTGTTATTCCCTGTTTGAAAAGAAAGGCCTGCCGGTGTTATCTGGTGGGAGCGTGCGTGTTTTGAGGCTGAGACTGAGGATGTGCGGGGGGTCAGTAAGAAGGAGGTAGAGAAAGATCCAGATCTCGCCAGCAGGGGAAGAGGACCGCACTGAGCAGCCTGGAGGAGATACCAAAGCCGGAGCCCAGAGGCTGGTGAGAGCAGGTGCCGCCATGAGCCCAAACTTTTCTGGGAACAAGGGAACTGGGCAGAGAGAGAGAGAGAGGTTTTGTTGCCAAACCTCGAGCTGACCCCTCCTTTTCTTCCTCAAGCCACCCTGACTTTGTTCTGTCCTGTTCTGTCTGGACACTGACACTCGCGAAGGTCCCGGCTCCGGGCGCTTCAGCCTCGGGGAAGATGCAGGGAGGGAGCTCCCCTCTGCTCCGCCTCCTCCTCCTCCTCCTCTTCTCTGGGGCCCTGTCTGCTCGTCAGCCAGAAAAGGACATCCCGACAGCAGACACACGTGGTGCGGAAGGGTTCAGACAGGACCTCAGCGTGAGCAGGGCTGAGAGGAGCAGCAGAGCCGTGGGGAAGGCCAGAGCTCTCCACCCTGGCAATGGGAGAATGTGTGAGTACAGAGGGAAGTCGTGGGTCCACACGGTTCTAACCTATTCCAGCCTGAGTGGTTCTGGATTCTGGGAGCAGTGTTTAGTTACCGCCTCCAGACCTGCCCTGGAATAATTAAGGCAGTGGCCTTGGCTAATAAGGATTGGAAACCCAACTAGCCTATCTACCAGCTAAAGTGGACCTTTGTCATTCCTTTTGGCCTCTAGAATCCAAACCCCTTTATTTTTCTTAAGATTTTATTTATTTATTTGACAGAGAGAGATCACAAGTAGGCAGAGAGGCAGGCAGAGAGAGAGAGGAGGAAGCAGGCTCCCTGCTGAGCAGAGAGCCTGATGTGGGACTCAATCCCAAGACCCTGAGATCATGACCTGAGCTGAAGGCAGAGGCTTTAACCCACTAAGCCACCCAGGCTCCCCCAAACCCCTTTATTTATGGTGACTCCTCCACCTGGCAATGGGGATCCTCTCTCCTGTAGAAGTGGAAAACGCCAGAAGCTCCCAGTCCCCACCCCCTCGCTGCTAAGGCACAGGTACATGACCCGGCCCCCACACAGTCCATCATTGAGTGCCCAGATTAAGTCCCTCTCTGCTTGAAAACCTGGTGCTTTCTATTTTTCTGACTGGACACTCATTGACATTGGCTAAGTCCAGTGTCCTGTAGGACTCTGAGCATTTTTCATGGCGGTTGAGCTGCAAAACCAGGTTCTCTGCCCCCCCGCCATGATATTTGTTTCCTAGACTTATGAAGATAGTTCTCTTTCAGCTTTATTGAGATGTAATTGACATAGAACACTATGTAAGTTTAAGGTGTACAATGTGAGGACTTGATATGCTTACATATTGTTTAATGTTTACCGCCATGAGATTAGTTAACTCATCTCTCACCCGACATAATTACCATTTGGCTGCTGCTGTTGGTATGGTGAGATCACTAAAGCCATAGTGTCTTAGCCACTTTCAAGTATGCCATCCAATACTGTCAACTGCAGTCTTGCTGTACATTAGATCCCTGCAAGTTACTCAGCTTAGAACTGAAAGTTTGTACCCTTTGACCAACCTCTCCCCATTCCCCCACCCCCTGGTGAACCACCATTCTCTGTTTCTGTGAGTTTGATGTTTTTAGATCCCACATATAAGCAAGGTTATACAATATTTGTCTTTCTCAGTCTGACTTACTCACTTAGCATGCTGTTTTGGAGGTTTAACCACAGGTCACAAATGGCAGGATTTCCTTTTTATGTCTGTTTAACGTGCTGTGCGTGTGTGTAATATCCCATTTCTTTATCCATTCATCTGTGATTTCATGCACCTCTTGGCCACTTGTATTGGGGTATATTTTATATGCAGTGATATTCGCCCTTTTTAAGTGTAAAGCTCTATAAATTTTGGCAAAATTATACAGTTGCATAATCATGCCCACAATCAAGATAGGAAACATCTTCTTCATACCAAAAAGTTCCTATGTGCCCCTTGGGGTCGGCCCCCTCCCCCCGCCTCCATATCCTGGCAATGATTTCCTTCTTGGTAGCTTGGCCTTTTCTAGAATGCCCTATAAATGGAATCATGCCGTATGCTGCCTTTCGAGTCTGGTTTCTTTCGGTTAGCATAATGCATGTGAGAATCCTCCCAATTGCTATGTTACAACTAGTCTGTTGCTTTTTGTTCTCTCTCTATGACTGATGAGTCATATTCTACTTATTGAATACATCTGACTTTAATGTACCAGTTGATAGACATTTGGGTTATTTTCTGTTTGAGCTGATTATGAATAAAAGCTGCTATAAATGTTCACATGTGGGGTATTGTGTGGCCCTATGTCCTCATTTATTTTGTGTAAATACCAAGGAGTTGAATTACTGAGGCCTATGTTAAACCTCTGTATAACTTTATCAGAGACCGTCAAACTGTTCTCCAACATGGCTGCACCCCTTGGCGTTTCCAACAACGTATGAGAGTTCCAGTTGCTCCACATCCTCGTCACCATTTAATATTGTCAGGTTTTTAAAATACAAGCCATTTTAATAGGTGCGTAGGAGTATCTCATGGTCTTAATTTCCATGTGTTTAATTAGAAATGCTGTTGAGCATCTTTTTGTGTGATTATTTACCATTTGTATACCTTGTCTGGTGAAGTATCTGTTCAAATCATTTGCAGATTTTTTTTAATCGGGTTATTATTGGGTTTCGAGAATTCTTTGTATGTTCTGGTTACTGGTCCTTTATCAATTTTGTGTTTTGCAGACATTTTCTCCCAGTCTGTTGCGTGTCTTTTTATTTTCATAAGTGTCTTTCAAAGAGCAGAAGTTTTTCATTTTGATGAAATTCATTTATAGTTTTTTTCTCTTATACTTCATGCTTTTTATGGCTGAACCCAAAGTATCAGATTTTCTCCTGTTTCCTTCTAGAAGTCTTATAATTATAGTGTTGACATTTAGGTCTATAACCCATTTCAGATTAACTTTTGTATATGGTTTGAGTGAGGGATTTGGGGTTTTGGTGATGGTGGTGGTTCTTTGTTTTTGATTGTAGATATCCAATAGCACCCTTCACTGAAAACGATCTTTTCTCCATTGACTTGCTTGACACCCATGTAAAAAAATCAGTTTTTGTTTGGGTGTATATCTGGGTTCTGTTTTTCTGTTCTTTTGCTGTTTGTGCCTATCCTTTCACCAATACCACACTGTGTGGATAGTATGAGTCCTACAATATTGTTCTTCTTTATCAAATTTGTTTTGGCTAACCAAGGTCCTTTGCTTTTCTATATAAATATTAAAACCAGCTTTTCAGTTTCTCCAAAGAAGCCTGCTGGGATTTTGATTAGGATTATGTTGAACCTGGAGATCAACTTAGGGAGAATTGGCATCCTGACAGTATTGCATCTTTTGATCCATGAACACAGTATATGTCGTTTATTTAAACCTTTGATTTTCTCATCAATGTTTTATAGTTTTTAGCTCACAGTTCTTGCACATTTATCCCAAAGTATTTCATGTTTTTGGTGCCACAGCAAATGGTGCCTTTTTAAAAATTTTTCCATGTCCATTTGTGTTTGCCAGCCTATAAAGATACAATCAATGAATTAATTTTAGCACATTGACCTTGTACCCTCCGTTCTTGTTAAGGTCACTTGCTAGATAATAGCATCTTTGTAAATTCTTTGGACTTTTCTACATAGATAACACTATTGTCTACAGTTTTATTTCTTCCTTATCATTGTGCCTTTTATTGGTTTTTCTGGCTTTATTGCACTGACTAGGGTATTGAGAAGGAGTGATAAGAGCAGACATCCTTGCCTTTCCCCCAGCCTTTGGGAGAAAGTGTGGAGTGTCTCACCATTAAATATGATAGTAGCTATAGGGTTTTGTGGCTGCTTTTTGTTATGGTGAGAAAGTTCCCTTTTACCCCTAGTTCACTGAGTGTCTTTCTATCATGAATAGATGCTCAATGACGTTTTAATACATTTCTTTTCTGCTTAAATCAGCTAGAGTTGGTTTCTGTTGCAAATAGATGCCCTGACTGATACAATGCCTTGCAACAGTGGGCAAGTTCCTTAACCTCACCTGAGCCAGGATCTAAATAGAAAGCTGGTGATGAAAATGTAAGCCCTTTTAATCGCCCCACATTAAGAAAATAATCACATGTTATTTTTCTCCCTTCCCATCCTCAGTAAGCTTGTTTATTATATATAATTATATAAATAATATATATTCATTGTAAAGAACCTGAACAATTCATTAAAATGTAAAGAGCATGAAGGTCCATCGGACATCACTCTCCTGAGGTGGCCACCATTATAATTCGATAATTACCTTCCAAGCCCCTCTTTATGCGAGCTCACACATACATCCATGATCTCCCACAAGCGAACGTACAGAACACACATGCTGTTTCATCATGGGCATGCCACCACCTCCTCTCCCCTCTCACATCTGAACCACACCCCTCCCACCACCACATCTCTGATGGGTCATGGGCTTGACTGGGCTCAGCCAGGCGGTTCTCACATGGGGTCTCTCATGTATTTGCAACCATATGTTGGCTGGAGCTGTGGTCATCAGAATGCCCATGTGAGCCGAAGTCCTCCTTGGCTCTCTGTCATGGCTGGTAGTTGATGAGGTATCAGCTAGGAGCACTGCAGGGGCCATTGGTTGGAACACCTTGGGCTGCTCAAAGCAAGAAACCCAGGTTCTGAGAAGGAGCAGACCAGGAGTTCCAAAACACCCAGGGGGGACCTTTCATTCCTGAGCTTCAGAAATCCCAGAAGCCACTCCACCATGGTGTTGGTCAAGCAAGTCAGTAAGACAAGCTTGGATTCAGAGTAAGGAGGATTTGACTCAGCTTTCCATGGGAGAATTAGCAAAGAATGCATGGTCATCTTTAACTTACCACATGTATTAAACAGTAAATATATGTTGAGAACCTACTATGCTCCAGGCACTGTTACAAGTGCCAGGGATACGGAGGTGACAAGAAAAAGGTCCTGTGATTATGGAAATTACTTTATAGTGTGGGGATGCAGACAATAAACAAGGAGCAAGTGAAGCTCAACAAAAATATTTTAATTCATTAAATCAGTAAGTTCAACGCTATCTCTCTGAAGTCCCGGGAGCTCTCTCTGCGCTCTGCTGTGGCACTCCTGCCTTTGTGCCTCCTGCATCAGGCGTGCCAGTCCGTGTCTGTGGGGGACAGATCACCCCATCTCCACCATCTCTAAAGGCTGCATGAGAAGCAATATTTAGCAGGGGCCATAGAGCCCAGTGATGAAGAACAGGAGGGTTTTGAAGCCACGACGTGGGTTCCAATCCCCACTCTGCCGACCTGCTCACTGTGTGACCTTGGAAGCTGACTTCATTTCTCTGCTCCACAGTTTTCCCATCTATAAACTGAGGACCTGGGGCCAATAATAGGACACACTTCCTAAGGTTGCAGCAAGAACTGACAGTTGTGAGCCGCCTGCAACAGCACCTGGCACATAGTAGGGGCTTTATCCGTGTTTGTTGAATGAATGGACATCTTCTTGAGCCTCTGACAGCCCAAGTCAGCTCTTCTGCTGCAGGTGGTCCAGCCACCACGTGGAGACCCGGAGCCGCCGCCCACCTGCTCATGGACTAGCCTCCACCAGCGTGGGCCAGAGTCAAGCCGAAGTGGGCTCCGCAGTGCTCGTTCCCCAAGTCAGCCTTTATGGTGGTGATGAGCAGGCCTGTTCCACCTGTCATTTCAGGAAAACTAAGCAGACCTTCCCCTCCGGGCCTGCAACATCACCAGCTCACTTATGAGCACAGCCCCAGGAAGGCAGATGGGCTTCAGGAGCAGAGGAACAGGCCTCGTAAATGATTAATAGTTCACAGCGTGGCCTTGATCTTCCCACGGGGTTTCGTGGTGCAACGTCCGAACCCCAAGCCCAGGGCTGTGTGGCCCAGGACCAGCACCCACCCTCCCAGGTGCTTTGTGCCACAGACAAGCTGTGATCGCAGGGCCTGGCGGCTCTGGTGTTAAGCCAAGTGGCTTACCTCGTGTGCCATCCAGCCCCCGGGAAGTAGGCTAAGGCCAGCCTGGGAAGATTATTTGCAGGGAATTAGAGCAGGAGGGGCAGGCTTAGGGCAGCCTTCCAACCGCTGGTGGCTCATCTGTAACTGCCATCTGCAAAGGACGGGGGCCACCTTTAGCTGAGAGCGAGCACTGACCAAGGGAAGAATTCGCCAAGGGAGGGACGCTCACAGCCCTGGGCAGGTGTGCCCTGCTCCCCACCTCCCCCTCTCCCTCCCCCAGGATTGCTCACCAGCAACACCAGTTCTGCAGAGGGCCGGCAAGTTCTGGCTGGGAATGAGGAGACCCGGGTGCTCCCTACCCTGTCACTGTGGCGCCGGGGTGAGCCACCTTCCCTTTCTGGACCTCCTTTTCCTTGCCTATAAGAAGAGCGCGCTGGGCCAACGGAGCTGTCGGACCCCCCGACCTCTCCTTCATGAGATGCCACCATTCGAAGTGGGGGACGTGCAGGAGCAAAGGCCCATTTGGGATTCCTACTGCGTTTGAAGGCCACAGCACGGAAAGAGACAGAATTGTCACCTGTGGGGTGACAATGAGAGTTCAGTGTGGAAGGAAGGCAGCAGTCGATGTGGATGACACACAAGATGGTCCCAGGGCAACACGCTCCTCCCAGAGACCCGGGACCAGCATAACTAAACTGACTTCTAAGGGTAAATTATATAATCCCCATAAAATGGGTAAAATCAGAATTATTCAGATGCTTTAAATAACACGAATAGTGTTTTTTGAACACTTATTCACCAGACATTGTTCTTGGTGTATAACCTCACCTAATCCTCACAATAATGTAAAGTAGATAATATTAGAAGCCCCAGTTTACAGATGGAGAAACTGAGGGGCGGCAACGTCCGAGGCTAACCGTATAGTCTGGCTTCGGAGCTCCTGGGCTGTAACATTCGCCAGTTCTGCCTCCGAGCAGCCAGGATGGCTCTTAGGCCAGAGTCAGCCTTGGTCACAGCCTCGCTGAGGTGGGGACTGTTTACCCAGAGCCCACCTACTTCACCCCTTCGGGGGTCAGGGTCCTCCGCACCAAGGAGGGCAGGCAGTCTGAGCTTCGGACTCCCTAGCTTGTCCAGTTGGAAACCCTCGGTTTCCCCAGTGTCCTGGGCCAGCTGTGTTAGACCCACGACTCGGCTACTTGCTGCCCGGAGCCTGGCCACCCTGCTCCCCTTCCCACCCCACCCCCTGCACACCAACAGAGTCAGGCTGCGGGGCTCCCCACCCCTCGCTCCCCAGGTCACACGCAGACCTGGTCTGACTCCAGGATCCTTACCCCAGCCAGCAGCGCATTCCGTCAACATCCAGCCCGCAGGGGCCAGAACCAGGCTTGCCACAGGATGATGGCATGAGCAGAGACCCCCACTGTCCTGTGCAACGCAGAGGCCTAGAGGTTTGGGGAAGAGATCGTGGTGGGCTCGGGTCCTCAAGCTGGTTCCACTACTTAAAACTGGCTTCAAGGAGGTGATCGCCAGTACCGAGAGGGCTGAAAAACTGATTAGCTGATGGAAGGACAAGTGATTTCAGGGACCCATTCTGAGGACAAGCCCCCTGCTGCTTCCAGGTCCCGCCTCCCCCGAGGCAGGTAAGGAGAGGACCTGCGGGAGGGCCAGCCTTGCAGACAGAGCTGCAGGAGGTAGGTAGCTGTTCAGGGTGCAGCGGACATTCTCCCGCAGGGACACCTCTCATCGCAGCGAACTCGGGCGGCAGACAGGAGGGCTGGTTGCTGTGCAGCGGGCATGTGAGGAAGCAATGCAGGAAGGGCAAGGATGGAAGGCAGGAACAGCGCCGGCGAGGGAAGAGAAGGAAGGTGGCGGCCCCCCAAATCTGAACCCTCCTGCTGATGATCCGAATGGTCCCTGGCCCGACGAAGCCACCTCTGAGGAGGATCCCCAGTGAGAGGCTGAAAAACAGCGCACGTGGAAAATCGTGAGGCTCTCTGACAGTTTCCTAGTATGACAAGTAAGAACACAACCCCGGACTGCTGTGCGGGGCCCATCTCAGCCCCAGGTCACGTGCAAAAGAAACCCCAAAGCCATCTTTAATCTCTTGGGGCGGCTGGTGGGCTCAGAAGAGTGTGGGACTCTCCATCTCGGGGTTGTGAGTTTGGACCCCACATTGGGGGTAGAGATTACTTAAATTAAATTTTTTTTTGATTTAGGTCTTTAATCTCTTGAAAAATTCCAAAAGGGATTCAGTGTCTCTCTCGCTTGTCCTGTATGATGCAAGTTGTATCTATCACTCTTTTCATGAATTCCCAAAACTTTAAAGAAACAACAGAACAGAAGATTATGGCCAATGGCCTCTCTCCTTTGTCTCAATCCCTCCCATTTCAGGACCTGCCCTTTTTCTCTTGCATGCAGATCTCTGCCCTGGCAAATAACTCAATCTATGTTTTCTTTGCCCTTAAATTCTGCACTTCTATCTCCCATTGTAATTGGCACACAACTGCCAAGCCCACCATACTTTGCCCCCAGAGCAAAGCATCCTTTCTCATGGGGGAGTGGGCAGCCTGTGAGTACTTTCTGTTTCTGGCCTATAAGTAATCACCAGTGATCTCTTGACCTATCATACAGCAACTGCCGGATTTGTGATTGTCCGGTAAATATAATGGCAAGTCTAAGTTCTGACGACTTTGATATTATTACATACATATTATAGGAAAATCTGTTCTTGCTGTTGTTCTGAATGCCAAAATACTGTTTTGAGAAGATACATCAGCCTGAAAACATAATCAGTTGATGCTAATTTAGGAGGCTTATAAAGATCGCCAGACAGAAACCAAAAAAAAAAAAAAAAAAAAGAGTCAAAGACATTTAACACAGATTTAACAGATGTAATTGTTAAGGGGAAGGTTCTGAGATGTTGTTTTTAAAAAAAGAGAAAACTTAAAAAAAGAGAGAGAGAGAACGTTTTAAAGACCACTAAGAAGCAGTGCATCTTGTTTAGTGGGGCTGGACACCTGCCGGGTCCCCGCCAAGCTCTGCGAATCTGGAGACTTCTCTCCACCCAACCTGGGCTTTCAGACCCAATTCAACCTCCTCCTGGGGAATGAGCTCACCCAGGGAGCCTCCATCAAGGTCCCGCAGCCCCTCCACTCCCTCTCTTTGGGGGGCAAACGGTGCTCCCCGCCCCGGAGATGTCCATGTCCTAATCCCTGGAGCCTGTGCTATGGTACCTTCCATGGCAAATGGGACATCAGAAGTGAGATTAAGGACCCTGAGAAGCGGAGATGATCCTGGATTACCCAGGTGGGCCCAGGGCATCCCAAAGGTCCTCATAAGAGAGAGGTAGGAGGTCGGAGAAGAGACGACAGCAGAGACTGCAGTGACACAGTGTCGCCCTGGACCACGGGCCTGGAAATGCAGCAGCTTCTAGAAGCTGAAAAGGGGAAGGAAATGGATTTTCCCCTCGAGCCTCTGGAAGGAAAGTGTCTGTGGACACTTTAATTTTAGGCAGTGGAACTTCTGACTTCTGGAACTCTAACAAGCTGGTGTATTTTAAGCCAAAAGAGAGCAATGCAGCTAGTCCTTACGGTGTGGAGGTCATGAATATGTATCCGCAAGAGGGATGTTCCCAGGTCTCTAACGACAGTGTCGGGCACGGTTTCAAAGGAGCCTGCAGGTCCAGGAGCGCGGGCTGGGGCTCGGAGGACTCAGAGGAGAAAGAACAGAGATGTGGATGTCAAGGGACCCCCAGCGGAACTGGGAAAATGTCCCCATGGAAATTGAGAGGGGAGAAAAAAGCCAATTTCTAAATAAGTAAAACTTTTACATAGTATGTAACCTTAGATATATGAGTGCACGTTTAAAAAATAAATCTTCTTGGGGTGCCTGGTTGGCTCAGTTTGTTGAGTGACTGACTGTTGATTTGGGCTCCCTTAAGATCTCAGGGTTGTGAGGTTGGGCTCTGGGCTCAGGGGGGAGATGGCTTGAGATTCTTTCTCTCCCTCCACCCCTTCCCCTTCATGCACAGGCTCTCGTTCTCTCTCCCTCAAATCTTCTTTTTTAAAGAATAAGTGTTATAGGGGCGCCTGGGTGGCTCAGTGGGTTAAAGCCTCTGCCTTTGGCTCAGGTCATGATCTCAGGGTCCTGGGATCGAGGCCCGCATCGGGCTCTCTGCTCAGCAGGGAGCCTGCTTCCTCCTCTGCCTGTCTCTCTGCCTGCCTCTCTGCCTACTTGTAATCTCTCTCTCTGTGTCAAATAAATAAATAAAATCTTTAAAAAAAAAAAGAATATCATAAACCCTTGACTATTTTTCTACAAAGTTATATATTCAAGTTGGTCAAAAACAGTGGCCTGTGGCTGGTTACTTGGTTGCTTTTGTTTGGGGGACGCTTTAACTCTTTTCACTGGGAAAATGGGGAATTGCTTTATATTTCGAGTTGCCTACATGAGCTGGGCACATACGGGCATAGCAGGAACAGGAGTGAAAGCCTGGAGTGTATGTTTTAGTCTCAAGGGAACTAAAACCTGCACTTGCCTGAGGTTTTAGGAAGATGACTCTCCCAGAACATGGCAAACTTCGAGTGTGGGAGGCCTTCCCCTCGCAAAGGCAGGCTCCGCACATATTGGTTCTCTGGGCAATGACTTGAAGGGCAGTGGTTGGAATGTTCAAGACAGACAAGGGCCAGGTGAGGCCCTTAGCACATTGTCATGGGAAGCGCGAGGTCGCGAATTCCTTCTCGAGATCTTTAGAAGACTGAGTTGGAGCCGTGGGAGGGGTCGGTTCAGTTAACATTGTCCTTTTCCTTTGGAGATTTACTCTAGAGAGAAATGTCCTAGCTTGACATAAAAGCCCAGGTTTTCCCCAGTGTCCTTCAGAGACGGAGTGAGAAGAGCAGAGTCGGGGGGGCACAGAGAGGGCCCAACGCAGCTCCCCTGTCCTCTGCCTTCCTGGGTGTGATCCATGACAGTCTCTCTCCTGGGATGCAGTCGAAAGAATTTTCCAGATCAAGCATCAGCAAAATCTAATCCAACCTAAACCCTACCTCCATACAATAACTCATTTTCCCTCCAACAGTCAGAAACCTCTAGAAACCCAAACTCAACATGCTGTCGTCCCCACAGGGTCCGCTTTGTGCTTCTCTTATAAGAAAAGAAAAAAAAATTGAAGGACTTTGGTAATTTTGGGGGAAAAACATGAAAATCTCTGACTTGGCAACATTTCTGCTCTACTTAAAATTCCACAAAAAATCATGATTTGCAAACAGTTTAGTTGGTAGAGGTGCGTGGTGTTTTGATTTTCAGAGGGCTTGTCTGTCTGTCTGTCCTATTCCATCCCATCCGACAACACTGCCAGGTTATGCAGGGAACGTCCTGTCTGTGGTTTGCAGGTCAGAGAAGCTGAGGTTTAGAGGGAAATGAAAGCCCACACACATTTGTGTGGTTCTCACAATTGTTTGTTCCCATGTGGTGGGCTCACTTTAGTCTGAATTCTTGTATTCCTAATTTGATTTATTTTATTTTATTTTATTCTATTCTATTCTATTTTATTTTATTTTATTTTATTTTATTTTATTTTATTTTATTTTATTTTTGTCGGGGAGAGAGCAAGAGAGTGAGAAAGATCGCACAAGCAGAGGGACTGACAGGCAGAGGGAGAAGCAGGTTCCCGGCTGAGCCAGAAGCCTGATGTGGGACTCGATCTCAGAATCCTGGGATCGTGACTGAGGCAAAGGCAGACACCCAACAGACTGAGCTACGCCCAACTGACTGGGTCCCTTGTATTCCTAATTTTAGAAAAAGAACAGCTCAAACTAGCTTAAACAAATAAACCAAAAAAGGGAATTCATGGGTTCGTATGAGAAGTTCAAGGGGTCGGTTCAGAGGGCCTCAAAGAATATCTTCTGTGTGCATGCTTTACCCCCTCCCCTCCCTCCCTCCACCCCTGTCCCCCACTTTGCCTCCATCCTTAGCTCACTTCTGTGTTGGTGTCCTTCTCAGACAGGCTGTCCCCCCAAGATGTGGCAAAGAGGCAAAGATGACCAGTACCCACAGGATTAGGTGCTACCAAGTTCAGCAGCCTAGTAGAAAGCAAGGTCTTTCCCACCAGAGTTTCAACAGAAGTCCAGAGCCGGGCCTCTCAAGCCTGGCCTGAGTCTCATTCCCAACCCTGCACCAATCACTGTGGCTGGGGGCATTGGTCATTCCCCTCCCAGGCAAGTGACACGAGAGCCGAGAAGTGATGGGTCCCCAAAAGCAATCCAGACCCTGTTACTAGCAGAAGGGGGAGTCACTGGGTAGGCAAAAACTGTGCAAAACTATCACATTCACCATTCTCATGATTCTGGTGAGACACGGGAGGCGGAGAGGCGTGGTCCTGGATCCCTAAGCCAGACCTGCCTCCAGATCCCGTGGCCCGTTGGCATGGGTGTGTGGGTCCAACCGGATGCCTCTAAGCAGCAGAGCTGACCCCAGGCCACCTGCTGCTCAGCTCGAAGACCCTCATCTCACAGAGCTTCACACCGTTAGCTCATCCCGCCCGCCCCCCTGTAAAGCATCACCTTTTGTGTAGGAAGAATATATTCCTGGGGACACAGTAGCTCCATGGTCAGCCTCCTCATGTCCTTCCTTTTGATTTTCTGGGAGGCAAAGGAAAGCCAGCTTCCATTTCTCCTTCTGAGGTTGGCCCTGCCCTACCCTGGCTACCTTGCAGGGGGCTGGTGCTCTGCGGTGCTTGCCTACATCCGCTACCCCTCTTTCTGTCCACCACCCTGCTCTTGGGCATCTGTCTGTTCTGATCTATTGAAAAGCCTGCTGTGTTTGTGTTCTTAAACATACATGATGTCCTTCAAGGAATAATGCCAGGGACTGAGCCTATTTCTCCTTTCCCCACAAGTGACCGGTTCAGCACTCTGCATCCGGTCAGCCTTCAGTAAAAAATGATTTGTGGGTCACCTGGGGGCTCAGTCTGTTAAGTGTCCGACTCCTGATCTCAGCTCAGGTCTTGATTTCAGGGTTGTGAGTTCAAGCCCTGGGTAGAGCCCACATAAAATAATTTGCTGCTGCTTTGCACTAGACCCATTTTGGGGGTGACTTGAGGGTTAACATTCAGTAGACCAAGAGAGGACACAGTGTATGGTAGAGGCATCACTCATTCCCTTTTCTAAATATTCTGATCACAGATTGTTCCAGAAGCTGTGGATGGTTCCAGAGTGGATAGGAGCGGTTCCATAAGCATTACATAGGGTATGAATTGGTCTTAGGATTATTTTTCTAATCTAAGCATCTTTCACTTGCTTTGCAGTATACTTTTTAAAAAATAATTTCTCCCAGTGACGCCCTTTCTTAGTTCCTCACAATTTAAAAAAATTCTCCTCTTTTACATTTCTCTTATCATTCTTCAGGATACTCATTTTTTTATAGATAGATATAGATGAATTAATATATTTCATTTCCCTCAAATTTTAATGTGTCCTCTTTAAATTCTATCCCCTACTTTAGGCTGAGAATAGGGAGTTAGATTACCCAGAGCATTAAAGATTTATCGCCTTCATCACTCTTTATAGGACTTCTCTTATTTCTAAGGAATAACTCATTTGCTTAGGTTATTCTGCAGAAGAAAGGGGAATTACAGTTTTCTGAAGCCCCGCAAGAATTTTCAAAAAAATCTGTAGGATGGCGAGTTTTTAATAACTTCAACTAATTACCCTTTTTAAGACTAGATGTTAGGTTGAAGCTTTTAGGTTTACTACCATCGAAAATGACAAAGAAAACCAACCTATTACGGACAAAATGTGGTTTCGATACGAAGATACCTCCAGGGGACAGCCATTTGTACAAGAAACATTTTCCCCGGTTCAGGTTTAAGGAGATCTGTAGTAAATCCATCCAACAAAGGGATGTTGGTTGCAAGTGCTAAAATTATGTGAGCAGTTTCTCCCTTTGCTGAGAGCAGTGAGCTGAATTAATGTAATATTTGTTTTCTACCCACTGGGCTATCATGGTAATAAGGAAGGGAGGTCCATGTGGAGGCTGAGAGCTATAGGGACCCAGAAAGGCATTCATTTGCTTTTATTACCTATTCCCCACAGTGTTTTGGATCTAAACAATAGAATCTGTACCCTAAAAGCCACAATACATTTGACATGGATGATAGCATCATAATGTAGAAGAGGGTCTTATCACCCCACCCCAGGACCATTTCACAGGTAAAGGAGGATCAGGGAGGACTAGAGATTTGGCCAAGGTCCCATAGAAAGTGACAGTTTCAAGCCTTCCGAATTTCCAGGGTTCCTTCTACACCGAGATACTCCTCTGTTCTCACTGATCATACTTGTCATCCATTTTGGGCGGCCAGACTGGGGATGAGATCCAAACACTAGTGCCGAACCGAGTTTACATGTTCTTAAACATCTCACTTGAAACCATATTTAACATTGGAACTTGTCCAGACTTTATGGTTTTTAAAGGGCAATGGATCGTATATTGGAAATGAGATGAGCAGTGATCGCACTACATAGTGAAGCTTTCAAAGACAGGGGTCCTCCTGTGGCCAGGGTAGGCAAAGGGAAAGCAATGAAAGCCAAGGGCGCTGACGCTCGGGGGAAGGCTTCGCTGCCTCCCTGCCCTGTCTCCCTCCTCTCCGAAGCTCTGCTGGGCCCTGCACCACTGCGGGTTGCTGAGAAAGAAGAGGTGAGAATTTTCAGGTGATAACCGCAACAGTTTCCTTTCAGACTAATTACTTATCAGGGCAAAATAAAAGCATTAGTAAAAGTCATAAACTAAACATTGGGGGGAAAGTTCATCTTTAAAGCCGACCCGGATTAGTAGCCTCCCTTATCCATTTGCCTGTGTAGCTTTGCAAAAATGGCGTCACACCTTCTCTATTGTTCTGAAACAGATTGTTTGTCATTTTAATGTAACACAAACATCTTTCCACTTCAGTATGTAGTGTCAACCTATCCATCAAAATTATTTTTTTAAGATTTTATTTATTTTAGAGAGAAAGAACATGGTGGGGTGGGGAGAAGCAGAGGGAGAGGGAGAGAGAATTGGAAGCAGGCTTCCCAGCGAGTGTGAAGCTGAGATCACAGCCTGAACTGAAGCCAAGGGTCACAACTGAGCCCCTCAATCAACATTGTTTTTTAATATAGGTTTTAACTCTTCCACAGTATGGCTACACTGTAATCAACTATTCCCTACCCATGAATGTTCAGTGTCAATCAGGTTTACTATTGCAAAAAAAAAAAAAATGTACCAATAAAGTGCTTAGTCCAAGAGCACCTGGGTGGCCCAGGTGGTTGAACATCCGACTCTTGGTTTTGGCCCAGGTTGTGATCCCTGGGTCATGAGTTTGTGCACTCGTCCATCTCCACGCTCAGCACAGTCTGCTTGAGATTCTCTCTCCCTCTCCCCTTCCACTCATTTGCTCTCTCTCTCTCTCTCTCTCTCTCTCTCTCTCTCTCTCAGTCTCTCTCTCTCAAATAAACAAATCTTTAAGGGCACCAGGGTGGCTCAGTCAGTTAAGTGTCAGTCTCTTGATTTGGCTCAGGTCATGGTCTTGGGTGAGATTGAGCTCTGTGTCAGGCTCCATGTCACCCCCATGTGCGTGCGCACTCGCTCTCTCTCTCCCTCTCTCAATCTCTTATATAAATAAATAAATCTTCAAAAAATAAAAATAAAGTGCCTTTCCCGGTGCCTGTATAGTGAATCCATGTGTCCAGATCCCTCTCTTCCTTACCTCTTGGTGCCTTTGTAATCAGAAAGAGAGTTAGAATGGAAATTAGGGTTAGCGACTCCGAAGACCTGCTAATCATTTCATCCATCTCTGCTTGCTGAAGTCATGGGTTTTCCTTGGTCTCTGAAGGTGCATTTGACCCTAGTCCTTTCCCTTCTGTATCTTGAAGCTGGAGATTTCAAAGTGTGAAGTCTGCCTGGGTAGCCTCTACCTGTAGCAGAAAAATGCTCCCAAGGTGGAACAGGGAAGCAGCGTGCTGCTGTGAAAGCATTTACAACAAGGTAAACATCGCACGATCCCCGAGTGATTACACACTAAGGTGACCACTGCTTCTATTTTGAAATGGTGGCAAGGAAAGCAAGTTGAAGCCCTGGGAATTTCTAGATCCTGGAGGTTCAACAACAGTCAGAGAGGCATGGAGGGTTCCTTCTCTGAAAGATATGAAAGAGACTTGGTTTATGAACATCTTGACATCCATGAATGTTCTCTATTCAATCCATGCAGTTGACTCCTTCCTCTTTCCTGAACACCTATTTTTGGCCGCACTGGGATAGGTCTACAATGGTAGTCACTCTATAATCTGTCCCAGTCAAAGACTGGACTGCGGAATTCTCAAATCTGGTTGCATATCCTGGCTACAGCTCTTCATTTCTAGCCATTGACACCTGGAGAATAATGTGGTCGATCTGGTAGAGACTGGGCTGTGAGGATTCAGTGCAAGGGGTGCAAAGCGAGGAAGTGTGGGATACATAGTAAGCGTTTATTAGGAGTCCTCTTCTATTTGGGTCAGCAACTAAACAGGAACACAGATCCTTTCCCTCCCTGGTGCATTAAACGGTGCATAGCATACTCTCTTACTGCACTTCATTTGTTGCCCTTTGTCAGCTTCTGTGGGATTGCCAGTAGAAGTGAATCGTTTCTGAGCACTCAAGAGCTAAATAGGCTAATACTGGCTTCCCTTTTTAGGAAACCAAAGTCGTGGACTGAAGAACTCACTTTGGGATGGCTGCTGGAGGCTGACGTCTATGGGTGAGTTTTGTACCGTGGCCACAATAGATGTTTTCCCCCCACTGTGAAACACATCTTAATGATTACTGTTGATAAAGTAGTATGAATGATTCTAACAAATTGTTTTTAAAAATGTGTTCTGGCTCCCTTGGGTTGGTCACGGTCAAATGTGATCTCACAAACTTTGAGAGACAAAACTGAAAAAAAAAAAAAAAAAGAACCAGGGTGGCTAAGTCGGTTAAGCGTCTGACTTCGTGATCTCGGGGTCCTGGGTTTGAGCCCTGCATCAGGCTGCCTGCTCAGTGGGGAGTCTGCTTGTCCCTCTCCCTCTGCCCCTCCGCTCCCTCTTGTGTGTGTGCATGGTCTCTCTCTCGAATAAATAAATCTTTAAAAAAGGAAAAGAACAGAACTAGAGAGTATTATGCTAAGCAAAATAAGGCAGAGAAAGACAAATACCATATGATTTCACTCATGTGTGGAATTTAAGAAACAGAACAGATGAACATAGGGGAAAAAGAAAAAGAGATGCAAACCGGAAAACAGACTCAACCCTCTTAACTGAGGGTTGCTGGGGGTGGGGGCTAGATGGGGGATGGGGATTGAGGAGGGTACTGACTGTGTGATGAGCACTGGGTGTCGTACATAAGTGACGAAGCACTAAGTTCTACACCTGAAACCAATATTTCCCTGTATGTTAATGGGGGAACAAAGGCAGCAAGAAAAATAAACATATAATTCACATAGGAGATCATTCTCCTATAAGATGCTGGCACTGGAAGAAGGTTCTTGGACCCATTGTGTTTGGGTTTGGTGTTGGGCACTGATGCTCTCATGTAGTGGTTGAATGTTGAAGACTGAATTAACTCCTCTTTCTCAAAGAGACTTTACTGCACATTGAGTACCTAAAGCTGGGGTAGCTATTGGGAAGCTGAAGAACTGCAGCTTCCCTGATGGTCAGCTTCTTGGATGCTTAGAGTGAACCTCAGCTTTTTTTTTTTTTTTTTTGTAAGGTACCCTTTTCCCAAAAGTAAGCCCTATTGCATACTCCAACCTATAGCCTTAGTTCCTATTTGCTATGGTTACCAGGCTGTTCAACAAACTGGTTACTCTACTAGGGACCGAACTCAGATATGACTGTCCTTAAAATGTGGTATTTTGTACTAGTGGCTCTTTGCCATTATATGCGAGTATTAATATCACCATGATGCATGACTTTATGAATAAATCTGTCTGCATTTCAGATTACAAAGAAAAATTGGAAACCATCCAAATATTGGGAAGAGCTAAACAAACAATGATATGGCCATATGATGGAGTATTTATAGCCATTAAAAGATATTTATAAACATGGGGAAATTTTCTCTAAAGTTACAATGAAAACTTACATATCAATTACATAAACATTTCATTTAAAAAAAGCTGGAAGGAGCCCAAAATGATAAAATTACTACATTTAGTAAAAGATTTTTTCCTGTTTCTCTGTCTTTTCTATACCCTCTAAATCTTCCATAATATGCATCTATTACTTACTACAGAGAATAGTTAAAAGGGGGCAATGTCTACTGAATGAAGGGCTCTAAACAGGGTCTTACCAATAGAAGGAAGCAGAATCACCATCTTTACTTTGAAGTTTATTAGCAATTAATCCACTAGTCTATTAGTACTATGGCCCTAATTCATTACCCTTTTTGGCATCCATCTTTATATTCAGTTTATAGTACACTCAAATGCTTTTTTTTAAACCTAGAATTCTAAGGTTTTTTTTTTTCTCTCCATTATATATTTATTTATGCCACTGGTTTAGAAAGACAGGTGAAATTGCACTCTCTCAGATTTTGCCTGTAGTCCAAATTGTTAGGATCCCTGTAGGTACCAATTTTCTGTCTTCTCATACAAGAGCAACTTCCTCCAGTGGCAGGTCATTTGCAAATTTCCTGAACTTTCTACCAATATCCTCAACCAGAAAATTTATAAAAATGTCCAGTTAAGGTAAGATGAGGACAGTCTGTTAATTCAGACTGCACATATCCATTGATGAGCCTTTGCAAATAGTTTTGGGAGGGTTAGAAACCCACTTGACCAGGGGCACTTGGATGGCTCAGTTGGTTACATGTTCACTTTCAGCTCAGGTCATAATCCCAGGGTCTTGGGATTGAGCCCTGTGTAGGACTCCCTGCTTGACAGGGAGTCTGCTTCTCCCTGTCCCTCTGCCCCTCCACCTGCTGTGCTCTCTCTCTCTCTCTCTCTCTCAAATAAATAAAATGTTAAAAAAAAAAAACAACTTGACTAAATCCTAGCCCAACCCCCATATCTTCCTCTTCTAAATGTTAGACAGCATTTTGGAATTAATATGTAAGCATTCCTGGATGAATATGTTCCAGGATTTTCAGGCTCATTTTCACCAAGGGATGCCTGTTTTCTCTAATTCTATGGGAAACAGCATAAAATCAGCAACAAAGACAAGAAAAGATTCAGTATCTCTAGATTAATGCATTATCACTTTGACCAAACCGGAAAGTTTGCTGAGTTTAAGTTGTCTTAGCAAACGTCTAAAGATAAAAAATGTCTTAGATTGGGGTGTCTGGGTGGCTTAGTCAGTTAAGTGTCTGCCTCTGGCTCAGGTCATGATTCTGGAGTCCTGGGATCAAGCCTCGTGTCCAGCTCCCTGCTCAGCAGGGAGTCTGCTTTTCCCTCTACCCCTCTCCCCACCCCCCAAACTCGTGCATGTGTGCCATTTCTCTCTCAAACAAAATATCTTTAAAGGATTCTTGTCTAAAAAGTAAATATTAGAGGACCTTTTTGTAGATCAAGTGAGATGGTAAAAGAACCCGATCCACTATTGATCAGGTGTGTGACTTTGAATAAGCCATTTAGGAACACTCTCCCCCAGAGCCAACTTCAGTATTTGTAACAACAGAGGTAAGACGAGCATTTAGGGTTGGAATGGAGTGAATAAAGCAATATATGTGAAAGTAGCACTAAATAATTGTTAGCATATACCGAGGTGCTTACTACGTGCCAGACACTTGCAGTGCTTTGCATGGTTCATAGCATTTAATCCTCATGCAACCCTTAGAAATGGTACCATTTCCATTCCCATATAGGCTCAGAGATATTACAGGTTTGGTTATGGACAACCATAACAAAGTGAGTATTGCAATAAAGCAAGTCAAATAAATGCTTTGGTTTCCCGGTGCCTATAAAAGTTATGTTTATACCATAGTGTAGTCTGTGAAGTGTGCAATAGCATTATGCCTAAAAAAAAGTAGGTACCTTAACTTAAAAAATATTTTATTGCTAAAAAATGCTAACCATTTTATTGCTAAAACAGGCTAACCTGAGCTTTCAGCAAGTTATAACCTTTTTGCTGGTAGAGGGTCTTGCCTCAGTGTTGATGGCTGCTGACTCACTGAATAGGGTGGGGGTTGCTGAAGGTGCCTGTGGCCATTTCTTTAAAAAAGACAACAAAGTTTGACACACTGACTCTTCCTTTCACTTGAGCACTTAAGGGGCCACTGTAAGGTTATTAACTGGCCTAATTTCAATACTGTTGTGTCTCAGGGAATAGGAAAGCCCAAGGACAAGGACGTGGGGGAATGGCAGCCGGCGGAGCAGTCAAAACACACATACGCTATAATTAAGTTCACGTCCTTTATGGCGCCCCGAAAGAATTACAACAGTAATATCAAACATCATTGATCACAGATCACCATCACAAGTTTAATAATAGGAAGGTGGGAAATATTGTGAGGATTCCTGAAATGTGATACAGAGACACAAAGTGAGCGAATGCTGTTGGAAAAACAGCTCCAAGATTTGCTCGACGCAGGGTTACCACAAACCTTCACTGTGTAAAAAACACAGTAACTGCAAAGTGCGACAAAGCGAAGCACAAGAAAACGAGGCATGCCTGTGTATTTTAGGTGTTCAGATCGGTTACCGGCCCAATCCCCGCAGAGTGGTGCCCTAGGCATCTGAAGCCTTTGGCTTCAGGGCCTGCGCTCCTAACTACATCTTCATGGAGTGAGTATTGTGTCCTGCCTTTCAGTACCCATCCTTGCACCTTGTGGTCACAGCCCCTTAGGCTCTTGTGGTGAGGTGTCCCTGTCTGGGTCTAACCTCGGTGAACCTGACAACCAAGGGGCCCATCTCTAGCCGTAGAGTCTGCTTGTAACAAAAGCCAGGCCGATGATGAATTTCTGTCATGACTTTGTATGGTGAGTGGCTGACTCATTCCCTTAGTGGTGACTTGAAAGCCTGTTGGGTCAGGTGCCTGGAGCCCCACAGCTACTTGGGGTTTTTGTCCCAATAAACTCTGTTGTTGGTTGTTTTCTTTTTTTTTTTTTTTCTTCCCCTAAGTTAGCCAGAGTTTCTTTTGCTCAGGACTGAAGAACTCTGTTAATGTATCAAAACTAGTACAAACTGTTATGCCTGTTCTGTGTGGGAGCTGGAGGACTGTGGACAGACCAGAAGCTTCAGTTTCCTTATCTGTAAAATGGGGTAGTAACAGGGCCCAAACTGCCCACAATCATGATTCAGTGGGACAACGGATGTAAAGTAGTTGGCACTGTATTTGGGACATAGAAAATACTCAGTGTCTGCTACTCTTGCTAGGTGCTTAGTTATTTTTTGTGTGTAAAAAAAAAATTGCGCAATTATTCCCATTAGGTGAACCAAATCTCTCTCAAATGGGAATAATGATAGCCAAAGACTCCATTTCCCCACAGGCAGGAATAAGTTCTAGTAATTATTATACAGGCTCCCACATTTGTTACATAACTGGGCTCCATCCTGAGTTCACTGAGGAACCATTTGTCCAAGGGCACGATAAGATTCCTCCTACGACAAACAGTGAAGACTGAAGAACTGTTTCTTAAAAGAACCCCTCGGCACTCAGTATAGTGAACTTGGTCCCGATGCTCCCAAAGCTTAAGAGATAAGGGGGTTGATGATCCAAATGATGAACTGACAAAGGTTTTGTTTTTGTTTTTTTGCAAGGAGGGTAATAAAATCATTTTAACAGAACCGAAGATCTTGAACCGCTAACGTGTTTCAGCTTAGAGCGCGTTCTGGATTACAACCAGTCCTGGGTGGCGTCTCCCATCATGCTCATTATCCCCGTCAAGGCTGCGGTGCCACCTGCTTCCCTTTCATGCTCTCCTCCACTGACCCTCCCTCCCTCCCCCCACCCCTGCAGTCATGACTTTGTCTGGCTTACCTAGGGTAGACTGTAAGAAAGGAAACTGTTGTAACAAAATAACCAACACAATTGCCTGGACTGAACAGTCCCATTCAATGTAGAAAGCCTCGGCATCGGTCCTTGCTTGGCAGGTGCCACCATGGTTAAGAACAGGAGGACACTCAAGTCCCGGCAGCCAGGTGCAGGGGACTGGCAGGAAAACAGTCAGCCCATGGTCAGGTTAATCACAGGGGGAGTGAATAAGTGAATATATTGAGGATTTGGGGATCCCCACTTTTTACTATAGGGTAAAGGAGGTACAAATATGAAGAGGGAGGAAAGCTAGAATAAACCTTGTGGAAGAGTGGAATTGGAGATCTGTGAGCACTTACAGTTTTTAATTTACAGGGAGGGTGAATGAGGAGCAAACATGGATGTGTATATATTCCCTACTCTCTGCTCAGAAGACCTAGTCACAATGATAACGTGGTGGCAGTGAGCACAACCTAGTACCCAGATCTTGTTTCTAACCCTCCCTCTGTGCCCACTCACCTCTCTCTTGCTCTTAAAAAAAAAAAGAAGTAAATACCGTTGTGCACTAACCAAAACAGGACTCTGGAGAAACATCCGATCCCAGGATGGGGTAGGAATAACACAAGATGGAATCTGAAGTACCTTTTGGTGCCTAAAAGTAAGAACCATGGTGCAAAGAACCATGGGGGAAACAATCATGGAGCCATTATGGAAAACAACTCGAAATTCAAGAAATTAAAAATAAATTACTATATGACCCAGCAACCCACACTGGATACATAGGCCAAAGAACTGAAAGCAGCATCTCCAAGAGATATTTGCACAGCCATGTTCATCCCAGCATGAGTCCTAACAGCAAAGTGGTAGAAGCAACGCAAATGTCCACTGACAGATGAATGGATAAAGAAAATGTGGTACAGCCATACGATGAAAAATGCAGCCTTAAAAAGGAAGGAAATCCTGTCACAAACTATAGCATGGGTGAGCCCTGAGGACATTATGCTGCGTGAGATTAGCTAGTTACAAAAGGGACAGATAATCTATGAGTCCACTCGCAATGTAAAGCAGTCAAAAATCGCAGAAACGAAGGAGAAAGGTGGTTACCGACGGCCGGGCGGAGGGGCTGGAGTTAGTGTGTAGGGGGTCTGGAGATTCAGTGTTGCAAGATGAAGTTCCAGAGCTCCATTGCACAACGTGAATACACTTAACACTACTCAACGGTACACCTAAAAATGGTCACGGTGATTTAATATTATGTTTTTTCACAAAACTAAAAAAAAAAAAAAAAAAAGGNAAGAACACAGAAGCCGGCTTGAGAGCGCTCCCACTAGCCAGATCTAGGGCAACTGGAGACTCAGAAATCAGTCACAACAGTTGGTAGATTATAAAACAGAATCCATGTTCCATAGTGCTCTAAATAAATAAGTCAATGGGAGAGGGCGCCTGGGTGGCTCAGTGGGTTAAAGCCTCTGCCTTCGGCTCAGGTCATGATCTCAGGGTCCTGGGATTGAGGCCCGCATCGGGCTCCCTGCTCAGCAGGGAGCCTGCTTCCTCCTCTCTCTCTGCCTGCCTGTCTGCCTACTTGTTATCTCTCTCTCTGTGTGTCAAATAAATAAATAAAATCTTTAAAAAAAATAAAAATTAAAAAAATAAGTCAATGGGAGAGAAGAGAAAGTATGACACTAGAATGCCAATTACATGTAGATGGCAAGAGTATAATTAGAAAGCCACCATTTGGCAGTGACTGACTCAGATAAGAATCATCAATGGATGCTAAAACTGGAGGATATTTTACAAAAAGATATTGACATAGTCCCAAAGTAGCTCCCCATAAGACACTTATTCCTCATTAATTAATAAGTACAAGATACTTATTAACTTCACAGTGGAAAACCCTTGCAGACATAACCAATTATTAACAATTAACATCACTAGTAATGGCAAAAAGAGACACCAAGCGCCTCCTGATAGAACACAGAGAACATAGCATCATTTCTCTGGCATTCCTGCCAAAAATTCATAACCGGATTCTAACCGTGAGGCATCAGACAACCCCAATGTAAGAGTCATCTTACAAAGTAACGGGCCAGCACTCTTCAAAAATATCAAGGTCTTAAAAAATCTTCTGTTAAAAAAGGAAAAACCAAGGAAGCACTCCAGGTTGAGGAAAACAGGAGGGAAAACCTAACTGAACACGCGCAGTCCTGTGGACAGGACCCTGGAGCAAAAAGGCAAGGATTATTGGAAGGACATTTTTAGAGTAATTGGTAGCATTTGAATGGGGTCTGTGGATTAAATGGTAGAATTTTATCGATACTGGTTTCCTGATTTTGATGAAGTACTGTAGTTATGGCTAACAGGACATCATAACTGCAACTTTGTGTCAAACAATTTAAAAATTGGTATGATACAGAGAGAGAATAAGGTAAATAGGGCAAAATGTTAACAGGAGAGGTGATATGTAAGATTTTTAAAATTATTCTTGTAAATTTTCCATCAGCTTAAAATTATTTCAAAATATGTTAAAGAATGAAATATATACAGAGTGGTCTTTCAGCTATAAGAAATTTATTACACCAGTTTTTACACTACTGGAGAAATCTCTGCTTAATGCTTTCATTATCTCAGGTAAAACTATTCAAAAGAGTAGCTGAAATAAATGTGGAAGAGGCTCTTCTGAACGGACAATAATGTAGATATAAAATCCTATGTACAATATTCTGAATCTTCATTAAACATGCTTCTTTCTTCCTGCAATAGTTTATTTCCTTGAAAAAAAAATCACATGATATTGAAAAACCTTGCGAGTTTGAGTCCTGTACACTTAAGTAATTTTTTCTCATAACTGATAAAGGATTTACACAATCTCATTAGACTTATGTCCTTTGATATTTAAATATGAAATTTAATCTAAACCATGACTTATGCTGAAAATTAAAGTATCTTTGTGATTTCTGATATATTCTGCTTTTAATCATAGTTTGGGATTAAGTAACTTTAATATAAAAAAATCTCCAATGGTAGCAAACGTCTGTCTATCAAAGAGGGTTTTTTTTTCGACTTTCCCCCACCCCAATCATTTAGAGTCAAGTGATAATGTCACGTTGGGTCAAGACCGCAAGTTATTTCTAAAATTATTTACATTTCTCATGAGCTTGGTAAATGAATCTAAAGAGAAATGAAAGCTCCCTAAATATTAAAAACGAGGACAGCAGCAGCACCCTTGGAATAAAAACAGCTTTCCACAGAGATTTGTTTGAAGGACTTCGCTAGTTGTGAATGTACAATTTAGCAGTGCCTTAAAAACAAAATTTTCAGAGGGGAAAAAAGGAAATATGATCAGTTGGATATTGAACATTACAATCAAGAAAAACTCAGAAAATGATGTAGTAAGCCTTTATGAATCCTTCAAACATTCTCCACTTGAGATTATCACTCAGTATCAAAAATTTGAGCAGGACCCATGGAATCCATTAACAATTTCACAAAAGCAAGCACATATACTTCAACTACAGTGAAGAGAAATTTAAAACTCTCCAAACTTCTATTTTGCTCCTTGAAATCGTATTTTGACTTCAAGAACTAAAATGAAATAGGCCTGAGTCATAATGAAAAGCACCCTCCCCCCAAAAAAGAGAGCTCTGTGTGCACACAGCAGGCAGGAGAGGGGAGGAGAGAAAGGACAGAACAAAGATACCCTCAACTTCCAGCAAAATCCTGGGTTTATTTATTTTGAGAATGTTTGGTATTTTCTCATAAATGCAACTAAGGTGGTTGAAAGTAAGAGACAGGCAAACGGGGAAGAAAATTACCCCTCCTTGATCCCTGCTCAAGGAGGCAGATCTGAATGTTCCTTCTCTAGTTCCCACTACATCTTCACTTCTATGGTCAATCTGTAGTTGTTGAATGGATAAATAAAGAAGGGGAAGGAGGTGGCAAGGAACAACCAGCACCAAAACAACCTCTCAATCACTGAAGTACTAATCACTAGTACACTTACACCAAGTGAACATAAACTAAGGAATGAAAACACAGCAGTGCAGAAGACAAAAAGTAGTTGAGACGTACAGCCTTACATCTCATAATGTTACAGTAGGGACTGTGGAACTTATCTTAGTGTTCAGTGGGTTCTATAAGGATTCTAGATCCATTCATTTAGTACCGAATGAAGGACTCTGTAAGGCTGGGTCCTGCTCCCACTCTGACCGGCTATGAGGCTCTCAAGCAAATCCCTTCCCTATCTGAGGCCAAAAGTAAAATAAGTGAGCTGAACTAGATGAATTCCAGTCTTCCTCAGCCACAATGCTGTAAGATTTTTAAGCTCTATATTTCAACTACTTTTTTTCTCCCCTATGGGTTTTCTGCAGACACTGATAAGCTGATTCTAAAATTCACGCTGACATTCAAAGAGAGCCAGAAAAATCAAAACAATCTTGAAAGAGAACAAAGTTGGAGGACTCACACCTGCCAATCTCAAAGCTTAATAAAGAGGAATCCAGACAATGTGGTACTGGCAAAAGGACATATTATATAATCAATGAGATAGAACTGAGAGTCCAAGAACAAACTCATACATTTACGAGCAATCGATTTTCAACAAAGGTGATAATCTGATGAGGAAATGGTCTTTTCAACAAACCATGCTGGGACAACTGGATAGCCACATGCAAAAAAGAATGAAACTGGACCCCTACCTCACACCATATACAAAAATTTACTCAAAAGAATTTGGGCGCCTGGGTGGCTCAGTGGGTTAAAGCCTCTGCTTTCGGCTCAGGTCATGATCTCAGAGTCCTGGGATCGAGGCCCGCATCGGGCTCTCTGCTCAGCAGGGAACCTGCTTCCTCCTCTCTCTCTCTGCCTGCCTCTCTGCCTACTTGTAATCTCTCTCTCTGTGTCAAATAAATAAATAAAATCTTTAAA
>LNAC01000012.1:3593756-3617385 GCA_002007465.1 Ailurus styani | reverse complement strand
AAAAAAAAAAAAAAGAATTCAAAGACTTTAAGAGTTTAAACTAAAAAACTGAGAGGAAAAAAAAATAGGCATAAATCTTCGTGACCGGGCGCCTGGGTGGCTCAGTGGGTTAAAGCCTCTGCTTTCGGCTCAGGTCATGATCTCAGCATCCTGAGATCGAGGCCCAAATCGGGCTCTCTGCTCAGCGGAGAGCCTGCTTCCTCCTCTCCCTGTCTCTCTGCCTGCCTCTCTGCCTACTTGTAATCTCTCTCTCTCTGTCAAATAAATAAATAAAATCTTAAAAAAATAAAAAATAAAAATAAATAAAAATAAATCTTCGTGAACTTGGATGAAGCAATGGTTTCTAAGATATGACACAAATAGCACAAGGAACAAAAAGAAAAAAAAATTAGTCATAATTCATCAAAATTAAAAACTTTTGTGCTTCCAAAGGACACAATCAAGACAGTAAAAAACAAACAGAATAGGAGAAAATGTTTGCAAATCACATATCTGATAAGGACTGACGTATCCAAACTGCATTTAAAAGCTATTATAATCCAACAACAAAAAAGAGAACTAAAAAATAGGCAGGAGAATCTGAACAGACCTTTCTCTAAAGACACACAAATGGCCAATAAGCACAGAAAAGATGCTCAACATCATTGGTCGTTAAGGAAATGCAAATCAAAACCGCAATGAGATACCTCTTCACACACACACTAGGATGATTAAAATAAAAAACAGGGTGAGTAAGAAGTGTTGCCAAGGATGTGGAGAAACTGGAATCCTTGCATCCTGCTGGTGGGAATGTAAAATAGTATAGGCACTTTGGAAAAGAGTTTCAAAATAAAGTTTGGAAAACTGAGTTTCTCAAAAGAGTTACTGTATTACCCAGCGATTCTACTTTAAGGTGTATACGCCCCAAAACTAAAAACACACATCCACACAAACAACTTAATAGGAATGTTCATGGCAGCATTGTTTACAAGAGCCAAAAAGCGGAAACAACCCAAATGTCCATAAACTGAAAAGTGGATGAACAAAATGTGGTGTATCCACACACTGGAGTATTATTTAACCACATAAAGAAGGCTGGTACAGGCTCTAATATCAATCTTGAAAATACTATACAAAGCGAAAGAAGTCAGACACAAAAGGCCACATATTGTATGATTCCATTTTTATGAAATATTCAGAATAGGTAAATCCACAGAGACAGAAAATAAACTGATGGTTGCCTGGGGCTGGGATGAAGGGAAAATGGGAAGTGACTGCTAATGGGTACAGAGTTTCTTTTGGGGAGGATGAAAATGTGCTGGAATGAGAGAGTGCTAATGGTTGCACAACTCTAAATACACTAAAAGCCAAGGAATTATATACTTTAAAATAGTGAACTTTATGGTATGTGAATTTCAATTTTTTTTTATAAAAGGCCCTTCTTAGAAAATTGATTTCCTCACTTCTATTTCAGACCACCTACTGGTTCATGAAAACAGAAACATTTGCAATGATACTTGACATTTATAATCCATTGTAACAAATACAATAAAATTTCTTTTTAACCAAATTATTTATACATATCAGGTGATCATCCACTTGCATTTAATTTGCCTCTAAATAAAATCTGAAAGTTCCTCTGAGTTCATGATTTATTTTTAAATTTATATTTTTCTTAAGTAACTAAGGCTAAACAAATGTCTTCATTTTGAAATTTTAGCAATTCTGTCATCAAGAAACAGGTCAAAGTATTGCTCTTGCAATGACATTCGCACAGCCGTCTTCAAGCAGTACTTTTTTTTTTTTTAAGATTTTATTTATTTATTTGACAGAGAGAGAGATCACAAGTAGATGGAGAGGCAGGCAGAGAGAGAGAGGATGAAGCAGGCTCCCCGCTGAGCAGAGAGCCCGATGCGGGGCTCGATCCCAGGACCCTGAGATCATGACCTGAGCTGAAGGCAGAGGCTTCAACCCACTGAGCCACCCAGGTGCCCCATTCAAGCAGTACTTTAAAATGTAACTCCTTCTTCATAGGACAGTAAAAAGGCTAAGCGAGAAATAATTTTTCAATATCAGTATTGCAATGTAATATGTATAACCAGATGCTTCAAGCCATGTAACAAATGCAGACTTTTGGGCGCCTGGGTGGCTCAGTGGGTTAAAGCCGCTGCCTTCAGCTCAGGTCATGATCCCAGGGTCCTGGGATCGAGGCCCACATCGGGCTCTCTGCTCAGCAGGGAGCCTGCTTCCTCCTCTCTCCTCTCTCTCTGCCTGCCTCTCTGCCTACTTGTAATCTCTCTCTCTGTGTCAAATGAATAAATAAAATCTTTAAAAAAAAACAAAAAAAAAAACAAAAAAAAAAAACAAATGCAGACTTTCCCCTGGAATATAAATAGGATTCCAGGCTTACTCTCTTCAGTAACAAGAATTTAAGTGAAATTTTTTCAAAGCTCTATGAGAAAAAAAAAAAATACTCTTTATCGTCACCTTCTGTAATGTTGTTTTGCATTCTGGTTTTTGGTATCAGAAGACTAACTTTGCGTTAGCGCTATAATCCACAATGAACTCTATGTCAGCTTTGAAAGAGAATGAAATATTAATTCTAGTCTGATATCACTGAGTAGCACTATACTATCCATAGATCTATGTAAGTTAAACAGGAATGATCCTTCTAAAAATGGTAAGTATGAGGAAGAGGGCTTAAATACTTACAAAATAAAGATCAAGGGCTGTCATGATCAAGCTACACATGAAAAAGCATCAACAGATTACGAGAGGGCAACATGATTTTCAAGTTCAATGAAAATTGCGTATGTTCAGTTTTTACTCTTAAACACAAGTGGCTTATACTATACCAGGGCTGCCAGCCCCAAGAAAGACAGGAATACAGAAAGGATGACCTTATCCAACTTCAGTATTATTTTTGTAGTTAGGTGTATAAAATCCATCCACTGCTTCAGCAAACTTAGGAGGGAGCAAGCCTAGGAGATGAAAACATGTACACCTTTTGATTAATTTATACTATTACCTTATAAAAATATGAGGTTCAATATTTGTTTCCTTAAAAAGAGCACTGAAGAGTCTCCAGTGAAGTAACCTAGCTGATAGCTAAAATGTATGCAGAATCCTTAATACTCTAACACGGCAAGCAGTTCTTTTGCATTTTGTGTATTCAAATGATGGTGTTGTAATTCAAACTGAACATCTTGATAAAACAAGAAATGGGAGAAATAAAAATTGATTTCTGAACCAAATGTGCACCACCTTCCACCAGACTGAATAACTGGGAAATGCAGGTAGGGAAAGGAGATATGCCCCATGAAGAAAACTGCCTATCAGAATTCAAAAGAGTTAGAACACAAACTCTGTTTTTCGCTTTTAACATACAGGCCTCAAAAAACTGTTTCACCAGTTTTGTTTTGTTTTGTTTTGTTTTGTATAGCACATCTTTTCTAAATAATTCTCACTTTTCATTCCAGAAAATGTAAGAAACTGTTTGCAAGAACTCACAACATGCAAACATGTTTCTCTAAGGCCATGAGCTGGTTTGCTAAGTTGCACTGTTTTATACAAGTAAAAAGCCCTTCTAGAATAAGGGGTCTGTAGAGGAAACCAATCACCCTCAATTCTCTGGCCTGCACACTTATTAGGATCTCTATCACTCTGAAAGCCGAAAGGTAGAATGCTCACTTGAACATTAGCAAAATGGACTCTATTTATATTTTTTTTTAAAATCTAATGCATGTTAAATTTTTCTGGCAATTCTCTTTGTATGTTACAAAACAAAAAAGCAAAAGCTTAGAATAAACGCTTTTTTCTTAGAAAGGTCAAACAGATACTTCTTGACATCATGTCCTTTACACAATGGCATACTGTTCATATAAAAGGTCTCTTATCCTATAAAAATCTTGACAAAGGCAGCCTTCTAATCCAATGCGTCCAGTTTCCGTCTAGAAAGTAAAAGTTAAAAAAAATCTTTAGTACATTTCCTATTCATTAATATGCAGACATAATAAACAAGATATATTAAGTAGATTATTTGGTGATCGGTCTGGAAATAGGTTGCTCTGCACAGAATATAGATATAACATTCAAGTCATGAATTTTACATAGACACATAAATGTTAGGATTCAAATGATGAAAATTTACAATAAAATTATACATCATTTCTTTGAGAGTCACTTTTATAAGCCTTCAAGGTCATCATTATGAATATAAATTATGGTCTCCAGTTTGTGAAATTACCAATCAAGAATTACAGAATTCAAAATGGCAACGCATGAGAAGGATTTGTTCAACTCATCTCTTATTAAAAACACACTTACTCTACGGACTGCTACTTGGTTATTGCAAACAAGTACACCTCCTACAAATTCAGCTTGAATCCCCTCCCGTAAAAGAACTTGCTTGAAGTCTGACAGTCTTGGTTCGTTCATAAAAACTGACTGATGTCCAGGAACCTTAGAAAAGGTTAAAGGGGAAAGAATAACTTCAGATAAGACACCAGACACACAGCTGTACTGTGTACTTGAATAAAGTCAAGGAACACATCATCTCTAAGATACTTTCTATCATTCTCTGAAGACCTCTGACAGATCGTATCAAGGCTGTAAATCTCATTCCAAGTTGTTATTCTGAATTTTACCTCCTTATTTAACATCACAAAGCCCTTCACATTTTCTGAATGTTTCCCAATCAATTTTTATTAGTCATGTCTCACATTAACAGAGAGACATTTGGTGATGTTACGCTCTTCACTCACCCACTTGCCTGAGGGGGTCAAGGAGAGTGCCATAGGCAGAACCGAACCAAAAAATTCATTTTCTAGATCCAACTCCTTCATTTAGTTCTGAGGGGAGCTCTCCCCTGATCCCACTTTTACCGTCTCTTCTGAATGCCAAAGGGTTTTAGAATCAGAAAAACAAGTGGTTCAACCTATTGCTGCTACTTGGAAATTGCCTTGAAGAGCACTAGCTTTAGCACAGAGAGAAAAAAGATTCTCATTCCTCCCCCAATCTCAAGAGTATCACTAGAAGGGAATCCAGTGACAGAGGCTGTCTCTCTACTCCTTACTGCAAAGAAAGGCGAGAGTCCCCTGACATGCATGCAGGACTCTGATGACACAGTTTTAACACTGGTGTTGCAAGTTAATTACCAGACATCTTTGCTAACTAGAGTATCTCCTGAGAAATTGTAAGTACTAGATTAAAATTATATCTACACTTAATAAAAGATTTCTAACTGTATCAAAACCAAATCTTTTGGTGTAATCACCAAAAGTGATTTCAGCTGAATTGACAACATACAAAGATGGAGGACAAGAGTTTCAGTCTTAAAAAACTACAAATCTCCTGACCAGAAGCAGGTATGTGATATGATCCTCACAACCAAAATTTAAATACTGAAAAAATAAATCATGAAACTATAATGTATCTTATAATATTTGCTAAACGTTTCCTGTAAATTATCATTCCCTTGACGTCCAGGATATGCACACACAACCACTTCTTAAGTAAACTTTTTCTAAAACTCCAAAATCAGCTTACACCAGACACATATTTTAACGAGTTAAAAACATAAGAGAAAAATCCAAAGGATGTCAAATTAAGGAAGAGACAGAGCAGCATGTGCTTCTTTACCTCGTGGGGGGGTAAGGGTTCCAAGGTTGGAATGATCTCGCTCTCTTCACCGGTCTCTTTCTCATCGTCCCCGAACAGACTTTTCATGGCCTTCTGTTGTGCTATGACACTGGAATCCGAAGGAGCGTCCACTTGCATTTCTGAGTCCTCCCCATCATCCTTCAATTCTCCTTCTTCTAAAATAACTCCTGTGTCCACTTTGGAAACTCTCATATCCAAGACCCCATCTATCCAAGCTAATTCAGCATCTTTTGCCTTACAAAACTGAAGGGAGCTGACAAGTGAATCTTTCAATCTCACCTAGACACGACGCAAAAGGGGAGAGAGATGAAACCCCGAGTATAAATTAACAAAATACAACCAGTTATTACTACTTCCTAACTCTGGTAATGCATATTAAGATTGGAAAATCTTTCACTCACCTGATCTTCACTGTGACTGGTAATGACCTAGTGATCTGTGAGATCATTAGGACCCCTGTCTACTTTCCAAAAGGTTCTTAACCCTTGGCTGCACACTAGGATCACATGGCAATTTCTTAAAATACATGTTACCACCAGGGTCCCACCTTCAGTGACTCTAACATAACTGGTGAGACTAAATCCAGAGCACTGAGTCCCCCCCCCCCACCACCACCCCCAAAGTTCCCCAGATGGTTCTCATGTGCAGCCAAGGTTGAGAACCACTGAGAAGCCTCATCCTCTAGTGAGTGCTGCTCTTCGGGAGTACTGACTTACTGTTTCCTTCATTACCATGAATTCACACATCCATATTCTTGGAATGCTGCTTCCTCTTTTTTGCCCAGAATAGCTTTGCTGCCTGGTGAATTCCAACCCATTTTTTCCAACCAAATCTAGACATCGCTCCTGCTTTAACTAACACCATCTCCCCCCTACCAGATAAAATCTAATCTCTCCTCTGTGCTACTCCTATTTTTTTTATACCAGCCTCCATTTTTTTCAATTAGGAATAGACCCTTGACATCAGTGAATTTTTATAAAACATGTGAATTCTTGAATCCTCCCCATTTCCCTCACCCTTACATTTCTACAAATGCTCTTTCCCCTGCCTGGAATACCCTTTCCCCCTCTCTATGCCACCCTGATGTTCCATCTAAACATCTGTTAGGATTCAGCTTAGTTATCACTTCCTCTGGGAAATCTTTTCTAAACCTCTAAATCTGGACTGGGGTCTCACAATATCCTGTACTTTTTCTATCAGAGGTAATAACAATGTGATAAATGGTCTTTCCTTATTATAAGTCCCACAGACCATAAGATCTACTAAAACAAGGAGACCATGTCTGTCTCACTCACCACTGAATTCTTAATGTACCTGTCCTCACCCGCAACAAAAAGTCTTTATTTCTGTGTGGCTCAAATGCCAGCACACTTACCTGGTAGATGTGAGTTTCACTAGTGGCATCAACTGTTTCATGTAGCTTTGGCATGTACACTTTAATATCTTTCCCACCGAATGCACGACAGCACTCTGCGAGATCCTGACTGGCCTCTGGTGGTCCATGGACAATGATCAACTGTCGTGGTTTCATCTGATTAATGATCTTTTTAATGGAATCTCCATCAGAGCGTCCTTCATAGTCTATGTAAGTAACCCTGGCCCTGTAATTAGACAGGATTATTCAAGCTTACTTTTCTGACAAGTTAACTCCAAAACTAGGCTATTATTGGCTTTTATCATCAGAAAAGAAATGTATACAATATATAAAAAGAGGATTTGAGGAATACACGTGTCATATTGTTGATATGTATTTGAACGGGAAGGATTCTGGATTATTCAACAGGTCCTGATCTAATGTCACATACAACAGCAGGTTGTGTTGAAGCCATAAAAGAGAAATGTAAAGATTTAAATTTAATAGAATAAAATGTACGAATGTACGAATTATGTTTGTGACCATGGACAAGGAGGGACTTCTTTATATATAATCCCAAAACCATAATAGAAAATATTTCATTACATCAAAATTAAAGATGTTTTTAAACAAAGTAGACCATAAACAACTCTCATAAACAAGTAACAGATTGGGAAAGGGTATTTGCATTGTCTGAAACCAACCAGGGTTAATATCCAAAACATACAATGAACCCCTGCAAATCAGTAACAAAAAGACAGCAATGACTAGAGAAAAATGCACAAAGGCCACACACATGGACTTCACAGAAAACAAAAAAGGTGACAAGCATCTGAAGAAGATAACCACACTAATAACCACAGTAAGACAAATTTAAGCAGTAGTGAGACATTACTCTATACCTACTAGGCTGGAAAGCGTTAGATAATGCCAAATGTCGGTAGGGAAACAGGGATGAAAAAAGCCTTCTGCTCTGCTAGCAAAAATATAAACTTACACAACCATTCGAGAGAGAATTTTGTGATACTATTAATATGCATTATTTAGACATCAGGTGTACCCCCAAAATACATACTAAATGATAGCACTAGACAAATAAACCACTTTGCTCTCTAATGACTTAAAAAAATTCCAGAATGATGATTTTTGGTGTTATTAACTAACAAACGAAAAAAGGTTTATTTACTACTTCAGGTTATAGTAACCTTTTTAAGACATTAGGGCCCTGGAGATGTTTAAGTCAAGGGATATGTTTATGAAACACTTAGAAAAATTAAACTTGTGAACGGCACAAGTTCACATGCTACCAGACTTACTAAAAAGGCCAGAATGTTTCTTCATATAAATGTAAGATTTAATGTTTAAACCCCACCTCACCACCAGTTCAATCACACTGGCATTCAAATATCATTAATGAAAACAAAATGCCACCATACTTCACGGGTCTGCATGGAAAAAGAAATTAAATTTTAAAAGTACAAATTTACCAGAGGATATTCAGAAATTTCACTTTTGAAACAACGTAAATCATGTAACTCAAGTTCTTAAAATTTTATCTTCTAATCTAGGTTCAAAAATGCAACAAAAAGCACTTACTTTATTTCAATAGACTCTGTCGTAGAAATACACTTGGTAGGAACATCAGATAAATCCTGATCCATGGGTTCATCTCCATTTGTCAAGCCAGATTCTAATTTGCTTTTCTCTTCTTCAGTCGCTTGAAGTTCTGGCACTAAGAAATCCTCTGGTCTAAATGGTTAAGTCTCTAATTAGAAGCAGTTTAACGGACAAGCTAATATTATATAATATATGTAACTACTAGATGGCACAAGTTTTAGACTCCTCACATATCTCAGATTTAAATACACAATTGATGCAAAGCTAACGCAACTTTATAATATCAATTACCAAATGTTTGCATATATTCTGTTCTCCCTGACCCCTGAGGAATGGTCTTAAAACATGCCATGAGGGCTAGTAAAGAGGCCTATACCATTAGAGGATCTTCGTGGCTATCTTCAGTACTATTACAACCTGGCCCTCATTTGTTTTGATCATTCTTTCTCTCGGTTTCTGTGGTTTCTCTTGCCAACTCCCAATTCTTATAAATCTCAGACCTCTTTTGATTTCCTTAAAAGCCCCAGTTATTCCATTTGTGCCCAAAGAAAGCATATGACTCTCCATCGGCACATTACCAAGAAGACTGAGATACAAAATCATAAGCTCCCTCAAAACCCTTCATTTTTATTCCAACAAAGTATGAATGCATCTATCTCCCCATCTTTACTTCCAGTATCAGAGAGTGTTGTATGTTAAAATTAAAAACAGGGTCACCCGGGTGGCTCAGTTAGTTGAACAACTGACTGCTAGTTTTGGCTCAGGTCATGATGTCGGGGTCATGAGATCAAGCCCAGTGATGGGTTCCCATGCTCCACGCCAAGTCTGCTTGAGATCCTCTCTCTCCCTCTGTCCCTCCCCACTCTCACACTCTGTTTCTCTAAAATAAATAAGTCTTTTTAAAAAAAAATTAAAAAACAAACTTAAAAATGTTCTCTCTCATCTCCCAAAATTATCTACGCCCCACCCCCAAATCCACTCATACTCCTTTCTGGGAATGCAGGCCTCTGTTACCCAACACCTAGATTACTACGGTAGCTTCTCAGACCCTGGAGTCCAACTTCTCCATCTGTAATCCACATAATAGCAACAGCAGTAGAAACCACTCAAAGTGCATTTACTAGGAGTCATGAGTCACAAGTCAGATTCTATGCTAAGGGTCTTAAACACACAACCTCACTTAAATCTTATCCCCACTTTTCAGATAAGGAAATCGAAGTAAAAGAACACTGTCCATACGCTGAACAGACTGAACACTAATTAAGTGGAATGGTAAATGAACTCACCAATGCTATTTAGATTTATTTTCCCTCTCTACTATTTTAGAGGGCCAAGTAGACAGTGTAATTCTCCCAATTAAATCCAAGAATGACCTAAAATCCACTATATGCTCAAGAGGGCATTACAGAGGAACAAAGAAAGTGCAAGCGAGGGACCCAGACTGTGTTGGGGTGGCAAGGAAGAAAGAGGAAAGGCTCCCAGCAATTTGTAGGGCCCCATCCAGCAGCCTGGAGACCTGGGAGGGGAAGATGGAACAAAGCGGAGGGATGAGCATGTGCAAGGGTGCAACGTGGAAAAGCCGAGTCGAAGGACACCGAGAAGGCTGGTACCACTAGAGCAGAGAGTGCACACTGGCCGGACAGAAACATACAGAAACCTAACAGCAAAGTAGGGAGAAACCCGACTGTGAGAGACACCGTGCACTGTGCTAAGACATCTGACAGTCACCTGGAAAGCAACAGGGACCCCGAAGAATCTTCACACAGAGTAGCAGTGTTTCCAAACTTGGATTAGAATGTGTGATTTCAGCTGTTTTTCCAATAGTGGGTGTAAAGCTGGTAGATTTTCCCTGATTCCACCCATGCTATCTCATATTCCTCTTGTAACTTAAACATTTGTGTAGCACTGCTTGAGATGTAATCCATTTCCCAAACTTTGCACATCATTATTCCATCAAAAATTCCCCCTATCCTGTCTTTCTCCAGTGCATGTCCCTTATGCTCTTTCTCTCTTTATTCTAGATTTATTTATTTGAAGGAGCGCGAGCAAGAGGGGGGAAGGGCACAGGGAGAAGGAGGGAGACAGACTCTCTAGCAGACTCCCCGCTGAGCCCATGCAGAGCTCAATGCCAGGACCCTGAGATCATGACCTAAGCCAAAATCAAGAGTCAGAGACTCAACCAACTGAGCCACCCAGGTGCCCCCCTTTCCCTCGCTTTAAGTGGGGAAAAAATGTCTTGCTCATCTTTTTAAACTTTTCACACACCTAGGAAATAAAACTGCTACTCTGCCTTTAAAATTAATTTCTTTAGATGTTCCTCAACCTTTCTATTTTATACTATACTTTCAAACTATACAAGTCCTCTGTTATCTTTCAAAGTGGGGTGCTCAGAAACTATCAAAGTACACGATATGACCAGAAAGGCCAAATTTATTGAGCTATAATGATACACTGAGTTACACACAAAATACACAGTCTAATCTGGAAGAAAGAAAAGCTTGTTTTGCTCACATACTTGATAATTTCTCCATATTCATCCCATTTAATTCTTTCTTCAGGAGCAGGAAACATAGGGTAAGACTTTTTAGCCTGTTTGAAGAAACTTCCTTTACGACTACCTTCACCTTTCATCATCAGGTCATGTTTAGTCTTGTGAGCCGACGGTTGGTCAATGTCTTCCTCAACATCACTCTCATCACTGGAATCTATGTCTGCCCTAAGATGATTGTGGAACAGATAAAGGTCATAAAGTCCCCACAAGATTATGAGTTAATATTTACAAAATTATTTTTGAATTAATTCAAAGATAATAATTTTATTGGATTGGTAATTTTGTAAAATAGCATTAACTGCCAGTTAATAAATACACATTAATACTAACACTGAAAATGTCAATGATACTTAAAAAATTTTTTTTAAATAACACACTAAGGTACATCATAATCAATGAAGGAAAACATACACACACTATAGACAAAGAAAACAATGACAGCATTGTCTGAAAATGCCTGCCAGAAACAAAGGAGTGAAGTCTGTAAACTGCTTATCCATATTCCCAGCAAAAATATCATTCAAATATAAATATAAATTTGCCAGACCCCCCCCAAAAAAAAAACCCAGAAAAATCTGATAAGAGGATATTGCCTGCAGATATGCAGTCCATGAAACAAACATCAAAGAAATTTCTTCAGAGAGGATGATACCATGTGGCAGTATGTCCACACAAGGGAAGAATAAGAAATTAGAAATAATGTGTGCAGGGCGCCTGGGTGGCTCAGTGGGTTAAAGCTTCTGCCTTCAGCTCAGGTCATGATCTCAGGGTCCTGGGATGGAGGCCTGCATCAGGCTCCCTGCTCAGCGGGGAGCCTGTTTCCTTCTCTCTCTGCCTGCGTCTCTGCCTACTTGTGATCTCTCTGTGTCAAATGAATAAATAAAATCTTTAAAAAAAAAAAAGAAATATGTGTGCAATGTAAGTGATTTAAAAATAATTTCTTTAAAAGATAAAATTGATTTTTTAAAAACAAAACAAAAAAATTAGCACTGAAAGAACCTGGCATTCCAGCACCATTTAAAAATGTTCACAAAAATAATAAAGTCAACAGAAAATTTAAATATATATATATTTTTTAATTTAAATTCTAGTTAGTTAACATATAGTGTATTATTAGGTTCAGGGTACAGTTGAGGGATTCATCAGTTGCAAACAACACCCAGTGCTCATCACATCACGTGCCCTCCTTAATGCCCAACACCCAGTTACCCCATCCTCCCACCTACCTCCCCTTCACAAACCTTCAGTTTGTTCCCTATAGTCAAGAGTCTCTTATGGTTTGTCACCCTCTCTGTCTTTTATCTTATTTTTCCTTCCCTTCCCCTATGTTCATCTGTTTTGTTTCTCAAAGAAAATTTAAATATTTTCAAATAAACTTTTGTATCTTAGAAATAAGTTCTTAAATTATATGTAATTTACATATAAGCTTGTAATCTGAAAATAACTCACTCTTTTGACTGCTCTAGTTTTTTTGCTGCTTCTTTCTTTAGTTTCTCTTTTTCCAAGTATTCTTCTAGTTCTTTTCCTTCAAGCTTCACACGTTTCCTCAACTGGAGAAAAACAGCAGACAGAAGGAAGCATCAGTATCAGGGGTTAGAACAGGGGTGGGGGGGAGGGGGGTGAGATGTAACACATCTGTGAATTTATCATCTTAAATTTGAAATTATTCAAGTTCCCATTACATGCAATTACAGACCCTATTTAGATTAGCACCAAAATTGAGCTGCCACATTTCTAGGCTGGGTTTAATTTGAACTGGTTAAAAATCACCAATCAGGAAAAGAAAATACAGATAAGTATTTTTATAATTTGGAGTAGGTAAGGCCTACGCAGGACATAAAACCCAAAAGCCACAAAGGAAAAGATGAATAGATATGGCAACACGAAAAAAAATACATCTCTTTGACATTTAAAAATCTCATAAAATTATAGGGAATGGAGAAAATTATCTGCAGCACTACTTGACTATGAGGCTCTTTCTTCCTAAGAGCTCTTCCAAATCAGTTAAGAAAAAGATGATCAACACATCAAAAAAGGGCAAATCCATATATAAGCAATTTACAAAATAAGAAAAACAAGCTAACAGGTAGCTATGAAAAGATGTCTCATTTTGCTGGTTTTTGAAAAATGCAAAATTTTTTGAAATGTAGCACCATTAAGATTTTATTTATTTATTTATTGGGGGTTAGCCATGAGGAGGTGGAAACAGAGAAGCAGACTCCCCACTGAGCAGGGAACCCAATGACCTGGGGCTCAATCCCAGAACCCTGGGATAGTGACCTGAACTGAAGGTAGACACTTAATCTAGTGAGCCACCCAGGTACCCCTGTAATACCATTTTTTTGTGTGTGTGTGTGTGTAATACCATTTTAAAATCTTTTAGATTGGCAATGCTAACTACTAAATATCTGTAGGGAAATTACCACAAATATGGTAGAAGGCGATTTGCATAAAAATGTGCCTGTCATTTGACACTGCATTTCTACTTCTAGGAATTTTTCCTAAGGAAACAATCCCAAGTGTAAGGAAAAAAGTACAATTGCAGCAATGTTTGTAACAGTAAAAAGCCAGACTCAACTTTAAAATCCATCAACATGGGATGATTAAATCAGTAGATTTCTTCAACTTTTTGATCTCAGGATTGCCTTAGACTAGTAAAAACTACTGAGAACCCCAGAGGTTTTTTTTTTTTTTTGTAGATTACATTTATTAATGTCTACCCTATCAGAAATCAAGAATGAGAAAATTTTAAAATATTCATCTGTTCACTAAAAAATAAAATCATTGCATAATAATGTTATTATATTTTCTAAAGCAAAAAAAAATTGGAAAGCACGGCATTTTACATTTTTGCAAGTCTCTAATGTCTAGCTCAAGAGAAGACAGCTGGATCCTCACATCTGCTGAATTCAATCTCCTGCAATATGTTGTTTTGGTTAAAGCATATGAAGAAAATGCAGCCTCATACAGATGTATAATTGGAAAAGGGAAAAATATTTAAATAGCGTTTCCACGAATATTCCTTGGTATTACATTAAAACTCAAAAACTGGTGGTTTCTTAAAGATTAGTTGTAATGTGGAATCTGAAACCAACAACTTTTTTATACTTTTTATACTTTTAGTTGAGCACGATTTTGTACCTACAGGCATTTGCAAAATATTGGTGCACCAAGTGACACAGATCTTACAAATGTTGACAGTATTTTAAAAATCACACTTGCAGGGGTGCCTGGGTGGCTCAGTTGGTTAAGCGGCTGCCTTCGGCTCTGGTCACGATCCCAGGGTCCTGGGATTGAACCCCACATCAGGCTCCCTGCTCAGCAGAAAGACTGCTTTTCCCTCTCCCTCTGCCTATCTCTGCCTACTTGTGCTCTCTGTCAAATAAATAAATAAAGTCTTAAAAAAATACAACAAATAAAAATAAAAATCACATTTGCAAATATTACCACCAATCTCATCAGCAAAGCCTTCTAAGTTTCAGCTGTCAATCTCATGGTGATGGGCATCGCTTTCCAAAATTCTAATTTTCACTTCGAAGTCTGAATTTTATCAGATTTAGGCAACAAATGCTATCAGTTGTTTTCCTTAGAGTGACAAGCTTAACTTACTCACCTCTGCGAGAATATCTGCCAAATACCCAAGTCTGAATAACCATGTCATTAATTCAAGTGAAAGTGGTGTTACAAGAAAAAAAGTGGCCAGTTAACTCAACTCAGTTACACAAGTGGCTTTCCTCGAGGCAAACATCGTGTGTTGGTAAGCAACACAGGTGGTGTGTGCATACTGCCCATCTTGCCAACCAGACTATTTTTAAAAACCTTTTACTAAAAGGATTTAATAAAATCAATGACTTTTACTGCTTGGTCAAGAACATTGTTAAGTGAAACTCTTCTGGACTCTTCTGGAACTTCGTGTGCTGATGTACGACGCGCTGGCTGGGGCAGTGGCTGGTGGCACTGCTGCATTTACGCTGAAGCACCAGCACTTTCCCTACCACTGCTTTGACTTCTGCAGCGTTAAATGTCGGCACGGTGAAAAGGCAAATATCTTCACATTACTATCAGAAGAAGCTCTGACCTTTGGCACTCGCTGAAAGGGTCTCAGGGACAGCTGATACTCCTTAGTCTGGGTACAGGCTAGACGGAGGTGCCTCTCACGCCATGCACTTCAACATGCACACTTCCAGCATAGGTTACATGGCAATGGACATGGGAAAAAATCAGTACTTTTTTGGCTACAGTAAATCTGTGGGAAGTGCTGCTATTGTCTGAGATGAGGAAGACTCTGAAGAGTAAGTCTGGGACTAGGGGGAAGAGAAAGGGTACAATGGTTTGCAGATGACCTAGTAAAGGGAAAAATGGATAGGTCGTGGAGAAGAGAAGGCACAATTACAGAAGAAACATCCCTACAAGGAGAGAAGGGAAAGAATCCTAAGTGTTATTAGTACTACTAATTAAAAAGTCAAAAACCTAATGTTTCAAGTTACACCTCCAAATGTCCTTTTCTATTTTTTCAAACTGAAACCACTTTTAATATTCTTTTATTAATTCCTCAAATGGCCTATGCCTATCAACCTTAATTGAATTTCCAGTAATTATTTTCGAATTCAGTATTTCGTATCTGATAAAACTATTTCACAAGTATTTCAAAGCGCTCTTTTAATTTTTTCTTAAAGATTTATTTATTTTAGAGAAAAAGAAAGAGTGCGCACACGTGGTGGGGGGGGCAGAGAAAGAGGGAGAATCTCACGTGGACTCCCCACTGAGCACAGGAGCCTGACTCGGGGCTCCATCTCCCAACCTCACAACCCTGAGATTATGACCTGAGCTGAAATCAAAAGTTGGCTGCTTGACTTAGCCACCCAGATGCCCCTGAGCTCTTTTAACTTTTAAAGAAAACTCCGTTGTTTCTAAGCTATTAAATGACCCAAAGGACAGTTTTTACTTTGATATGTTTGCTCTGCATCCTTCCTCAACAATTCTCTATTTATAGTGAATGTATAAGAGATTTTAGTTACTGTTTTTGTGCTTTTCGTAAGTAGAGTTAAAGACTAAGGTATGCTTGTCACTCGGCTTCTAACAAACAACATTCCTTAGCGTGGCTACTAGGAAGGAAAAATAAAAAAGTCATCTACAACTGTGCCCAACCGTGGCAGTGATTAGCCCATTCAGTATCAACTGCTACAGACTTCACAGTTAATGATACTAGCTTTGGAAAACTGACAGACATGATGGGTTGGTTATTAAGCAAAAAGATCTTTTGGCATACTGGTCACTTGGCTTACTTGTTTTGCCCCCATTAATAAGAGATAAAGCAGGGCGCCTGGGAGGCTCAGTGGGTTAAAGCCTCTGCTTTCGGCTCAGGTCATGATCTCAGGGTCCTGGGATCGAGGCCCACATCGGGCTCTCGGCTCAGCAGGGAGCCTGCTTCCCTCCCTCTCTCTGCCTGCCTCTCTGCCTCCTTGTGATCTCTCTCCCTCTGTGAAATAAATAAATAAAATCTTTAAAAAAAAAAAAAAAAGAGATAAAGCAGCAAATGCGGATACAGAAACAAGTTAGGCTATTTAGTGGGGAGAAGATATGGGGATTCTTGTCGGACTGCTTTTACTTCTTAGCTAAGTTTGAAACGAGTTTATGTGCTATGGGTGAGAGCTGAGATGAGCTGTAGGATATCTGAAGAGAAGGCAGGTATAAAGCCATCTAACTGGAGAATAGGAAAAAGAGTATCTTAGAGAATGTTGGGCTGGTGCTGGGTGCCCATCTGAGATGTGAGATCGCGAATGTGAAGGGCAACCTCCCCATACAATACTGTGTTTAACACTAGTAACATAAGGTTATATGCTGGGCATAACCATGCTTGGGTATAAGCATGGTCAAGCAAATGGTTTAACTAGAGGCAAAGCTTTCTCAGGTGAGTACAAAAAACAGGAGGGTAATAGAGTTAAAGGTGTTTGTAAAATAATCATGGACCATTGACTAGAAGCTGGAGCGATGATGAATAGTAAAAGTGGCAAGGTTCACAAATTACAAGTCCCAATGGAACCAAAGACTTGTTGGCATGGGAGTATTAGAGCAAGTCCGGTGTAAGATCAGAGCGGGATGCTTGAGGTGGAGATCTTCAGGGGTAACCCATAACAAGGTGAAGGGTATGACCACAAGAGTAGACAGTATGATTGTGGGAAGGGATGGCTAAGGTGGGATGAAGGAAAAGATCATTAAGAAATAAGGTGTCAAGGAACTGAGAGGCCCAAGGACTTGGACAGATCACACATATGGATGCTAGAGTCATCAAGAATGCAGTCCTGAGTGAGTGGACAGGAAGACTGTGGACCAGGGTTAAAGTCACCAATGAAGGACAGAGAACGACCAAGAGAACAACCAAGGGATCAGTAAACATCAGAAGGGGTCAGAGTATTGTCAAGTCTGATGGCACAACCTAGAGAGGGTAGAGAAATGGCTTGAAAGCTGCAAAGTAGGGCGCCTGGGTGGCTCAGTGGGTTAAAGCCTCTGCCTTCGGCTCAGGTCATGATCCCAGGGTCCTGGGATCGAGGCCCACATCGGGCTCTCTGCTCAGCAGGGAGCCTGCTTCCTCCTCTCTCCTCTCTCTGCCTGCCTCTCTGCCTACTTGTAATCTCTCTCTCTGTGTCAAATGAATAAATAAAATCTTTAAAAAAAAAAAAAAAAAGAAAGCTGCAAAGCAGAAAAAGGACCCCCGCCCCACCCAAAAGTACATGAAGCATGAAAGAGAAAAAGAGCGTCTACTTGAGAGGCCTACAGGAAAAAGATTATTGTTACAAAACAGCCAGATTTCAATTAGGGAAAAGATGTGAAAAGAACTTTTCAAAGAGCACTTGAGAATACAGGGTATGCATGTGACACCTTCTGGGCATGGTTCCAGAGGATACCATGGAAGGGGTAAAGAATGAGAATTTCTAATTAAGAAGCTCAAATTTGTGCTATTAAAGGCTCTCTATTGTTATTCTGGTAAAAATCTGGAAACAATTTCAAGTTTTGTTTTTGGTTACTGAGTTCTATAAACATCATGCATGTGTCTCCCAAACAGTTTTAAGAGTTCCATACAATGGGGCACCTGGGTGGCTCAGTGGGTTAAGCCTCTGCCTTCGGCTCAGGTCATGATCTCAGGGTCCTGGGATCGAGCCCCTCGTCGGGCTCTCTGCTCGTCAGGGAGCCTGCTTCTCCCTCTCTCTCTGCCTGCCTCTCTGCCTACTTGTGATCTCTCTCTCTCTCTCTCTGTCAAATAAATAAAATCTTTAAAAAAAAAAAAAGTTCCATACAAGCACTTACCTCTATTTCTGTAATTTTTTCAGAAGGATTATCAATTAGGAAACGGGCTAGAGTCCCAGGAGTAGTTCTGTAAGTTAGAATTATTGAGTTTTTAGGGTCCTGACACCACTGAATGAAGAGATCCCTTGAAAATCCACATTCCAGGTCAGGCTGGCTGGCGAGGACCACCTTGGGGCTAGGTACCCGAGCCAAGTCGGAAAGACCATGACATAAAGAGAGATGGCGAAACTGAAATGGATTATTTCTTTTGTCTTCAAAACATCTCATCAATTTGTCACTCATCCATTCTACCTAATATAGGGGGAAAGGATGACCATAATTAGAAAATACTAGATTATAACTGCAATGTCTTCCTCAAGGTCTAGAAGTTCATGTTCTGTATTCTTTTACGTCTTTACCACCAATGGTTCTTTAAACTTGTACCATTCTGATGAGCAACTTATATTCTTTTCTGTTCCCCCATTATATCCTCCCACCCCATAGTTCATCCCTAAAAATCCAATTTTGCATATTTCAGTTACAAGTCACCTTAAATCTTAATGAGAAAGGAGAGTATAAGTTTTAAATAAATATCTTACCCAAGATTGCTATTTTAAGGGAAATAGCTTATTCAGAAAGAAGAGAAAAATGGATTCTAACATTTATATCCTATGAGGTTCTACTTTTGTCTGCATCTTACAGATTGTGATACCAAGCATTAGAGAAGCAACTTGCCCAATCTGTAAGATGGGGACAAAAACAACCTACTTTATAGGGTCTAGAAGGACTAAATGAAATATTCTATATGAACACACAGAACAAGTTGTTCATTATCATTATCATCATCAATCTCTTCAACAGAAAAATAAAATCCAAAGGGCAACTAAAATGTTTTCTATAAGTCCAATTTCTGTAGCAAACTTCTGTATTACAAATGACACCATGAAACAAACCTGGGACTTGGAAAACTCCACCACATTATAGCTGACGTTATTCAGGAGTGCCAGTGAGTAGACACCCAGTCCTGCATCTTTAGTTCTCCAGATTTGATCAAGGAGTTGAGCAAGTTCCAAAACTCTGCCCGCAGTGTCCACTGCTATTAATACATTTCCATCACCTCGAAGTGTTTCCAGGACATTTGCTAGAAAATAAGAATGTAAAATCCATAGAGAACATAACAACACCTTGCTGCAAAATTAAAGATGACTTTATCTCCAGTATAAAGACTGTAACTTAGAAATAAGCAATTATTAGGCCAGGTACACAATTTTTAAAATTCCACTCAGGTTATTACAACGCCTTTTTATTCTGTGAATGTATCTTCATAGGAATGAAAGACAATGCCATCCATTCTCAGTTTTCTTTCACTGAAAAAGTGTAAATCAGTGGTCCCTAGCCCTCTCCACCCCCAGGACACAAAGAAAATGACATGCATATACTACGCTGTGGCCATTTAAAATTTTGTTATAAATGATTCCCAAAGGGTGCCTGGGTGGCTCAGTCGGTTAAGCATCTGCCTTCAGCTCAGGTCATGATCTCAGGATCCTGGGATCGAGCCCCATATCGGGCTCTCTGCTCAGCAGGGAATATGCTTCCCCTTCTCTCTCCGCCTGCCTCTCTGCCTACTTGTGATATCTCTCTCTGTCAAATAAATAAAATCTTTAAAAAAAGAAAAAGATTCCCAAATTTATACACACAAATACACATATTCGTACTATTTTATACGTACACATTTTGTGTGTATGTATGCCTACACAATAAAATATATATCAAATTCCTTCTTCCAACAAAATATCTTTATGAATAGATTTCCTCACTCAACATTAAAGTTGGCTTGGAAACATTTGGTAAAACCAAACTCTAGCAAAAACAAAAAAACGTAAGAACTAAATACCTTCTTAAAGCAAATACAACAAAGTACACAAACTCTGCTTTTTTTTTTTTTTTTTAAAGATTTTAATTATTTGTCAGAGAGAGACAGTGCACACGCACACAAGCAGGGGGAGCAGCAGGCAGACAGGCAGAGGGAGAAGCAGGCTCCTGGCTGAGGAAGGAGCCCAATGTGGAACTCGATCCCAGAACGCAGGGATCGTGACCTGAGCTGAAGGCAGATGCTCAACCGACTGAGACACCCAGGCATCCCACAAGCTCTGCTTTTTAAGTAGATAGATCAAAGTGGTGGTTTCAACCATGTTTAAAAGTAGAATCTAATTTTCCTGTTGAAATCCCATGTAGCTTATAAAAAAAGAATAAGAAGGTAAAGCAGCTGGAGCCAAAGCAGAAGCAACCAGGGGTGGCCTAGAGGTTCCTCTTTAGAACTGAGACTACTAGATTAGAGTGTAAGACACCCAACACCAAAAGTCAGTGGACTATTCACACCCTCATCTATCTCCTTTGCTCATTTTTCTTTTAGAGTGTGTTTTTCTAATAGATTTCTTTTTTTAAAATATATTTATTTATTTAAGAGAGAGGGAGAATGAGAGAGAGCACACAAGTGGGGGAGAGGGAGAAACAGACTCCCTGCTGAGCAGGGAGCCTGATATAGGACTTGATCCCAGGACCCTGGGATCATGACCTAAGTCGAGGGCAGACGCTTAACCGACTGAGCCACCCAGGCACCCTTTTCTAAGAGATTTCTATGAGTTCTTTATATATTCTGGCATTCCCTAGACATGTATCAGTGAATGCCAGGTAGACCTAGCTATGTGCTGAATGACAGGGAGAAGTCAACCTCTACATCTACCCCACAAAAGCTGAATTCAGATGAACTAAAGCATCTTTTTGTACAAAATAATGATATGGTCACATAATATTTTTTCAAAAATATTAGAGTTAGGGGCGCCTGGGTGGCTTAGTCAGTTAAGTATCTGACTCTTGATTTTGGCTCAGGTCATGATCTCAGGGTCATGAGACTGAGCCCCAGTTGGACTCCACACGACGCTGTTTAAGATGCTCTCTCTCCAAAGGGGAACCCTCCTACACTGTTGGTGGGAATGCAAGCTGGTGCAGTATGGAGGTTCCTCAAAAAGTTGAAAATAGAGTTACCCTATGACCCAGCAATTGCACTACTGGGCATTTACCCTAAAGATACAAAGGTAGTGATCCTCAGAGGCACATGCACCCGAATGTTTATAGCAGCAATGAACACAATAGCCAAACTATGGAGAGAACCTAGATGTCCATCAACAGATGAATGGATAAAGAAGATGTGGTATATATATACAATGGAATACTATGCAGCCACCAAAAGAAACGAAATCTTGCCATTTGCAATGATGTGGATGGAACTAGAGGGTATTATGCTAAGTGAAATAAGTCAATCAGAGAAAGACAATTATCATATGATCTCTCTGATATGAGGAATTTGAGGAGCAGGGCAAGAGGTCGTGGGGGGTAGGGAGGGGAAAAATGAAACAAGATGGGATCGGGAAGGAGGCAAACCATAAAAGGCTCTTAATCTCATGAAACAAACTGAGGGTTACTGGGGGGTGGGAGGGTAGGGATAGGGTGGCTGGGTTATGGACACTGGGGAGGGTTTGTGCAATGGTGAGTGTTGTGAAAGGTGTAAGCCTGATGATTCACAGACTTGTGCCCCTGGGGCAAATAATAATAATTAAAAAAAAAAAGACACAGACCTGTACCCCTTGGGCAAATAATAAAAATAAAATNAAAAAATTATAGAGTTAATCAATCTCTCATGACAAGTGTTAAACAAAATAGAAGAAACAGTAACTCATACTACCATGCCCCTCTACAGAGGACATTTGCTACTATGTAATACGTACTCAGGAGTTGCTCGTCTCTCTGTTTTCTCCTAGGCTGCACATACGTAGCATTAAAAGAATCCGTGATAAGCAGGGAGGGTCTGCTTAGCATTTCCAGGGAACATCCATTTAAATGGCTGTAACAAAGTTGAAGAAGAGGAATATTATATTACTTCAAATAAACAACTGCTCATCTCAGCTAAAAAATAAGCAACTTTCTACAATTTTTCCTTCCCTAAGTACAAAAGGACATGTGCTCATTAATAAGAAATCTAGTACATTAAAAAAAAAAAAAAAGGAAAATTATTATCTTCCAGAGTACCACCACTCAGAGAAATCAATATAATAGTATTTTGGTATACATCCTTCTAAGCACACAAATACACTCTTCAAAGTATATATATGTGAATATACTTTATAAAACAGGTATCTTGTGTATATGTCTCTCTACTCAGTTTTTTTTTTTAAGACTTTTATTTATTTATTTGACAGAGAGAGAGAGGCAACCAGAGAGTGAACACAAGCAGGGGGAGTGGGAGAGGGAGAAGCAGGCTTCCCGCTGAGTAGGGAGCCCAATGTGGGGCTCGACCCCAGGACCCTGGGATCATGACCCGAGCCAAAGGCAGACGCCCAACAACTGAGCCACCCAGGCACCTCTCCATACTCAGTTCTATTTTTTATAAATATATTTTATTTTCCAGTTCTACTTTTTATAAATAATCTCAAAGAACATTTTTGCAAAAAGCTTCAATTGCATTTCTGCTTGTTTCTTTAGGACACATTCCTAGAAATTTACTACAATATACAATTTTGCTAAATGGCTTTCCAGAAAGATTTAACCTTTTTCAGAAAGCTCTCCCTCTTCCAGAAGGAATGAGCCACTCACTAAATATTTCCTAGAAGAATACTACCATTTAAAAATCATTTTAATGATACTTAATTTTAAAAAGAATTACCATTTAAATTTTTTGACTTTTATAACTTTTGTCCATTTTGTAACTGGCATCTTTTTAACTGGTTAATACCTGGTCTTATACACGTAAGCCTTTAGCCAACATGCTGCCAGTATTCTCCCTACTACATTGTTCTTTAGTATATTACTTCAGATGTTTTGAATCTGTATGTAATCAAATCTATCAAAGTTTTCCTTTGTAATTTGGTCCACTGCCTTTACACTCAGAAACTCTTTTTCATATCAGAGATTAGAATCACTTGTATTATTTAATTTTCTATTTAATTCTAATCCATCTGAAATTTATTTGTTATGTGGTAAAAAAACAACAAAAAACCCCACAAACTGACTTTTTCCCAAAGTGTTTGAATACCATTTATTTGAATATCCATATGTTCCTCATTAAGCTGTGATTACAAGAGCCTAAAACTTAGTTTTACATATTTCTTTTTTTTTTTTTTTTTTTT
>LNAC01000012.1:3570325-3593646 GCA_002007465.1 Ailurus styani | reverse complement strand
GGGCCTCGATCCCAGGACCCTGAGATCATGACCTGAGCCGAAGGCAGAGGCTTTAACCCACTGAGCCACCCAGGCGCCCAGTTTTACATATTTCTAAACATAAGATACAAAAGATCTTGAGGCTACTATAATCTCATATAAAATAACTATGAACTTAATGTACAGAAATTACAAAGGAAGCCTCTATGAAACTAAACACCAAAACGATTTTATAGTAATGCTGAGTACAAAATGAAGTATTTAAAATTATAACTACTGTGTCCCCTTTTAAAAGGAGTCTGACTTTAAATATAGTTAGATCATAATCACTAACTTTACAAAAAAAAACCCACAAAGTTCCTTTAAACAGTAGGTGAAGTAGCATAAAAATATAATTCTTCGTACAAAAATTAATCTCCTTGCAACATCTCCAGAGAGATATGTATTTTACAGAGTGAATACTTACATGTCAATTTGTAAAATACATTATCTCTTATATCAAAGTATCCCCTTACAATGCAAAATAAATTCGCTATTTGAGGCTTTTAAGTAGTTCTAGATTTCTGGTTTAAAAAAAAAAAGAACTTTTTAGTTTAATTTTCCCTCCAAAGAATGAAACAATACCAATTTCATTTCCATTAGTTTTAGTCTTGATATACCTACATCTCCCTCTTGTGGTTAAAGTCAACTGCGTAAACAATTTCTTCTTCTCCGTCTTTGACTATTTTCCATATTGTTCCACCTATCATATGACCGGCTGGCAGAGGTGTGATTGACAAGCCATGTCCTTTACCTATGTCAATAAGATGGTGACAATACTCACATTTCTTTTACAAGCCTAAAGAAAGCTTATTTGTAAACTATTTTTAATAGTTAATATATGCAATAATACAAAATCCCAAAGAGGCAAACAGTGAAAATGCAAATCTCACTCTTCTGCCCCCCAGCTACTCCATTCCCTCACTGTAGACAAACACTCTTGTTGATTTGTCATGAATTGTTGCAGACATATTTGTGTCCATAAACTGAAATATTATAAAAAGCTTGGACCCAGCACCCTTTACTTAGTATGAACAAATAAATGTGAATATTTATACCATACACACACAATCATCAAATGTTTCCATTTTTGCTAACCTCTAAACTGACAGAGTAACAATTCAAATCTCATGGTAAACAATTTATCCTATAGGAAAATTAAGTACAAGGCCACACTGTTGTGACATAATTTCTTGGCTAAATCATCAGAGTCCACCGTGGCACCATTTTCTCAATTTCAAAGGAAGGCTTCATATTAATACATCTCCCTCCACAGATGAGAAATCTATACTTAACAGAGGACTTTCTGACCTAATTAAATAATAAACTTCTTAATATCCAATTCTAAATTCAGTTATCTGTTACTATGCTGCCAGGGCACCTGCATTTCCTTCAAGACTTCAATCACTGCATTTAGTCATCTGAGCCCCTCAACCTAACTGTGAATTCCCAGAAGGAGGACCTGGCCATGTTACCTTTGCACATGATACACAGTAAACACTAAAGTCTTTCCCAAGTTAAATGTGAAAAGGTTTGGGCTATTAACATTGTGCTAGTATTTAGTCTGAAATGTTTTAAAATCCAAATAACTTGGGAGAAGTTCAAGAGTTCTGTATCAGAACATGCTAATCTCTTCTTTTTCAGACCACAGGGCTTACAATTTTTACAACAAACTCCACTTGTACTTTTCAAAGTCGATTAAACCCCATTAGTTCAATTACTTACTACTGGAAACGTTTTTTACCTTTCAAATTGACAATCTGAGAGAATTTTAACTGCTGTATTTTATCAAAGGCTGCATCCACATCATCTAACGTAAAGAGTGTAAAGTCTTCTGTATTGTGTCGAGACTAAAAGAAGAACACAAGCCAGAGGTTAAACATGACCGCTGCGGGAGTGTAAAACACATTTTTTAATTGCGTGAGTTACCTGGTAAAGATCATACATGAACATCTGTCCCATTTTATATACAGGAATGGTTGCGTAGATAGCACAGTTCAGACCCAGCTTCCCGACGGCGTATGGGAGGGCACCGAGATGAAGAGGATCGGGGTGGGACAACAGTACTGCATCAATTTGGTGAACGTGCCTAGGAGAACATGATCAAAAGGCCTTCTCAATTTCTCCAATCTTGTTTTTAAGAGTAAAGACTAGGCTGGGGTAAAAGAGCAAAAAAGCGGGCGCCTGGGTGGCTCAGTGGGTTAAAGCCGCTGCCTTCGGCTCAGGTCATGATCCCAGGGTCCTGGGATCGAGGCCCACATCGGGCTCCCTGCTCAGCAGGGAGCCTGCTTCCTCCTCTCTCCTCTCTCTCTGCCTTCCTCTCTACCTACTTGTAATCTCTCTCTCTGTGTCAAATGAATAAATAAAATCTTTAAAAAAAAAAAAAAAAAAAGAGCAAAAAAGCTGAAATTATGATACCTATCAATGTCAGTTATTACTACCCTGTCCTGCACAGATATCAAAGGTATGGTATGTATTGCACAAAACAGATGATGTCTATACACATAAAAAAAAAAAGTAAAAGAAAACCAGTAGATACCGCACACAAGCTGATTTTAAATGACTATTTCATATACTATTTATTAAAGTTCAAGAACTCAACTTAAAATTTCAGAAATTGTTAGGGAGAGGATATCTGTTTATTTTTATTTTTTATTAACATATAATGTATTATTTGTTTCAGGGAGGGAGAGGATATTTAAATGGACACATTTTTATTATGAGTTTTTACCTCAGCTTTTCAGCATGGTGACTGATAGCATATTCACTATAATGAAACTTCAATTAATAAAGCATATGGTCTCACGAACAGAAGAAATTAGGAAAAAATGTTTTGCTACAAGTTTTTAAATATTTAAGTTCTCTTTCCTTCCAGAATTAGAACAATACTACAAGCATAACTGCATTTTTTTTTGATGGATTAGTATTCTTTCGTATTTCATAGTCATTATTCTGGGCACCCAAGCTCAATATGGAGGATCAAAAGACATAGAAAGTAAGCTAATGTGATCTGATGGCAGACGTTCCATGTGGAAGGTTTTTCTTCTCTTCAAATTCTTATAAACTTATTCTTCTCTAAAATTAAGTGCGAAGTCTCTACTGAGATCCACTAGCCAAGTAACACAACATTTTACTGAATTTCAATAAACACAGCTCATAATGCAATCAAAACTTTAGAAATGGAAACAGTCACTATTTGGCTCTTTGGAGAAAGTAAAACTAAGTCTTTTACTATAAATTAAAATAGAGGAAGAAAAGCAAACACTGTATAACTTCAAAATGGCATCACAGTGAAGAAAAGAGAAGCTGATTTAATAAAAGTCTGGATATGTGAAAGGTAACTTACTTCCTTAGGGAATCTATAATATCCATAGAAAAGTGCTCGTCCCAGCCACAGTCCAACAGAAATCTAAATTCATCAACTTGCAGAAGATAGCAAAGAGCAGACTCTTCTTGAACCCCAGAGAGGGTAGTTAATTTGATAATAGAGGTCATTTTTGGTCCAAGAACAATCCAAAAAGTCTCATCAAAAGAAAAAAAAATGTAATTAAACATACATCATAGTCTAGCAAACATAACATACAAATTAACATTATATCAGGTTTCTAAGTGGGCGGAAATTCCATGAACATACAAAGCAAATGCTTTTTTTTTTTTTTAAGATTTTATTTATTTATTTGAGAGAGAGAGAGAGAGAACATGAGCAGGGGGAGGGGCAAAGGGAGAAGCAGACTCCACGCTGAGCAAGGAGCTGATGCAGGTCTCAATCTCAGGCCCCCTGGATCATGACCTGAATTGAAAGGTGGACACTCAACCGACTGAGCTACCCAGGCACCCCAGAAAGCAAACACTTTAAAGACCTATTTCCATCATTGCTAAGTTTGAAAATACAAACATGATCTTATGTACTCATTTACAATGAGCCCTTCAGTGGCTCCCCGTGTAGCTTAATGAAAAGCAGTAGACGTTAGAATCAGTTTCAAATTTGAAACTACCACCAGGTGGTTCTAAGGAATTAAAAAACCTTTCCTCACTTATGTATCCCAGTCTGTAAACATGAGTATTTTTTTTTAAGATTTTATTTATTTATTTGACAGAGAGAGATTAGAAGTAGGCAGAGAGGGCGCCTGGGTGGCTCAGTGGGTTAAAGCCGCTGCCTTCGGCTCAGGTCATGATCCCAGGGTCCTGGGATCGAGGCCCACGTCGGGCTCTCTGCTCAGCAGGGAGCCTGCTTCCACCTCTCTCCTCTCTGCCTGCCTCTCTGCCTACTTGTAATCTCTCTCTCTGTGTGTCAAATGAATAAATAAAAAAAAAAAAATCTTTAAAAAAATAAAAATAAAAATAAAAAAAGAAGTAGGCAGAGAGGCAGGCAGAGAGAGGAGGATGCGGGGCTCGATCCCAGGACCCTGAGATCATGACCCGAGCCGAAGGCAGAGGCTTTAACCCACTGAGCCACCCAGGCACCCCTGTAAACGTGAGTATTAACACACATAAAAAGCGGCGCCTTGGCACAGTTGGTTAAGCGTCCGACTCTTGGTTTCAGCTAGGTAAGATCTCAGGATTGTGAGATAGAGGCCCACATCCAGCTCCTTGCTCAGCACAGAGTCTACTTAAGACTTTCCATCTGTTGGGGTGCCTGGGTGTCTCAGTGGGTTAAAGCCTCTGCCTTCAGCTCAGGTCATGATCTCAGGGTCCTGGGATTGAGCCCTGCATCAGGCTCCCTGCTTAGCAGGGAGCCTGCTTCCTCCTCTCTCTCCACCTGCCTCTCTGCCTACTTGTGATCTCTCTCTGTTAAATAAATAAAATCTTAAAAAAAAAAAAAAGACTTTCCCTCTGCTCCTCTCTACCCTCCCCACCCCCCAGCACCCTTCTCCCTCTAAAATAAATAAATAAATCTTACGGGGCACCTGGGTGGCTCAGTCGGTTAAGCGGCTGCCTTCAGCTCAGGTCATGATCCCAAGGTCCTGGATCTAGCCCTGTGTGGGGCTCCCTGTTCAGCGGGGAGCCTGCTTCTCCCTCTTGTCCCTGCTCATGCTTTCTCTATCTCTGTCGCTATCTCTCTCAAACAAATAAGTAAAATCTTTTTTTTTAAGTAAAATCTTTAAAAATAAATAAATCTTTAATAATAATACACATAAAAAGAATGTTGGAAGATTTCAAATAATGTGTAAATTACCTAGAATAGAGACTACCAAGTTCCTCAATAAATAACTATATAATGAATTAATGAACTCATTCTCCAAGGTGAATTTGTGCTTCCTTTATTATTCCCTGTGATGGCAATGATTTCATTGCATAACAATGATTAGCTTTCATGTCTCTCTCTTCTTTTTTTTTTTTTTAATTTTTTTTTTTTATAGATTTTATTTTATTTATTTCACAGAGGGAGAGAGATCACAAGGAGGCAGAGAGGCAGGCAGAGAGAGAGAGGGGGAAGCAGGCTCCCCGCTGAGCAGGGAGCCCGATGCGGGCCTTGATCCCAGGACCCTGAGATCATGACCTGAGCCGAAAGCAGAGGCATTAACCCACTGAGCCACCCAGGCGCCCATGTCTCTCTCTTCTATTAGACTACTGGTCCTTAAATAAATAGACCCCCTTGAGAATGTGATAAAAAGCTATGGACTATTCCTTCTCCACTCAGTCATCAAAAAACAAACAAGGTGCACATACACATAGAAATCCACATACTTTTCAGGCGTTGAATGTTAAAAATGCTTGCGCTAGAAAGTAACCAACTAAAAAATAGGTAGAATATCATGTTTGCAATTCCTAAAAGAGAACCTAACAGTGTTCAACATACATTTCATGAAATTTATTTTGGGATGCCTATTGTATATATTTCAAGGAGATCTAACATGAACACATCAACTGGGATTTAAGACCTAGAATTGTGTGCTATTAAACAGATGTTACAAAAACATTCATTAGCAAAGTACAGCTGCACAGCAATATTTCAGATCTGCGCTCCTTGAAGTAAATTAGCCTTCCGTGGCCAACTATTTAAGCAGAAGACATCATGCACACCTGATGATCTCTCACCAGCTACCCAAGGTCCTATCAACAAACTCAAGTAAACTGTCACCTTTCATGACAGGATGTCAGGAGACCAATCTCACCGCATCTCCCATCCTTCCTCTCCCCAGTCAAAGACCCAAGACTCCTGGATTGTCCATTATCACTGATATGCACATCTGCCAGTCGGATCCACTCCTCTACTTTCTAGCCCTCCCAAGTCCTTCCAGGATGCCCTCTGGAACGATGCTGCTTACCCTCACCCATATCTGCACCTCTTCCCTGAAGGTTCTCTTTGCCTGGTAATCTTCACAGAAACTGTTTCTCCTGCAGTGTTCTCAAGGGTTTTTACTTTGTACATGTTCTGTGCCTCCAAAGCAGGACATATGTGCTCCTTGCTCCGGGTTCCACACCAGAGCTTCTCCTTCCTCCTCCAAATACTCCGGGCCCTCCCAGCGAGTTCACTAGGAGCCTTCCCACTTTCCTCCTCACTGCTGACATGGGCCAATCGGACCTCATTCACTGAGGACTTTAGTTCCCGACTCGGTCTTCCTCAGTAACTCCACTACGGACTCTAATCCCCCGACGTTCTCAATTCCAATAACCTCATCTCATTTCAGCCCCCACCACTGCGGTTATGCCCTGGACCTCATCACACCTCAACTGCACCATTTCCAAATGTTCACCTTCCCCTGGCCTGTCTCATGCTCTCACTCCCAGCTTTGCTTGCTCAGTAATCCCACCACGAAAATCCTTTGGCCTCACTGAATCGCTAACCCACCCACCATTCTCTTATCCTTTCCTGTCTCCATTCATGTCCTTCCTGTTGATCCACAATCCATCATGAGTATCTTGAAAACACTATCAAGTATCTGGCTGCTCTAGTCCTTCCTTGTACCAGCCTGGCAGAACTCCAACCCTTCATGTTGCCTATTCCAGAAACGGAATGCTGCCAGAGAAAAAAAGAATCCCAAGACTGTGCTATCTTCTCTTTGAATTCATGGTCAAAAATCTCAAATGGAAAAAATATACATACATACACCAAACAGGCACTAAGCACTACCTATCAGTCTGAATTTTTGTAGGAAGTTGACTATCTCTGAGATTGTGATTCCACACTGCCTCTTCTCTGCTCAAGCATCACACACCACTCCCTCCACCCTACTGAGATGATAATCTCACCTCATTCTTCAATTAGAACACAAAGTCATTAGACAGTAACCAATTTTCCAATACCAACTCTATTAATGTATCTGCATGAACACTGTTGTCTCTGATTACATGGAATCAATAGCCCTGCTCTCATCCAAGGCCAATCCCCATGAGCACACTGGATCCCATTCTTTTTTTTATCTTCTAGAGGACTGAATCTCTTCAGTCACTCCTTCTTTTCCCTGCGTCATCCATGTATCATCGACGTACCACTTCTATTAGCATATGCAGATCCTCTAGAATTTCCCAATTTAAAAGAACCCTCTCTTAATCCTACAATCCCCTGCAAGTATTTCATCATTTCTATGCTCCCCTTTCACAGAAGTTCTCAGAATATTTGTCCACAAATGTGTCTCCACTCTCTCGCCTCCCAAAGCTGGCATTCTTCCTCCACTTCTCCAGAAGTGCTTTCATCAAGGTCACTGACCAACCTCTATGCAATTTAAGCCACTGGGCAATTATTTCTCTGGCCTCAACTGGGGGAAATCATAGCAGCATTCAGTGAAAGTAAGTGTTCCGCCTTCTTGAAATGCTCTCCTCACACTCTAGCTCTGTCAACCCTCTCCTGGTTTTCCTTGTATCTAACTTAGGTCACTCGCCTACCTGCTTTGCTGGTTACTTCCTTTCTTCAACCTCTAAACGTGGCAGGGCTCTTCAGTAGGACTTTTTCTTTCCAGGTAATCTCATCAATTCCACAGCTATAAATTATCTTCTGATCTCTGATGGCATCATCCTTGAGTCCTTCTGTTACTTTGTATACCGCATCCAATCTGTCAGTAAGTGCTGCGTTTTTACCTCCATCCGATTTCTCAAGTTTCCTTCTATCTCCACTGTCCCTAAGATCTCTAGCTAGTTTGTATATTTTCGCTGCCAAAAATTTATTCTTGGAGATGGTTTTCTAACAACCCTAAAGTCCTTCCCTACCTGTTACATCCTGTAACATCACTCCATTTCCCTCAAAATACTTACTGCTCTCTATTACCTATTTATTTACTCGCTTTGCCCACCCCCATCTCTCCTCCTCACCCCAGCACTAGATTATGGACTCCATGTAAAAATAGACATTATCTATTTGGTCATACTTATCCTCCAATGTGGTAACTCCATAGTGCCTAACACGTAGTGGGGGGGGGTCAATAAAAGCTTCTTAAATGAATGAAGCATGGCTAGTGTCAAATGAGTTTAGTGCCCTTACTGCACCATCAACAGTTACCTATTGACATGCACTTCTCCTTGCTTGGGAGAGCTCTCTTGGATGCAAGACCAGACTGGATCCATTTTTGTATCCTTACTATATTAGCACATATTTTAAACACATAGCAGTTGTTTAGTAAAGAACTGATGAAACAAGTAAGTTAAAAATATATTGGCTTAGCATGTTCCTATTTGTAAGGTATGAGAAATACAAAGATATTAATTCTCCATTTGATGAAAAACATTTATAAATACAATTTTGGAAAGTATCTAAAAAAATTCTCCCTGCCAAAAAGCTTCCTGTGCAACAATTATATTAATGGTCTAAGAGAAACTCTTTTTTACTCAAATCCACCTTAACTTCCACTTTCTTTAGATTATGAAAATACAAAAGATCTTGCAGACAGAAGTAAATGAGTTCATGTTAAAGCTTTGCACACGGACCCAGATTTCAACAGGTGAAAAGATGATTTTAATAGAATTGTTCATCATTACTTACTGATATTTCAGTTGTATATAGGATGAGACACCATGAATTCAAGGGAAGAGTTCTTTATAAATCTAAAAAATAAAGAAATGAAAGTCTGATGAATGTGGTGTAACAGATTCTGTTTTTAATTTTAGTGTTTAACTTCTATGTCTTGCCCTAAGATGAACACCATGAGCAGCAGCAAATAGTAGAATAAATGGTCCTTTTTTAAAAAAAAAACTTGTTATAATTTTAGGAAGCTAAAGCTTACATAAAACAGAGATAATAAAAGGATAATAAAAGACAAAAATAATAATGTACCAAATTGGTCAAAATCACAAGCTAAAGTATGCAGTTTAGGAAAAAAGATTTTAGGGGCGCCTGGGTGGCTCAGTCATTAAGCGTCTGCCTTCGGTTCAGGTCATGATCCCAGTGTCCTGGGATGGAGCCCCGCATTGGGCTCCCTGCTCTGTGGGGAAGCCTGCTTCTCCCTCTCCCACAACTCCTGCTTATATTCCCTCTCTCTGTGTCTTTCTGTCAAATAAATAAAATCTTAAAAAAAAAAGGAAATAAGATTTTAAAAACTGACATTAGCTTATATTATTGAGAATCATAAAAGAGGTGGGATCTTAAATTACTTATTAAGGATGAGTAGGACCTGAGTAGGGAGAGACAAAAAGAAAAGGTATTCAAAACAGGGGAATAACATGATCAAAGGTACGTAAGAACTGACAAGAGTTTTAGTGGAAAAACCAGCCAGGCACACTTTCATATAAGCAAAAAATGAAAGAAAGGGCCTAATGAATAGAAAAGGGCCAGATAATGGCAGATCTTGGACTCTGGACTTAGTTCTTCAGGCAACAGAGAAACATTTTAAGATCTATTACAAAGATCTCATCATACAGGAAATTCCGTATTTCAGGAAAATTACCTGGTGGGTATGATTGATCAGATACGATACAGAAAGCAAGTAGATAAAAAGGAAGAGTATTTAGCAGACCACTTCCTCCTTCCAACTTTGCTGGTTCTATTTTGAGACTAAATTCCTTTAGCCTCAAAGGTACTTTATAATTCTCTGACATGAATTCATTAGTCCTTATCTAACCAATGTTTGAAACTTCGTATTTGATTCCTTCCTTTACTTCTTGAATAGTCTGTTACCAACTCCTGATTAATTTTCCCTCAAAATGCCTCACCTGTGTATCATCCCCTTTCCCTTCCTACCACCTGTACCTTAAAGCAGGGCCTCACGACCTTATATTTGGGTTTCTCTGTTTCTCTCCTTCCAGCCTTTCCTCCCTTCATCTCAACCTAAACATGACTGCCAGATTAATCTTCAGAAATACCTCTCCACATATTAACCCTTGCTCAGAAATCTCTGAAGGCTTCTCACTGCTTGAAAAAACAAAAACCTGAATGCCTTAACTGGCAATGGAGAGCACCAGCAAGCTGCTGACATCCCTGCTCACCACTGTCTCAAGGCCCAGCTCAAATTGCACCTCCATATGAATTCCTTTATCATTAGTCTAGACTACATTGGCTCTGCCCAACAAAAATATAACACAAGCCACAAATTAGTTTTTTTTTTCATAGCCACACTGAAAGGTTTGACAGGTGATATTATTTTAACATGCTTTATTGAGCCCGACATATTCAAGATATTATAATTTCAGTATGCAACCATTATTAATTATTGAGATATTTTACCTTGCTTTTCATACCAAGTCTTTGAAATCCAGTGTGTATTTTACATCTACAACACATCTCAATTCAATCTAACCACAATTCCAAGGGCTCAACAGCTACATGCAGCTTGTGGCTACTGTAATAGCACAAATTCAGACTCTAAAATCAATGCTTTGTACTGTACAGCATTGGGCTTGGCCACTCCTTAAGGTGCAGCTTGGCACCATTCTATTTTTATGTACACATCTTAGGCTTGATTTTAATGGAATCACCAACCATTTAGTCTCCTGGGTCAAAAACCCTGAAGTCACCCTCCCTCCACCAAACTGTTGCCACCGGTTGAACCCTATTTGACGTTTCAGAAAGGTCTGTCTCATACCCTTCACTATCCTATTTCAATTGAGGCAATCATTTCCTAACCTCAGTGACTACAATTTCCTATTATCTAGTTTTCCTGTTCCAAGTTGATCCTCCATACAGCTGTCAGAGACCACCCTAAGGAAAAAAAAAAAAAAACTCATGCCCTTTCCTTATACAAAGTATGCACCTTCTAGCACATAAAATCTGAACTCCTTAGCTGGAAATCAAGGTCCTTCACGAGTTGCTCTCAATCTCCCTCTTCCTTCACCAACCACCCTTGCATTGCATGCTCAGGCACATTTATCTTCCCACTGTCCCTCAATATGCCAAAACTGCTCAAGTCTCTGCCTCCAAGAATGACCTTCTCCTGAACCTTGTAAATTCCTTTTGACCCTTCAAGACCCAGCTGAAAGTTATTCCTTTATGAAGCTTTTTTGGTGGCCTCAGATTTTTTTTTTCACCTCGCACAAACTGGGCACCAAGAATATTTGTTGAATGGATGCTGAATGTATAGGCGAAGAGCAAAAGCAGTCATCTTTATATCGCCAAATTCAAGCACCGCACTCAAAGAAACATACATGTGTGCTTAAAGAATGAACCGAAATGTCATCAATTCCTTCCTGACGGATACTACTTCATCTCAATGATCTCACAGGTACTTGCTCTCTCAATTATGACCTTGCATGTTGGTGACAGCTAAAGGGAACTAGGCAAAAATCCAAGGGAAAACGAAGGAATCTGGGTTGGCCCCTGAGCTCACGGAGTCCAAAAAGTCTCTGGTCAGTTCGGGAAGAAAATTGGTTTCCTAATTAAAAAAAAAAATCACAGGGTTTATCAGATAAAAAAATTAAGGGATGGGCAATTGGTAACTCATGTTCAGCGGTGACAGGAGGCCAGACTTGAGGGGGTTAAGGCTAGTCGGATCTCCTGTTTACTTAAGAGCAAAGAAACCGAGTGATGGAAGCGCTCGGCTTGAGGGCATAGGGAGCCTGGGGGCTGGGGGAGCGGAAGGAGAAGGCAGAGACCATTTTAATCAAGTACGGTAACATCTTAAAAGGTCCCTGGAATCGACGAACTAAAAAAGAACCCCTACTTTGTGCCCAGTGCTTAGCAGCCTCGTGGTCTCTGAACCCGCGACCACGGAAGACCCCCAGCGAGGAGGCTAAAAACACGGCAACCACGAGGGCCAAAGGCGCCAAAGCTGGCGTCGGATTAACTCCTCCAGCGCCGACACGGAAAGGTCCCCGGGAAACAGCAAAAAAGGAAGAACACACGAGTGAATCGTACGGACTGCCCCAAAGCCCGGGAGCTTTAGACCCACGGAGAAATCACTTCTTTCCCTCGATGAGCACTTCGGCCACGCCCGGCCAGGCCAGTCGCCCCCGAAACCCCAGGAGCCTGTCCCCAGCGCAGAGCGGGACGAGGAGGAGCCCGGGTCTCCCTGAGGGCCGAGGGCGCCCCCTCCCCCATCCAAAGGCTCCTTCCCTCCGCCCCCACTTGCCTCGTCAGTCCTCCCCCAACGCCGTCCACTGCCCTTCCCAACCCCAAGTCGAATCCAGGTTCAAGAGCGAGAAAAGCTGATACTCGCTCAACAGCCCCCGAGACGACCCGCCGGCAGAATCCCCCCGATGGCGGCCGCCATTTTGAAACTGGAGGCGATCCTCGGCGGCGGGGGAGGCCCAGGGCGATACCATCTTCCCGGGTGGGTGCGGACGAAGCCGTGGGAAGGAGATGGCGCTCGCGACAACAAGTCTCGTCCCCTCGCGCGGAAGTCTTATTTTTAAACAATTTCTAATGCGTGAAAGCTAAAATAAGGACGAAAAGAGTCCCACATCCCGAGGAAGAAGAGGCATGGTTTCCCAGCTCCACCCCTCTCTTCGAGCCGGCGTGGCGAATGGCAGGTCCCAAGGCCGCAGCTTCCGCCGGCGCCGGTGGCTGGGTTCGTCGCTGCTCTTGGTTGTGGGGTCGTTTTGGGCACCAAGGGCGCAGGTGGGTCCGGGCTCCAGGGTGGTTCGAGGCGCTGCGGGTCCCCGTTGTCCGTTGTGGAGACGGGGCGGGTCCATGTCTAAGGAAACCCTCGGCGGCGGGGTCTGTAGGCGAGGGGTGGCCCTGAGCCCCCCGGGGCGGGCGAGCGCTCGAGACGGGAGAGGGAAAGGGGCTTTCTTCCCGTAGTCGGCTGGGCACCGGACGGCTTTTGGAAAGGGGAGTGGGCGGTTGTCGTTATTGGAAAACGTCTTTAGGGATCACCCGGTGACGGTCCCTAGTCGGGCGGGAGAGAAGACAGGCCGGGATGACGCTCCTGGGCTGGAGGGAAGGCGCGAGCATCACAGATCGACCAAGTTTTCGGCGCTCTGTGTCCTCGTTGCTCAGGATTGGAAACTAACCTCGTTCTCTTCCAAATCGCAAACCCTCTTGAGCCGACCATTCCACACACAAATCACTTTTTAAAGTGATATTAATATTTGATATTTAATTTGTACTAGGTTAATGAGACACGGTTCCAGACCTCAAGGAGTTCAGTTTCTCCGTGCATCCAGCACTGCTCTTCATAGATTATATGTATTGTACAAAACAAGCAAAACAAAAAAAGATCCAAAATGCTCTGGGGACCAATTAGAGATTAGGCCTTAATTTTTGAAATATCTATGTATCTGCGTTTTACGACATGAATTGAATTATAAAAATACACCCCAGACACAGCTTTGGGGGTTTGGTTTTGTTTAGAAGTTAGGCGGGAAAAACTGGTTGAAGAAAAAGTAACGTTGGGAAAAATGAGAACACCGAGTGAGGTCAGTCTAAATGTTTACCTCTATAGTTACCCTAACAGACAATAAAACACAAATAGCTTGGACCAAAAAGCCAGACTGCCTGAGTGTTAATACCAGCTCTGCCACTTGCTGCATCTGTGACCTTAGGCAAGTCTATGGCCCCTGGATTTCCTCATCAGAAAAAAATATGCCTACTAAATTGGGGATATTAGTGAATACACAGCACAGTATTGTGAAGATTACATGAGTTAGTGATTATGAAAAGCACTAAGAACCATACCTGACAGTGCTATATGAGCTCTTTCTAGAGCTACGCTAAAAATTTGAAACACAGCGGTAACAAAAGATGGGTGAGCAATTATGTGATTCCTTGAGTCTATAAAACTAATTAGTTTTTCTTAGGATTACCCTAGCAATCCCAGTTCTGAAGTAAAAGAAGGATTTTTCATGAGTCTTGTAAAGAAGACACTAATGGAGCACCTGGGTGGCCCAGTTGGTTAAGCATCTGACTCTTGATTGCGGCTCAGGTCATGATCTCAGGGTCATGAAGTGGTGCCCCCATGTCTGTGCTGAGCATGGAGCCTGCTTAAGATTTCTCTCTCCATTTGCTCGCTGGTCCTTCAAAAAAAGACACTAATGTGTACAGTGGCCTCATGGGCACCCATGTGGATGTCACTTTTCATCCAAACTTCAGCTTGTCTCATCGGAACCTGTCCCAGAACCTCACTGCCCTTTGCCCATCAGATAAAGTCCCCTGTGGTCTTGGGCTCATGACCAGATCCTGTGTATACTCTCCCTCCTATCCATTCTCCAAGAAATCGTTCTAGCTCACTACTTAGGTCCATAAATCTTTGTCCTTCCCAGTCATTCACTCACAGTGAAATACAGAGGACAAATTATGTTCAATGCCACTGCTCCTGAACTCCGTTAAGTAGATTATACAAGTGTAATATGAAATGTCTTTGGGACTAAGATTTGTCATTTACCTGTTAGTGATGGACTCATGGTGGCTGAACCTGACTCTGGATTTTAAATACACAGAATCCTTTTATCTAACAGTCTTCACCTATAGAGTGTATGTAAGAGCCTATGTGCAGCCAGAGTCTCAGGTTTGTCTCCCCCCTTCTCAGATTCTCAGTGTAGATAGAGCCAGACAAAAGTAGATACTTCACCTGTTGGAAGAATGACAACAATAATAATGGCTTATAACCCACAGGTGGCCATGGGCTTATTTAGAACAGTCTTGGCCTAAGTCAACAAGCACTTTTGTTGTTGGTTAAAATACAAATAGTAGGGCGCCTGGGTGGCTCAGTGGGTTAAAGCCTCTGCCTTCGGCTCAGGTCATGATCTCAGGGTCCTGGGATCGAGGCCCGCATCAGGCTCTCTGCTCAGCAGGGAGCCTGCTTCTTCCTCTCTCTCTGCCTACTTGTAATCTCTCTCTGTCATATAAATAAATAAAATCTTTAAAAAAATAATAAAATACAAATAGTATCTGACTCACCTGTGTTGAGGGTTAGGCTTGTGCGCCCCCCGCGCCCCCCCATTAAGAAATTTGAGGAACCTATGAGGGCAGGTGACAGAATACATGACCACTTGAGTTCTACAGAGACCAGTACTGTCTAGTATTTGCAGTTTTGTGCTTTCAAAGTTAAATTAGTTGATTAAGGCATGTATTATTATCCCCATACTAGACTGGCTCAAATTTATTAAACAAGTAAGTGGCTAATTTGGCGGGCACTTGGTCAGATTCACAAAGAGTGCTTCAGTATCTAAATGCAAATAATGTCACATAAGGAAGGCATAGTGCTAAGAGAACCACCATCTTCTAGGAAATAAGGTTGCTCAAGAACTATTTGCATCAAGTCAGCTAACAAGTTCTTTCAACTGTAGGTTTTTCCAGCCCCACAAGGAAGGAGGACCAAAAGTACCTATTTTGTTTGTTTTAAAGATTTATTTATTAGAGCACTCGATTACATGAGCGGGGGCGGGAGGGCAGGGGTAGAGAGAATCTTGAAAGAGATTCCTTGCCAAGTGGGGAGCCTGATCTGGGGCCCAGTTCCACAACACATGAGGTCACAACCAGAGCCAAAACCAAGAGCCCGATGCTCAACTGACTGAGCCACCCAGGCGCCCCCACCCCAAAAGTCCCTATTTTGATAAAGGCTCCCCAGATGCTTTTGATGTGCAGTCAGGTTTAAGAATTCCAGCTGTTGATGGTAGACTAAAACTTTAATTAATGACTAAACTGTAAGTTATATATATATATTTTAAATAACTTGTTAACTTTACATAATTTTTCAGACCAGTGATACTAAGACTGGAACCTGCTGTATGTAATATGCTTTATCATTTAGAGTATAGAGTAATTGTGCAACTATTAACTTCATGGCCATTTTCCAACCCGGTGTCTTTAGATAGTTATGAAGTTTGAGAAATAAAGATTTGAAATGTGTGAGAACCAGGGTCTTAGGAGAGGCAGGAATCCAGTCTCCCAAACCCTAGCACAGTTCAGCGCTGAGCACTCTTGGCAGTACTGTATTCTCTTACCAGGGTGTCATACACACTGTAAATGACTTATTCATCTTAGATTCATGCATAGGCAGATGGATTTTGATTTCATTCTTAGGTATAAATTTTTGCAAAAACTGACAGTTCAATGATTTTTTTTAATTAAGGCAAATTTACTTTCTTTATGGTGACTTCTATTCTTCCTCCTCTACCTTTTAGAAACCCTTAGAACTTAAAAGCCCTTAAGTACCATAAATTTCAATTCAAGAAGAGGCTTTTAGAGAGATATTGAGATCTAATAGAAAAAGAGCTTTGGAGCAAACCTGAGCTTGAATTTCAGCTCTGTACTTAATACCTGTTTAGGTTAAGCTGTTTTCTAGTTTATAAAATGAGGATAATAATAGTTACTTCATGTTATATATAAGATTATATGATGGCTCTGGTACCTAGTAGCCATTCTAGAAAAGTAAATTCTCTTCTGTCTCTATTTTTTGTAACATCTTTGGAAATTGATACTGAGATCTACCATGATGTTGTTGAATGCAGTTTTTTTAAATTTCATTTCCTTTCAAAAATTACTTTCAGCTTTGTACATTAGCAGTACTGTAGCTAATGAGGCTTATCTGAGTCACAATTACTGCTAATTGAAAAATTAGTTTTCATAATGATAGCTTAACTAAAGAATTCTGCTTTTGACATAGTAGTATAATTATATTTGTTTTAGCATTATAAGAGGCTCTAAAAATATTTTACACATGTGTAAAAGTTTTAATAGTAGGAGGGTACAAATATTCAGCTTTTGCAAGTAGAAGTTTTTATATTCTCCATTTCTCTGCCCTATACCATATCAGATCACTAGTAGAGCTAGAAAAATAAATTGATTTTAGTGTAGTGCAATTTTTATACTAATCACTATCACCTGTATGATTGTCATCAAGTAGATTTTAAGTTGTGTACTACATTCTGATGCCAAGCATATTTGAAGAGGCTTAGTATGCTTTTAACATATATTTCCTATATTCAGGGCTATCTTTCTGTTTCAGATGCAATTTTTCAAGATATTGCAAAGGCATTTATATTTCTGATAATCTTCCCCCCCCCACACCACTCAGGATGAATGTAATTCAGATTGTTCGTGACCACTGGGTACATATACTTGTGCCTATGGGGTTTGTCCTTGGATGTTATCTAGACAGAAGGAGTGATGAAAAGCTGACTGCCTTCCGGAACAAGAGTTTGTTGTTTAAAAGGTTAGTTTGTATACTTCTTTTAAACGAACAATTAACGAGCTCTTGGAAACCATTCTTTTTAATATCGTATGTGCCAAAAGTAAACAGAAGGGATGAGTTCCCTCCCCCTGGACTGATATTTATGTTACATTATTTTGTAGAATTAGTTGCTGTTTAATCCTTTTACAAAACTATGTCATTACCTTTGGACTGCCAGTAAGTCTTCAGTTTATGAACAGACTATTTCAAATGTCTGACTTTTTTTTTTTTTTTTGGCATTCAGGGTGCACTGTAATTTAGAAACAAAGTTTTAAACCAGCTCACCAAAGCCTTAAATAAAGCTTTAATATATTAATCATACTATCTTACTTAAGCCAGAATGTAGCTGAAATCTATGGTACTAATAGTGGCTTGGTGCCGTATTCGCAGCAACTCTGCTCGAGAGCTTTAGGTGTGGTGGCTGAGTGATCAGAAGGCAGCTGGAAGCTGTGTCTCTGGAGATGGCTCTTTTTGGCAGCAGAGAGTGAGTTAACAAGACGGTGTCTGCCACTGGGTGTGCAGCTAGGTGGGAAGAATCTCAAGGGACCAGAGGCTCGAGCAGCATTCAGAGTCCGTATGGAGAGGTTTACAGTTAAGGATTTCAAGAAAGATGAAATGAATTAGAAAGGGTTTAGAAAACCTCAAATGAACTCATTGACAGGATAATAGCTTTCATACAGACTAAGAAATTACAGTTCCTTAATCTGGAAAAATGAAATCGAAGGAATGGTAAAAGTTTAAAATCATGAGAGAATAGAATGAGTATGTTGAGTCTATATAAAAATCTTAATGGCTCAATTTAATAGAATATAAAATATTGAGTTCCTACTCCTCTGACTCTTTACCCCCCATAAAAGTTTAATTTATACTTTTTTGCTTTCCTTCCTTTTTAATTTCCACACAGGGAATTGAGACCCAATGAAGATACCACCTGGAGGTAAAGGCTGTGACTGAATTACAGAATGTTCACATTTTAAAAATTAGAGAAATAAAAACACATTCATTATTTAATTTGAAGTGTGAATCTTTTTATGCTGAAGCAGTCCACATTTTATTTTTTTTTTATTATTTTTTTTTTAAAGATTTTATTTATTTATTTGACACAGAGAGAGAGATTACAAGTAGACAGAGAGGCAGGCAGAGAGAGAGGAGAGAGGAAGAAGCAGGCTCCCCGCTGAGCAGGAAGCCCGATGCGGGCCTCGATCCCAGGACCCTGGGATCATGACCTGAGCCGAAGGCAGAGGCTTTAACCCACTGAGCCACCCAGGCGCCCAGCAGTCCACATTTTAAGTAATAGGCACACTTAGCTTAAAAATAAATAAGTATTGAGTATTTGACTGTGTACATTGATGTTAAATTTACAAGTGATGCTTCATTTTCTCTTCCTCATTTTAGACCTTAGTACTATTAAGTCATATAGCCAATTTTTTCCTGAGATATTTTTCAGAATTTTTTTTGTCCGACTTGTGCGCTTTAGAAGGATGATACTAGCAGAAAATTTTTGTGACCTGAGTTTGGCAAAGATTTCTTAAATGCAACATATGAAACATGAACTAGTTTTTAAATGTTTTGCTCTTCAGAAGACACTTTTGAAAATGAAAATGCAGCCATAAACTGGGAGAAAGTATTTGCAAAACGTAATATACAATAAAGAACTTATATCTAGAATATGTAAAGAACCCTTATAACTTAATAAGACAGCCCACTTTTTAAAAAATTATTCATTTACTTGTTAATCTCTGCACCCAACATGGGGCTCAAACTCACAACCCTGACATCAGGAGTCAAGTATTCTTCCAACTGAGCCAATCAGGCGCCCCAACCCAACTTTTTAAATGAGCAAAGGAATTTATCTTTTTTTTTTTAAGATTTTCTTTATTTATTTGAAGAGAGAGAACATAAGCAAGGGTAGTGGGAGACAGAGAAGCAGGGAGCCTGCTTCTCTGTCTTCCAGTGCAGGGTGGGCCTGATCCCAGAACCCGGGGATCATGACCTGAACCAAAGGTTAACCGACTGTGCCACCCAGGTACCCCTCAGCAAAAGATTTTAATAGATACTTCACAAAAAAAGGTAGGATGGTAACTAAAGCATATGAAAAGACTCCCAACATTAGTAGTCATTAGGGAAATGCAAATTTAAGCCACAATGAGGTACCAGTATACACCTATTAGAATAGTTAAAAGATTGATCCTATTCCCGGTGTTGGGAAGGGTACAGAGCAACTGGACCTCACGCTGCTGGCATGAATGTAAAATGTAGCTGCCAGGAGTTGTACCGCTTTGGAAATCAGTTTAGAGGTTTCAGATGAAAATAATACCTCCCGTATGAGCCAGCCATTCCACTCTGAGGTATTCATCCAAGATAAAGGAAAGCATATGTTCACATAAAGACTTATGTGAATGTTCATAGCAGCTTTTATTTGTAATAGCCAAAAATTAGAGCTAACCCAAATGTACATCAACAAATAGTGTTAAATCCTTATGATGGAATACTACTCAGCATTAAAAAAGGAATGATCTATTGCTATGACACTGATGAATTTCAAATTAATTATACTGGTTGAAAGAGACCAGAGAGAAAGCACACACTTTATGGTTCCATTTATATAAAATATTAGACACTGTAAACTATAGTAACAAAGCAGACTAGTGGTTGCCTGGAGGAGCAAGGTCCAGAAAGGGGTTAGAAGTAAGAATTAGGGTGCCTGGGTGGCTCAGTGGGTTAAAGCCTCTGCTCTCAGCTCAGGTCATGATCTCAGGGTCCTGGGATCGAGGCCCGCATTGGGCTCTGCTCTGCAGGGAGCCTACTTCCTCCTCTCTCTCTGCCTGCCTCTCTGCCTACTTGTGATCTCTCTCTCTCTCTCTCTCTCTCTCTCTCTGTCAAATAAATAAAATCTTTTAAAAAAGAAGTAAGAATTACAAGGCGGGGGAGGGCACCTGGGTGGCTCAGTTGGTTAATCGGTGCCTTCGGCGCAGGTCATGATCCCAGAGTCTTGAGATTGAGCCCCACATTGAGGTCACTGCTCAGTGGGGAGTCTGCTTCTCCCTCTGCCTCTCACCCTGCTCGTGCTCACTCACTCTCAATAAATAATAGATTTTTTAATATCTTAAAAGAATTACAAGGGGGCACAAGGAAACTTTGCGGTATAGGTTGTTCATTTTCTTACTTGTGATGGTTCTATGTATGCATACATGTTACCTATTGTATTCAAATACCTCTTCTGAGAAAACGTTTTAGGTAATATTGAATTTAGGAGAAGTAAAATTACAATAAAATAATACTCCCTAATTATCACTGATTGGGTCTTTGCCAATATAGTTAAAGATCTCAGTATGAAATCACCCTGGATTAGGATAGGATCTAAATCCAATCATTGTTACTTATAAGAGGAGAGGACAGAGACCCAGAAGGAAAAAGTCCACATGAAAACCAAAGCCAAGGTTGGAGTTCTGCAACCACAAGCCAGCTAATGCCACAGGCCTCTTGAAGCTGGAAGAAGTGAGGACAGGATTCTCCCTGTCACCATGGAACATGACCCTGCTAACACCTTGGTTTCAGACTTGTGGCCTCAAGAAGAGTGAGAGAATAAATTTGTTTTTAGTCACCAAGTTTGTGATGATTTGGTACAGCAGCCGTAGCAAATGAATACAAGCACATTTTTTTCTGAATAACTAATACAGTAAATATTTTTAAAATCAAGAATGAAACTAAACAGTGAGAAGTCTCATTCCCACCCAGTCTCCTATTTGCCTAGTTCTCGTCCCATCTCAACCAAGTACATAACCTCAGAATTTCCCGTATATTCTTCCAGAGATTTGTAATGTATATGAACAACAACAAAAATAAAATAGATACATGTTTCTGTACACACACACTTTCTTTAAAAATAAATCAGGAGGGACACCTAAGTGGCTCAGTCAGTTAGGCATCTGACTTCGGCTCGGGTCATGATCCCAGGGTCCTAGGATGGAGTCTGGCATCTGGCTCCTTGCTCAGTGGGGAGCCTGCTTCTCCCTCTGTTGCCCGCCCTGCTTGTGCGTGCACTCTTTCCGTCAAATAAAATCTTAAAAAAATAAATAAAATCAGGAAAAAATGGTTTGCATATTTTTTCACTTAATGAGATCCTGATTTGTTTCCCCGGTTAGGCCACAGTTCCTTAAGAACATGTATGGACTGTTTCCCCAGTACAGAAATGTGGACTGTGCGCCCAGGGGCATTCAGTAAAGGGTAACCAGGTAACCTTGAGCAGTTGGTCCTCATTGGTACTCTCCATTTCCTTACCTCCCACTGCCCATTCTGTTCCTCTGAGCTGGCACTCACTGATGTCCCCAGTGGTCTCCATAGCACACAATTTAGTGGACTCTTGTAAGTCCTTATGTTGCTGGACCCCTTGGCCGCAACTGACACTGATTTTTGAAACACTCCTTTCTCAGGGCTTTGAAAATGTCACACTCTCCTGCTTTTCCTCCCTTCTTGGCTATTCCTTCTCTACCTTCAAGGTTCTACTCTAAATCCTCTTTTCAATCGCTTCCTTCCCCCCTAGATGATTTTATTCGCTCCTGTGAAATAACTCCCCATTCTACAGTAAAACTAAGCCCCTGAATCCGGACCACTTATATAGGAAGGAAGAAAGGAAGGAGGGAACGAGAAAGAGAGAGAAAACCTCCACTCACTATTTGTCTTATATATCATAGGTATCCCCCAAACCTTGCCCCTTCCTCCAGTATTCCCTATCTCAGTGAATACTTCTCCTGCCACAGTGGCTGCCTAGGGCAGAAACCCAGACATCATCCCTAACATTTCTGTGTCCCTCACTCTCCACTCTCACCAAGTTCTGTTGAGTCTCCCCACTTCCGAATCATCTCTCAAAATGGTCTCCCCTCCACTGCAGGTCATTGGCCCAAACACCATCATCTCTCCCAAGATTCCTTCTACAGCATCATCTCTTTTCTGCAGCTAGAGTGATCTTTATAAAATGCAAATCTGAGCATCTCCTTTAAAAACTTTATATAACTCCCCAATTGTCTTTTAAAAGCATAACTTTCTTAATCTAATTTCAAGATGCAAAATCTTCTTTCCTACTCCTTCAGCTTCATCAAACCCCTTCCCCCACTTTACCGGACTTTTCAGTTCCCCCAACTCATGGTTCCTTTTCAGGGTCAGAACGCAGACACTCAGTTTGGACCCCAGCAAGGGCAACTCACTAGTTGACCTTGGAGCCCGGTTCTTTTCTTAACCTCCCTGTGCATCAGTGTCCTCGTGTAAAATAGGGATCATAACAACACCTACATCAAATGTCGTTTTATTAAATTCGTTCATATATGCAAAGTGGTTCAAAAAAGAATGCCTACCTTACAGTAAGCTCTCTATAAATATTAATTATATTTTTACACAAGTGCTAGGTGTTGGGGAATCCAATGATGTGTTCTTCTTAATCAGGCTTTCAGTGGGGGAGGAGGAGAAAGATAATAATGAAATGAAAGATGAAATAATTTTACGCAGATACGGTCAGCAGAAAGTACAAAGTGGAAAGCATAAAAGAACACAGAATCCAGGTGTTCCTCATCCAGACCCCTTAACAGCCTAAAAATCCATAGCAATGGGTGGGAAGCGGGGAAGTTCCTCCAGACCGTAGGTGGCGCTGCAACACCCCCAGCCGGCCAGATCAAGGGATACGGGAGGACGCGCTACAGAGGTCACGTGTGCTCGCATTTACCGCCCCCGCGTTCACTCGCTCTTCGTTCCACGTGATTCACATCTCGGGGATGATTGGTCTGTGCGAGGCACGTGGGCAGGGCGGCTCGAGGCGGGGCGGGGCCGGGTGGG
>LNAC01000012.1:3524769-3546404 GCA_002007465.1 Ailurus styani | reverse complement strand
GAGCAGAGAGCCCGATGCGGGCCTCGATCCCAGGACCCTGAGATCATGACCTGAGCCGAAGGCAGAGGCTTTAACCCACTGAGCCACCCAGGTGCCCTGTCCTTCACTTTTCTTCCTGCTTTATTTCACCATCTGGGCAGGATCTCTGGTTGGTGTAGTTATTAAGTGAGAACAGGGACACACACTTAAGTTGGTATTGCATGCAAGTATTTTAGGATAGAGGAATACAGAGATTGGGTTTACAGTCAACCACTTTAAGTTGTTTCTAGTTGAAAGAGTCCATTTGTTTCTAGGAAGTTAAAGAGGGCACACACATGTGGTGGTAATGGCTCTTCCTTCCAGATTGGTTGTTGGACTTAACATCCTCACATCTGCTATGTCACAGATGGGTGTGGACATATGAACTGCCTTATTCAGATTTGTCCTTGAAAGTTTCAGAGCCTTTCTTATATTTACAGAATAATAGCACGATATTTTTAAGAAAACTTTTCAAAAACTTACTTAAATAAGGATAAATATAGGATTGCTTAAATTGGTAAATAAAATGATTGGTTTTTTATTCTGTTTTCTTTTGTTTTCAGGTAGTTCCAGAAGTATATCTCAAGATAATCCACAGACATCGGGTACACATCTTACTTCAGAAGAGCTCCGGAAGAGAAGAGAAGCCTACTTTGAAAAGTAAAGCAGTTGGTACAATATTAAAATTGCATATTTAATGTGTACTTTGTCTTGTCTACAGTTTATACACATAGAACTTTGGTTTAAACTATTTTATTTAGGATTCTCACCTTTTATTTATTTATTTATTTAAAGTTTTGTGTTTTTTTTTGTTTTTTTTTGTTTTTGACACAGAGAGAGAGATTACAAGTAGGCAGAGAGGCAGGAAGAGATAGGGAGAGGAGGAAGCAGGCTCCCTGCTGAGCAGAGAGCCTGATGCGGGCCTCGATCCCAGGACCCTGAGATCATGACCTGAGCCGAAAGCAGAGGCTTTAACCCACTGAGCCACCCAGGCGCCCGGATCCTCACCTTTTAAAAGATTGGTTACCCCCTGAACTCTATGAACATCTGAGTATATTTTTTTAAAAGTTTACAGCAAATGAACTGAAATGATACGTAGTTTTAGGGAAAACCTTTGTCTTAATACCAGTTAAGTTAATATGAAATAAGGTGAAGGAAACCCAGTAAAATTTCAGTCATCAAAAGAAAATGGAATTGAACCAAAGCAAGAACAATGCCTAGTGATCCTCTGGATATGCTTCTTGGTTACCTGACCAACCCTGCAAAGTTCTTCTGTTACTTAACAGGAAAAACAGCGTTGTGGTCAGGGAACACATCCCAGATAGACGTGGTGGGTCCTTGTTCTTACTGCCACTTGAGGGGTTATTGCAGGCCTGCGGCATAGGGACCTGGGGGCAAACCATAAACCTGAATCATCAGCTCTCAAAACCCAGCTGCTTAAGTGCTCTCAAATTAGAAAATAAAAATGTCATCCTTTCCAGTAACTACCATGCACAAGTTGTCTTCCCTTTTTCTTCTTTTAAGGATAAAACTTTAGAGTTACACAGTAGTCTTTAGATAGGCAGATATTCAGATCCTCTGATCAGAAACCAGAAGGCCAGTGGCTGAATCTGGCCTGATCATTGTGTTTCATCAATTCTGAGATGTACATATTTTCACATTTCAACATCTCTGCAATTAAGCATCTTACAATCATAATTGGCAGTATTAGTGGAATCTAAAATATTGGAGCATTTTACATTTGATGGTGTAATGAAGATAATATTTACCTTGTTTTCTGTTTTGTTTTTCTAAGTCACAGCTCAGAAGTATATGAAGGAAAGTTCTGATCAGCTGACATCCTCTTAATGTGAGATATTTCTAGTCTTTATTCAGTGATAGATTAATGGATTTAGTTATATAAAATTTCAAAATAGTACTTATTAGTGCTTTACTTCCTTTCAAATTTTTAATTTTTTCAGTTTTTTAATTTTGATAAACTTCACATATCTATAAAAGTAGAGAAACCAGCCTAATGAACCCATTTACCTAACATTGCCCACCTTTAATCAATATCAGCACGTGGCCAGTCAGAGTTTTCTGTGCCCCCATCTCTCCTGCTTTCCCCTCTCCCAGTTTTGTGACAAACCTAAATTATTGTATCCTTTCACCCATTTTTTGGAATATAGTGAAATGTTATTGTCACACTGTAATGTTAATAATTATCACATGTGGGCGCCTGGGTGGCTCAGTGGGTTAAAGCCTCTGCCTTCGCCTCAGGTCATGATCTCGGTCCTGGGATCAAGGCTCGCATCAGGCTTTCTGCTCAGCAGGGAGCCTGCTTCCTCCTCTCTCTCTCTCTGCCTGCCTCTCTGCCTACTTGTAATCTCTCTGTGTCAAATAAATAAATAAAATCTTAAAAAAAGGGCGCCTGGGTGGCTCAGTGGGTTAAAGCCTCTGCTTTCGGCTCAGGTCATGATCTCAGGGTCCTGGGATCGAGGCCCACATCGGGCTCCCTGCTCAGCGGGGAGCCTGCTTCCCCCTCTCTCTCTCTGCCTGCCTCTCTGCCTCCTTGTGATCTCTCTCCCTCTGTGAAATAAATAAATAAAATCTTTAAAAAAAAAAATCTTAAAAAAAAATTATCACATGATAATTATTGGTAATTCTACAATATAATCAAACATCTAGTTAGTGTTAAAAATAAGGGTCGCCTGGCTGGCTTAGTCAGTGGAGCAGGTGACTCTTGATTTTGGAGTTAATTTCAAGCCCCACATTGGGTGTACATATTATTTATAAAATCTTTTTAAAAAGCAACTTAAGGGCGCCTGGGTGGCTCAGTGGGTTAAAGCCTCTGCTTTTGGCTCAGGTCATGATCTCAGGGTCCTGGGATCGAGGCCCGCATCGGGCTCTCTGCTCAGCAGGGAGCCTGCTTCCTCCTCTCCCTGTCTCTCTGCCTGCCTCTCTGACTACTTGTAATCTCTCTCTGTGTCAAATAAATAAATAAAATCTTTGAAAAAAAAATAAATAAAAATAAATAAAAAGCAACTTAAAACTTTAATTAGATAAAAACAAATATTCTAGGATATTTAAGACATATCAAAATTAAAGGAAAACAATCCTAGCCTTTAATAATTAACGTTAGTATTTTGACTCATTCTCTTCTAGTCACACAGACATATGTATATTGTATGTTAGTTACATCCATTTTCCCCTTCTAGTCTTTCCCTCTTCTAGTCTTTGTAATAGGTTGCATGATATTTTATAAAATGAATGTATATATCATAATTTATATGTGAACCTTTGATTTTTACTATTACAATCAATAGTGCAATGCATAATGTTTGTACTAACCCTGTGCCTCTAACTTCTCATCATTTCTTCCAGTTATTCTGAGATTTTTGGGTCAAAGAACAGAAACATTTCTTAAGGTCTTGGTTCAGATTTCTAAACTGCTTTCCAGAATGTTCCCAAATGATACTTCTATCATCCTTATTTCACATTCCATTTTTTGCCAGAATAAGTTGGTCCAGACAGACATACTTTATAGCGAAACTACAAAATTCACAAGTAGATCTAAGAAAAAGAAAATTTTTTATAGTTTAAAGTATAAGCAATAAAGTAAAAACAAATCCCTTTTTAAAAAATTTTTTTTAGTTTTTTTTTGGGGGGGTAGGTGGATTGAAAATGTGGAACTTTAATATATTTAATCCTCGTAGTAGAAAGGATTTAAAATGTTTGCGCATCAGTACAGCTCCTTCCTGGTTGGAGGATAGTTGATGGGAGAAAGGTGTGCAGTGATGGTTTCTAGCTTCAGCTTCATCCTCTGCCTCCTGGTCTGACCTTGAAAATACTGCTGGGAACTTAAGGAGAACTAGGGAATATTTTACAGAATCACATGTTGCTGAGAAGAGTTAAGAGCTAACTTCTTGATGTTTCTTTTTAGCATTATTTAGCATTCAGAATCTTGTAGGACTCATTAGTAAAGGAGCTGAGAAACAGTATTAGTTTCTAATATTAGGCTTTTCACTAGAATTCCTGATTACTAAGAGTACAAAGTCCTTGTCTCTCTAGCTTCATTCTTTGGGAACTTGGCTCTAAGGTTATTGAGCTAACTCTTTGTTCCTTCTGACCCTCTCCAAATGGACCGTGGTGCTAATTTGTTACCCAAACGAATTTTGAATTCAAAATAAGGGTTTTTTTCCATTCAGATGGTTTATTTGTTATTCATTCAAAGAGTTTTTTTTTTTTTCTATATAGTATTTCAAGCTTCATGACTAATGCAGTAACCACCATATTGGTGCATCAAACATAAAAATACCATTTAAGGGCGCCTGGGTGGCTCAGTGGGTTAAAGCCTCTGCTTTCGGCTCAGGTCATGATCTCAGCGTCCTGGGATCGAGGCCCGCATCGGGCTCTCTGCTCAGCAGGGAGCCTGCTTCCTCCTCTCCCTGTCTCTCTGCCTGCCTCTCTGTAATCTCTCTCTGTGTATCAAATAAATAAATAAAATCTTTAAAAAAAAAAAAATACCATTTAAAAACCTACCTGCTACAAAGTCATTGTTAATGGGGGCACCTGGGTGGCTCAGTTGGCTAAGTGTCCAACCCTTGATTTCAGCTGAGGTCATGATCTCAGGGTCGTGAGATCCAGCGCTGCACTGGGCTCCCCGTTCAGCAGGGAGTTGGCTTCTCTCTTTCTCCCTCTGCCCCCACTTGCACATATGTGCACTCTCTTCCTCTCTCTAAATTAAATCTTTAAAAAAAAAAAAAACACCAACAAAGTCATAGTTAATGGGGTGCCTGGGTGGCTCAATGGGTTAAAGCCTCTGCTTTCAGCTCAGGTCATGATCTCAGCGTCCTGGGATCAAGGCCCACATTGGGCTCTCTGCTCGGCGGGGAGCCTGCTTCCTCCTCTCCCTATCTCTCTGCCTGCCTCTCTGCCTACTTGTAATCTCTCTCTCTGTGTCAAATAAATAAATAAAATCTTAAAAAAAAAAGTCATAGTTAATGAATGTTACATAATATGTTCATAGCCGAGATATATATTTTTCCAGTAGTAATCTCTAAATCCATTACCTATTATTAAACCCCAAGTAAAACTCTTACTGTGTCAGCAGTGTCACTATAAGACCTACCTTAAAAACTCACAAATTGAGCATCAAATTAGGCAGTGTATGTAAAACTATTGTGTAAACTGTAAAGTATTCCACAAATATCTTAGCATTTTTAATTCTTCTCCAGGTGTAGCTCCAAAATGATGCAGATTCTTTCCTTCTGTTACTAAAACAACGTTTCCCAACAAAGAGGGACTTGTCTTCATGGTCATGGATTGCTCTGATTTTTTGATTGTCTAGCACTTGAGCCACCACCTCAGTGGCGTGGCATCACAGGATTCAGTTTAAGAAACAAGCTACTAGAGGTATTTTAAGCAGGAAAATATTTAGTATAGAAACCCAGGGCTTCCACAGTCTTAGGCAGAGCTGGAGGTGCAGTGTGTAGGCCGGGCTTCCAGAACTCCAAAGACCAGCTTGTTCGAAGAGCTGCACCCACTGCCCCAGTTGGCATGATGGGCAGTCAGGATGTGGAGTTGAAGAACACACTGCCATAGCTGTGATCCTAGGATCAGGAAGCCGCCACCACAGTTGTCTAGACATGGGAGCACGAAGTCTAGCCCCCACTCCAGCTGCCATGAAGCAGAATCTTGGGACTTTACTTGCAGCTCCTTGACTTGACTTGCCAACAGAGAACAGCCAAAGCAGCAGGAGGATGGCTGTGTCTCATTTCTGCGAGGGCTTAACTGATAACCAGAATCCTAGTTGTACAGAGACCTAAGATGTGGTTTTTAGCTTTCTAGCCTCTGATTCCAAGGGCACATTCAAATCCATGGTGGGAATGGTGCCGATTTGCTGTTTGAACATGTTGCATCTTAACTGTGTCATCAAATATGAAAGGTGTCAAAATTGTTTCAAGGTTGGCACCTCATTTACTTCTCACTTTTCATAAATTTTAAGTAGAATAAAGGTTATCCCTCTTAAGGTTACTGCCTCACCTATCACTCTCTTGTATTCTGCCATACTGGCTTGATTGAAGGGGGAAAGGGCATGGAGAGAGATCTGATGGGCCAAGATTCGCCCTGCCTCGCAGCCTGTCTGTCTCGTGCATGTCCCAGACTCGGGGTGTGCTGGTGGGAGCATCCTGCCCTCTTCTGCATCATTAGCCACGCATGCCTGAGAATAAACTGAGACAAGTGTCAGTACACTTGGGTTTTCTTTGTTACTCATATTGAAAACAGAAGATTGAGACTCTAAGGGGAAAAAAGTATGCTATTCTATTAATAATGTTACGGGTAAATTAAAAATACTGGTTCCTTTAAAAATCCTTCTAAGCATTTTTTTAAAGCTATGGCTTCTCAGAGTATCAGCTATTTATGTTTTGTTTAATTTTCAACATAATATGTATGTATGATGTGAAATAATTTGAAATTTTTGTAAAAGCAGAAGTAGTTCACAGAACTCCTCTATACCCTTTGCCCCAATTCCCCAAATGTTGACATTTCTGAGGGATTTGAGGATTACTTGCAGACATGATCTCCCATTACATCTCAGTACTTCAGTATGTATTTTTTTATATACAAGGACACTGTCCTTTATTTACATCATAACCATTGTGTTTACAGTTCTAAAATGTGGATTTTTCTGACATTGTTTTTCCACCTGAAAAAAATACAGGGAAAATTTAATGCATTAAATGGTACTGAAACTTGATCATGCATCTTAAAAAGTTATGTTCTTTCATTTATCAAGTATTTGGTGAATGCCTACTATGTGACAAGCACTATTGTAGGCACTTGGGAAGCGAGATAAGGTTTGTGCTCTTGTTAGCTGATGCTCGAAAGAGGGAGACACAGAATATCAGATGGTGATAAGTTGATGCCAGAAATTGAAAGGGAGCCACAATGAGATAATGAGAGTGCCTGGAGGCCGCTGCAGGTAGCTGGTCAGGAAAGGTCTCTCCCAGGACACGCTGAAGCTCAGAGCTGAATGACGAGGAGGAGCTGGCCATAGGAAGATCATGTTAACTTGCATGGTAACTGGGATGCTTTATATTCTCAAAGGCGCTTATTTTTAGTGACTTGCAACAATATTAAGGATCTGTAAACCAACACATTTGCATAAGAACAGCTACCAGTGAATGCTTATGTTTATGTGTGATTTTGCGGTGAAAATCTTTAGCTATTAATTTGCTAATTCAGGTTTTATATCTAGGTTTCCTAGGATAGGCACTGTGATACTTTTTAAGTAACATAAATCAGACTGATCACTCTGGCATTCTTTTGTGGAGCTTGTGACAATGACTCTTGTTTTGTGGAACCTTATATTTTCCATGTGAATACTTTTCTCGTGGCATATTTATTCTTAGGGCTTGTTTTTTTAACATACATTCACTTTTGACGGTTTCAGGCAGCAGCAGCAGCAGCAGCAGCAGCAGCAGCAACAGCAACAGCAGCCACCGCCGCAGCAAGGTCCCCCGGGACAGCTTCCACACCCATGTGAGAGGCCGACCACGAGTGCAGGAGCACCAGACAGTGATCCAGGTACGCGTCTCTGCCCAGGCTCGGACACAAGCTCCTTGTGATCTTGGCTTTACGGGCTTTTTTTCTCCCCTCTTTAATTGTATGGAAACTCTTGAGATAACTTTGTAATCTACTAAATATCCTTAGATTAAGAAGCAGGCGGACTAGAGCACTCAGTGAATATGGGTCTTTAGAATCATAAACCACAGGGCACCTGGGTGGCTCAGTCGTTAGGCATCTGCCTTCGACTCCAAGTTGGGGCTCCCTGCTTCTCCCTCTCCCGCTCCCCTTGCTCGGGTTTCCTCTCTCGCTGTCTCTCTCTGTCAAATAAATAAATAAAATCTTTTAAAAAAAATTATAAACAATGCCTGCAACTTCACAGTAATTAATGCATTCTCTAAAAGTTCCTCAGAGATAATGGATACTAGTAGGTGGAAGATGAATACCTTTTACCACCTGGAAAACTAAAACTCCCAAGTGTAGTCTAGAATTATTTATCAGGCCTTGGTTTAATAGGTCTTAAACTTCGGTCAATTATTGGTAGCACAAGTTGAGTAAAAAAACAACTGTATGTGACAAAGGCCTTATAAACAGACCATGTAAAGAACTCTCAAAACTGGAAGAAGAAAATTCAGATGAACAGATCCTTCACCAAACATGGTTGACAAATAAGCACATGAAAATATGGTTACTATTAATAATCATTAGGGAAATGCAAATTAAGAATACAAAGAGATACCACTACATACCTTATTATAAGAATGGCTTAAAAAAATTGACAGTACCAAATGCTGGCTAGGATCAGAGCAACTATACACTCATACATTGTTAGTAGGAATATAAAATGGTACGGTAACTTTGGAAAACGGTTTAGTGTTTTCTTATAAATTTAAATGTACACTTAACCATGTGACTCAGTAGTCCCAGTCCTAGGTATGTAACCAAGAAAAAAGAAAACGCAAGTTCACAGAAAAACTTGTAGGTGAATGTGCCCACACCAGCTTCATTCGTAATTGTCAAAAACTAGAAGTTACCTAACTGTTGTCCTTCAGTGGTGAATAAGTGCACAAACTGTGGTACTTGCAAACAATGGACTACTATTTAACAATAAAAAGGAATGAACTGGGGTTTTTTCCTATTCCTCCTGCTGTTTACAGCTAACAAACATGGAGATTTATATCAAACAAATGTAAGAAAAATCTGAAAGGTAGAGAGAAGACAGGCTGTATAGGAGACTCAAGGACCAGAGGAATGATAGAGTGGTGTGTAGCCTGGATTTTCTTTTTGTCTCACATGTTCTTGACTTGGTGCTGAGGAAGCCACAGCAAGGACGAAGTAAAGCCTATTCTATGCGGTCAGAAGGGACTGACTACCTAGCAAGTAAAAACTTTGAGATAATAAATATTCCAGCCAAACAGGATTAGGTCAATAGACTGGCCTTACTGTCACCTACTCCATGGACACAGGCCAAGTAGGAGCAGACACTGGTATCCCACCTGGCAGGAACGAGGTGTACCTCCTGCTTCCCCTGGCCAGGGTGGTGTCAGAGAAAGCCAAGTGGGGAACTGGGACTTTCGGTCCTTCCAAGAGACAATGAGGGGTTCTTTCCCATAGTGTCCGTGGTCATAGGGAGCCTAGACTTACACCCACCAATACAATATGGAGGTTTCCCTCTGGCTTCTTGCCTGGGTGGTTTCAGAAGAGGCTCAGTGGAGAATCAGGGTTTACTGATTCGAGGCAGTAATGAGACCACACCCAGAATGTCAGGGAGAGGCGGTAAGGAGGCATTCCTGCCCCTTCCAGTCAGGCAGGTAACAGTGGAGGACAGTGGGGAGCCAGAACTCCCACAAGTGCACAGCAGTAAGGATCACACCCACATTCCCCCTCTCTGACCGCAACAGGGCAGCACCCCTCTCCCCCACTTGGTGCTGTGTCAGAAGCCTCCTAAAAGAGAAGATTTAAGACTTACAGTCTGGGCGCCTGGGTGGCTCAGTGGGTTAAAGCCTCTGCCTTCGGCTCAGGTCATGATCTCAGGGTCCTGGGATCGAGGCCCGCATCGGGCTCTCTGCTCCGCGGGGAGCCTGCTTCCTCCTCTCTCTCTCTGCCTGCCTCTCTGCCTACTTGCGATCTCTCTATCTGTGTCAAATAAATAAATAAAATCTTTAAAAAAAAAAAAAAAGACAGTCTTACAACACGCAACACCACAGTTGTGCAGGATGCCAGAAGTGTTAATCATACCAAGAGCCAGGGAAAATTCAACTTGATTGAGAACAGACAGTTCATAGACACCATCACCAGAATGACACTGGTATCAGAATAAGTCTCACAAGGATTTTTAAAGCAATCATCATAAAAATGCTACACTGAGCAATTATGAACATGCTTAAAACAAATGAAGAAATAGCTTCAAGAAAGAAATAGAAGGTGAACTAAATGGAAATTTTAGAACTGAAAAATAACAATACCTGAAATTTGAAAATGCAGTGGTTGGATCCAACAGGTGAATGGAAGGACACAGGAGAGAATCCATGAACTTGAGGACAATAGAAATTACCCATTCTGAGCAACAGAGAGAATTAGACTGGAAAAAATTAAAGCCTCAACACCTGTGGGACTAAGTAGACGATCTAATGTGCCATGGGAATCCCAGGAGATGAGAAGGAGGGTGGGGCTGAAGAATGTTTGAAGACATAATGGCTGAAAATCCCCAGCTTTGGCAAAAGATCTAAAACTACAGAGTGGGGGCACCTGGGTGGCTCAGTAGGTTAAGCGTCCGACTCTTGATTTTGGCTCAGGTCGTGATCTCACTGTGTGAGATCAAGCCCCGTGCTGGGCTCCACTCTGTGCGTGAAGCCTGCTTAAGATTCTCTCTCTCTCCCTCCCTCTCTGCCCCTCCCTGCCTAAAAAATAAATAAATAAAACTGCAGAATTAAAAAGCTGACTGAACCTCTGACAGTTAAGCCCAAGGAAATTTATGCCAGAACATCATAGTCTAACTTCTGAAAACTGAACAAAAGAGGAAAATTTTGAAACCAGCTAGAAACATCTTGCCTGTAGCAATTTGTATGACAGCACATTTCCATCTGAAATCATGGAGATCAGTAGGAAGTGGCACAACATTTTCTAAGATTTAGTTACTTTAGAGAGAATCTTCAGGCATGCATGAGCAGGCGGAGGGGCAGAGGCAGAGAATCTTCAAGCAGATTCCCCACTGAGCACAGAGCCTATTTTAGGGCTCAGTCTCTCGACGCTCAGATCGTGACCTAAGCCAAAATCAAGAGACAGATGCTTAACCAACTGAGCCAGCCAGGTACCCTTTATTTTTCAAGTGTTGGAAAGAAAAAACAACCCAGGGGCACCTGGGTGGCTCAGTCGGTTAGGCATATGCCTTTGGCTCAGGTCATGATCCCGGAGTCCTGGGATCGAGTCCCGAGTCAGGCTCCCTACTTGGTGGGGCGTCTGCTGCTCTCTTTCCCTTTGCCCCTCCCCCTCGCTGGTGCTGTCTCCCCTCTCTCTCTCTCAAATGAATAAATAAGATCTTAAAGAAAAGATGGGGGGGGAGAAAAAAAACAAAAAACAAAACCCTAGCATTCCCAGTGACAATTTCCTTCAGGAACGAAGAGAAAAATTAAGAGAATTTTCATCGGTAGACCCATCCTAAAATAATGGCTAAAGGATGTTATCTAAACAGAAATAATAAGAGAATTAATCTGGGAACATCAGAAAGAAAAAAAGAATAGTAGTAAGAGTAAAAATATTGGTAAACAATAGATACTCCTCTCCTTTTGAGTTTTCGAAATTATGTTTGATGATTGAAGCAAGAATTAGAATATTGATTTTGTTTTTAGTGTATATGTAGAAAATATTTAAGGCAATTACATTATAAATGGGAGAGTAAAGGGAGGTGAAGTTTCTATGTTTTTCAACTGTTACAGCCATTCTGGAAAATAGTTTGTCAATTTCTTTAAAAAAGTGAATTTGTACTAACTATATAACCCAGCAGTTACACTCCTGGACATTTATTCCAGAGAAATGAAAACTTACCTGTCCATGCAAAAACCCTGTACACAAATGTTCATAGCAGCTTTATTTCTCATAATCAAAATCTGGAAACAACCAAAATGTCCTACAGGAAGGCAGATGGTTAAACAAATGGTAGTACATATGTGGAATACCACTCAGGACTAAAAAGAAACCAGCTCTTGGTACATGCAGCAGTTTGGATGAGTCTCCAGGGCACTATGCTGAGTGCAGGAAAGATCTCTTACAGTGTGATTATATTTATGTAACATTCTAAAAATGACAAATTTGGGGGCACATGGGTAGTTCAGTCAGTTAACCATCTGCCCTGGGCTCAGGTTATGATCCCAGGGTCCTGGGATTGAGTCCTGCATGAGGCTCCCTGCTCAGCCAGGGAGTCTGCTTCTCCCTCTGCCTCTCCCCCTGCTTCTGCTCTCTCTCTCTCTCTCTGTCAAATAAATAAATAAATCTTAAAAAATAAATAAATAAAAAGGACAAGTTTGTAGAAATGGAGAACAAATCAGTGGCTGCCTGCACTTAGGGAAGGTGGGTCGGGGCAGAGAAGTGGGTGTGAATCAGAAGGGACAGCAGGAAAGAGATCTTTGTGGTGGTTGAACAGTTCTCCGTCCTGGTTGTAGTGCTGGTGGTTACACGAATCTACATGTATGACGAGATAGCACAGAACTACATACAACTTTGTACCAATGTCAATATCCAAGTTTCAGGTTAAGCTATAGTGCCCTAGGATTTAACTATTGGGTGAAATTGAGCCGAGTGTACACGGGACCCCTCTGAACTATCTTTGCAACTTCCTGTAAATAAATTATTTAAAAACAATATTTAAGTAACATGTGTGTGTGTATATATATGTATACACACACACAACTATGTTAAATCTTCTTTCACTTAGCATAATGCACTTGTTTTGAAATATAGAATAAATGTATTACGGGGATTGACCCCAAAGGGGCAGCATGTGCAAATTTTGGGGAGCAGTGGAGCAGGTCTGTATCTGGGTGGTGATGGTAGTTATACAGCTGTATGTATTTGTCAAAACTTATAAAACTGTAAAAGAGCGCCTGTTACTTTATTTAAGTATTAAAAATTTAAAAAGGAAGCTATACTAGTCAAATATATTTTCTAAGAGCTTACCTTTTGATGACTTTGAGAATTTTCCAGAAATGTCTAAGAGAGATACTTGTTTTCTTTCCCAACAGGAGATGCTATGAGTGAAGAAGACATGCTTCAGGCAGCCGTGACCATGTCTTTAGAAACTGTTAGAAATAATTTCAAAACAGAAGGGAAAAAATAATACCTTTTACAAATCATTTAGATATTCATATTTTCCAACATTATTATTCTGTGTGGTTACAGCATAGAGGGTCCATTTTAGTAATGTGTCAAACAACGTTCAACAGAGGAGATAAGACTTTTAGGTGGTTTGCAACAAAAAAATGAGAAAGTGGAAAAATGCATCAGTTGTGGAACTAAATAGTGATCCTCCAAACACTAGCCAAAGAGGCATATAGCAATTAAAGAAATTTAAAATAGTTTTCTAAATGTTCCTTTTTCTTTTTGAGTGTGCAATATCTAACATGTCTAAAATTAGGGCATTTTTCTTGGATCTTTTTGCAGACCAACTAATTAGCTCTTGCCACAGAACTTTTTCCATACATGTTCTTCTCATCCTTTCTTTTCAGGTCATTTGACTCACTTTCCATCATCTCATAGTTGCTTTTTTTTCTCATTAACCAAGTTAACCTTTTAGGACAGTGTCTCTTTTCTGCGTTGATAGTAGTAACGGTTCCAGACAGATTCACTGCTTTCCCTCCAATAATGTAGCGTGCCCTTGGATGTTTTCTCATGTTATTTCTTTGATCACAGTTTTCTTTGCTACTTGGTCTTCCTTACTTTTCTACACTCTTTTGAAAGATGGTAATCTTTCTTGAGGTTTTGCTTTTTAAGCCCTCTAAGATGGGATCATTAGTTCATGATTCTGGTGCATTCCAAAACTCTAAAATCAACTCTGCCCAAGTATTTGAGAATAAATGAGGATTTTTTTAAATGTGTGAGCACATCGTTTTTCAGATGTTTTATGAATGTCTTCTCAATTATGTTAGACTGTCACAGCTCTGCCATGACCTTTTCTCCTGCACCTTGATTATTTCCTTTTCTCCAGTTGAGAAAAATAGGAGAAGCACAGTATGCAAGCAAGTTTCCTTCTGTGTCAGATTTAACAAATAATACCCACCATGAATGTACGGGAGACAAAATTTGGCTTTCGATTTAGCGGCAGCTTCATTTTATTCTCTCTTGTGACTGGAGCTCTCTTGTTTACGGTGGAGTCACAGAACATAGATGCCTGCTTCTGCTGCATATCTTGTAGTAGGTATTGCTTGCCAGAGATGATGATCTGGAACATGAAAATAATCTAACAGAAGTACATTTACATTTATACTGTGATTTGACACTCAAATCATGTTTAAGTAGCTTAAGAATTACAGAAGTCACACAGTACCTAATGGGTCTGTAAATAAGAAAGACTTTAGTTTTGATAAACATTCTTTAATTGGGATGCACAGAGAGTTTCTTGCTGTGTCAGTATAGTGGTATGATTTTGGTGAAAATTAACTATGTCTCTCTGAAACGGACATTTCGGATTCTGTCACTTATTCCCTATCCCTCATTCTCCACCCCCTTTGAAGCCCTTTGGAATGTTGAAGTGTTCATAAGCTAAGAGTTAGGAAATTTCAGCTAACGATATAGAAGATTAAAGTATGATATTTTGCCATTATTAATGTATGGCTGTACACATTTTATCAGGGAAATTTTTTTGACCTAGGATTTATTGCTGAGTTGAAAAGAGATGAAAAAAAATGCCTTTTGTGATTATGAAATAGTGCTCTCTTTTTTTGGATAGAGACAAATTTCTTTTTTAGTCATTATTTTGTGCCAAATAACATTTTCTGAGGTTTCCCTTGCAAAAAGTAGACCGTTATACTTTAAAATCTAAAGTTTTCTTTTGAGAATTGAAAATGTTTCAGAAGAGTTATAAAACTTTAGAATCGCAAGGGACATTGGAGTTTAGTACTGCTCCCTCAAGATTTATAAACCAAAATTTTTAAGATTGAACATTTCTGTAGTTATCCCCAATATGCTTGTCCTGTTTTCCATGGATATTAGTTTTTACCTTGTCCCATTGAAAAATTACATTAAACTTTTCATACATTTGAATGGGTGAGTTACCTAATATAAAAATGAGAAAAGAAATATGCATTTGAAAGTTTTAACCTTAGAGTTTATAAAGCTCTTATATTACACCCCTTTATTAAAGCACTTAAGGAAATCTGGCATGTTGACCTTCATTTAGGGTTTTGTTGTTTTTTTTTTTTTCTGCAGCAGAGCTGACCGCGCACTGGATACATTTGAATGTGTTTATTTAGTTTCTTTTGAATGTTACATGTGGCAAGCAGATCCAGAATGACTAGAGAACTGCCAATTTATTTGGATTGGCTTAACTTTAATTTAGATTCCATTCCTTAATTGATTGGCCAGTATGAAGAGATGCCAATGCTCATAATCACAGTATCAGAAAACTTACTTATACAGAGGTATAGTTCACACATTAGGAACTGTTATTTACTGTAAGCAACCTCCAAGAAAGTAAAAAACAATGAAATTCACAATAACTGTCCTGATAAGAACTCTGTATAAAGATTTCCATTCTGTTTTACCAATTGGGAACACCTTAATGTTTAATATTTAAACTATTGGTATCATTTTTCTAATGTATACGTTGCATTACCAGGATAAAATGCGTACAGTGGTGATGCTGGTGTTTAACAAGTTTTGGAAACACCACTTTCATATTTGGAGATGTCATGGATATAATAAGTAGTTATTTATGTTTTAAAAATTCACAGCAGTTTAAAGAAATTAACAGTAGTTAACCTCTGCTCTAAAACCATCAATAAATATTTTTTACAGTAATTCACATATAGATACTTCAATAATGTAAATTGAAAAGATTGCTGCAGGTAAACTATATTTTAACTTTTAAGATCTTGGTCAAATAATTTATAATTCACAGAATATTTAAGGAGGTGCTTTTTTTTTCTTTAAAATTTGATTTTTCTTAATTAAGACTTTATTCATGCCAAAGTTAAAAAAGTTCAACACTGGTTGAAGGTCATTATAGGCAAAACTACCAATAGTCTGTTTTTTCATTTAATATTAAGTTGAATAAAATAAATTTTATTCCTGTCAGAGCCTGAATCACATTTTTAATGTCTGCATGTTTGATACTCTTTTTAAATAGCATCATGCTAGTGCCAAGATTTATTAAATGTCTTAAAATTGGCCTATTGGTCCTATGTAAATTTAAAGAAGATTGAGTCAGTGCATAAGTAAAATATAGTGATAGAAATTAAAATATCTCCAGTTGAAATAAATCTCAATGTTTTTAAATTGTCAAGAGGACTCAATAATTAATATTGATGACTTCCTATTTAAAACTTTATGTGCAACTGGAAAGCCCAGCAATCACTACTCTAAAAGTAAATAGTTTGTTGTATTTGGGCCCTAACAAGTATGGAGATATTATATATATATGTGATCTTAATTAAGAAAAAACAGATTGGATCAACTAATCATTTCAGTAGTGTCAATAATTTTTCATATATTCAAAAGAAAACCTTTCCTTTATTCCTGGTCCCTTTATGAACCAGCATCTTTTGTGAAAGAGATGAACTGGATTGTATTTTTTTAAAGTCTTACATTAGCAAAAATATTTTGTTCCATTTTACTTTCATGAATGAAATTATTGACAAGGTTGGATAATTCTTGAATTTTGATTTTTTTATTTGAAGAAAATCTTTGCTCTTTTTTTTTCCAAAATGTTCTGGCATTTTAAGAATTAATGCTAGTAACATAATTTCTAAGTTTACAGTAATTGGCATGTTTAATTAACAAGTGTATCAGTAAATATTTTAAGACTATGGATTCATAGACAAGGAATGGGAAGCAATAGTGAAATATATGTGAAAATTCCTGATTGATTTAGGAAGCACTTCACCTGTTTCTTGCATAGTTCAAAGGTGAATGTCTCCAGGAACTTTAAAAAAAATTTTTTTAAAGAGAAAAACATACATTTGAATGTGAGAAATGATCTAATTTCTACAACACTGGACTACTAGAAATAAATTTGTAAAAATTACTGTTCTGTATAAACTATTTGAAATTCAAGTACAAAAAAAACCGCCTGAAAAAGCATTGCCTTTTGGCCATGACACCAGTGCACTGTGGCAGTGCCATTTGCTCAGGACCCAACTCTGTCGCCCTCTGTGTGTGTGCCCTCCTCCAGGTTCTGTTGCGGTTACTACACACACAGGCCTTCCTGTCTGGTCCTTAGAAAAGCCGGGCTTCCAAAGCACTGTTGAACATTGAGGATTCTATTGTTAATGTGGATGTTCGATGAGTTGTATTTTAAATATCAAAGATTATTAAATAAAGATAATGTTTGCCTTTTTTATTTCTGTTTTTATTTGTATTGACGGGTTAATTCCTAACCTTGCTAATAAGCAAAGGAAGGTGGGAAGACTGGCTGCCTCTGCACCACCTGAGAGCTTTTCAGAAATGCAGAGCTTCAGGCCACACCTCCTGGCTCAGGACCTGCATTTTTAACAAGACCCCCAGGGAATCACATGCAGATTCAAGTTTAAGAGGCTTGTTTTATGGGCGGCTTGTGACCAATAAAGTGGGTAGGGCACTGATACTCCATCCCAGCTCACTGCTGCCCAAGGGCCCACTATTACTGGAACCTCTCATCTTTTCTAAGAGACGCTAAGTCCAAATTTTTACTTGAAATCTGATTTTTAAGCGGTTGCTCCATTGTTTCTTTAACCCTGAGGCCCAAACAAAGCACGTTGGTAACAATTTTTAAGAGTGCTGCTTTTTCCTCATCCAATTCTGGACACCGGAATCCAACTGTAGTAATTGGAATCCACTTGGACGGATCAAGGATTCTAGAATCCTTAAATCATGACGAGGGTTGTATATCCATTTGATCCTTAATTAGGGTTGGGCACAAATACTGAAATATAAAATGTTCAAGTTGAGTACATGAATCTTTTTAGCAAAACCTCATAGCTTAGTGCTTAGAAGGACCATTTCATTGAATTTGGAGGCCACCAAACAGCTCTGATCTCATCAATACCTACTTGTGGACCCCATGAAATATAAGTTGACTTGAAGACCCATTTTATATGTTAGCTAATGTAAAAGGGAATTTGAGGGTTGTCTTTATCCTGAAGATTTGCATGTTTGAGGACCCTTTAACCATTTTGTATCTGTACCCTTTAACCATTCGTATCACCTAATGCTCAAAAGTTCATTTTTTTGAGTAACTGGGGTCAGGCTGACCTGCTCTCTTGACGTTTCCCCTTTATACACTGCGGTCCTAGCAAGCCTCCTCGCGGGTCTTTCCCACCCCCAGGTGCTCCCAACATTCTCCTTGCCCCCTTCCCTTCACTCGTTTGATATCCCTGCCCCGGAAGTTTTGTTGGCCTCCCCCTTGCTGGGAGGACTCTTTCAACTGGACTATCACCCTTCGCTGTGCCCTGTCCTCCCCCACCATTCCAGTTCTTTCTGTGTCAGGAACCACAGCCACGCTCTGCCTCGGGCTGCTAGCAAGAAACAATCGCTGTAGCACTCATTCACTCATTCAGTAAAACATGTGAGTGCTCCCCATGTGCCAGGCATGGTTCTGGGTCCTCAGAAACAGAGTCATGAGTAAGATACTGTGCTCTCCTGGTCCTTGCATTCTGGTTGGCTTTTACGCAGAGGAAACCTTCATGAACATAACTTCACAACATGTAAAGAACTACGCTTGTTCTGTGAGATACAAAGACGATCAAACAGGCTGATTCAATGGAGCGTGATTGAGAGGGAGAGCCACCTCGTTCTGGATCAAGAAAGGCCCGTGCAGAGATGACCTTCACACAGACACCTGAAAACTCACGAGGCTGCCATGCAAAGGTGAGGGGTGTGATACCGGCCCGAGAAGCAGCAAGCACAACAGCTCCGAGGTGAGGGCTTGTTGTGCCAGAGGAACAGAGAGAAGGCTGAAAGAGGCTAGCAGGTAGTGAAGAAAGATGGAATTAGGATGTGGACAATTTCTGTAAGATTTCATAAATACAGAGAAGTTTGTATTGTATTTTTTTGCTATTATACCAAGCCATCTGCTTCCATTTTCTAAAATATTCCCCACTTCTTTCTAGAATAGTCCTAAGACTTTTTTAAAAACAATCTTCTTTTTAAGGATTTATTTATTTGAGAGAGAGCAAGAGCATGCATGCATGCGTGAGCATCAGCAGGGGGAAGGGCAGAGCGAGAGAATGAATCTTAAGCAGATAACCAGCTGAGCACTGAGCCTCAGGCGGGGCTCAATCCCCTGACCCTGAGATCATGACCTGAGCTGAAATCAAGAGTCAGACACTTAACTGAGTGAACCACCCAGGCGCCCCCAAAAAGATAATCTTCTAAAAGGTTTATTAACTACATCTACCGAAGAGCATGTCAGTGCTCAGCTGCAGCAACCCAAAAACCTGGCTGTATTTTAGCATTAAAGACACTGCTTTACATACGTAAGATCAGGATTTCAGGTAAGCCCTCATTCCCCACTTGGGCATTTTGTTTTTCTTCCTCTCATATCTATGCAATTGTTTTCATCACTTTAAGATGATTATAGTTCCGTTTTCAAATCTCAGAGTCATATTTTGGTTGGTAATCCACATCATCAACTGTAGTGATTAATACCCAGATATCTCCCAGTTACTCTGCCCCTTTCGTCCAGGACACCATCATATTATGGTAAGCATGAGTAACAGTATCATAGCTCTTCACTTGGACTTCAACCTTTAGATTTGGTTATCATAGAAAAACAATATAACAGTGACTTTATAAGCTCTAAGTTTGTCTCTCTCATCTTAAGGAGATCAGAGCTGATCGGGCATTACACAGTGTAAAGAAATATTTTTTTTTTAGAATCTGCTTTCTGGGGGCGCCTAGGTGGCTCAGTCCATTTTGGCTCAGGTCATGATCTCGGGGTCTTGGGATCGAGCCCCGTGTCAGGCTTCCTGCTCAGCGGCAAGCTTGCTTCTCCCTCTCATCCCCAGCTCATGCTCTCTATCGATATCTCTGTGTCTCTCTCAAATAAATAAAGTTTTTAAAAATCTTTAAAAGAATCTGCTTTCTGTATTCTTGTTTTACATACATGGATGGCTTCATTGCTAAGATCAATTCATGGTTCAAGAAAGCTGCTGCGGGGCCTATGATTACATCTGCATCCCAGCAATCAGAAAGCAAAAGGAAGATGGAAGAAGGCCACATGCCCGCNTATTTATTTATTCAACAGAGAGAGATCACAAGTAGGCAGAGAGGCAGGCAGAGAGAGAGGAGGAGGCAGGCTCCCTGCGGAGCAGAGAGCCCGATGCGGGCCTCGATCCCAGGACCCTGAGATCATGACCTGAGCCGAAGGCAGAGGCTTTAACCCACTGAGCCACCCAGGCGCCCTGCCCGCCCTTTTTTAAAAGTAATATCTATGCCTATTAAGTGGGGCTCGAATTCATGACTCTGAGATCAAGCGTCCCATGCTCTACTGAATGAGCCAGGCAGGTGCCCCAGTGTGCCTTTTCTTTAAGGTTACCTCCTTGAAGTTGCATATGCCATTTCCACTTATATTTACATGGGTCAGAACTGAATTACATGGCCACTCCCAGCTATAAGCTATAAGATGGCTTTTATTCCGGGTGGTCATGAGTCTTAGCTTGGGCATCCTAGAGGCAGACCCTGAGATCAGGATGCGAAAATCATTTTTTAATAAAGTGTTTCCATGGGCACCTGGGTGGCTCAGTCAGTTAAGTGCCTGACTTCATTTCAGGTCGTGATCTCAGGGTCCTGAGATTGAGCCCCTCTCCCCCCATTGAGCCCTGCATCAGGCCCCACATTGGGCTCTCCGCTCAGCAGGGAGTCTGCTTCTCCCTCTCCCTCTGCCCTTACCCCTCCTCGTGCACTCTCTCTCTCTCAAATAAATAAAATCTTAAAAAAATAAAAAGTATTTTCAGGAAAGAAGGGAAGGGGCATAGTGGGTTAAGAAAGTGGAATAAGGAAAGGAAGCCAAACAAAGGTGTAACAATAAGCAAAACCTCAATCCTGCAGACAGGTCCGGTCGGACACAACATATTCACATCTTGGAGTTATGTCATGGGCAGGGAGCTGTGTCATTTTAAACACTAAACAAGGTTGTTTCAGCATTCCTGGGCTCACACGCAGTTCCTCTGGTAGAGGAACACCTGTTGAGAGTGAAAGCACCCCAAGAAAAGATGTGCACAAAAGAGGTAAAAGGACGGGGTGCCTGGGTGGCTCAGTGGGTTAAAGCCTCTGCTTTTGGCTCAGGTCATGATCCCAGGGTCCTGGGATCGAGGCCCGCATCGGGCTCTCTGCTCCGCAGGGAGCCTGCCTCCTCCTCTCTCTCTGCCTGCCTCTCTGCCTACTTGTGATCTCTCTCTGTTGAATAAATAAATAAAATCTTTAAAAAAAAAAAAAAGAGGTAAAAGGATGAAGGAATCAGGAGGGGGCCCTGGCGTTTTCTGCTAAACCCACGCATCCAGGCAAAAAGTTAGGGTTCGATAACTGCACGTGAAGTGAAGAACAGACTCTGGGGAACGATTAGCCACTGCTAGGTGAGGCAACAGCAGAAGCGAGATGTGGCATTTTGGGCCAAGATGGAAAGTCTGTACAGAAATGAGCAGAGCTGAGGAAGCTGAATACTGTGTTGAAGAGAAGTACACCCAACAGCAAGCAGGAAACGAAAGCAACAACTGTCTTGGAAGGTGGGGGTGAGATGTGGACCGAAATCAAGAGGATTGATTAAAAGTCTCTAAAAATAGCAGATTCCCCAGCAAGGAGGCATTCATCAAAACAACAACAACAACAACAACAACAAAACCATTTTAAATAATTTGCAGAACAGGGCGCCTGGGTGGCTCAGT